>JANRMT010062846.1:28846365-28935055 GCA_026402145.1 Polypterus bichir lapradei | reverse complement strand
GGTGGCCATTTTGAAGTCGGCCATTTTGGATCCAACTTTTGTTTTTTCAATAGGAAGAGGGTCATGTGACACATCAAACTTATTGGGAATTTCACAAGAAAAACAATGGTGTGCTTGGTTTTAACGTAACTTTATTCTTTCAAGAGTTATTTACAAGTTTCTGACCACTTATAAAATGTGTTCAATATTTTCATTCTGCTTTTCCAGGTGTTTTGGTTATTTTTACTAATTCGAGGGTTTGATGTTGAACTAGTTTCAGTCTTTCATCATTCAGTGTTGTTTGCCCCAGCCCAGTGTCTGTTCTGCTTGTTTTTAATTGTCATTATTAGGATACAATGAAGGGAGCAAACTACACAGAAAAGAAGAGCAAAATAATATAATAATGAGAAAAGACAGTTAAGCATTTAAAGCTAAAGCAAAAATAGAAATATTTTTGAATGCCTTAAATGTAAAAAATTTAAACACTGTGCTTTTCTGAATGCAGAATAAGAGAAGAGAAAAATACACCAATTAATTAAATGAGGTTAATTAATTATTATCAATTATTATCACTGATTGTGAATCTGGTTGGAACAAAAACCTGCAGTCACAGGGGATCCCCAGGACTGAGTATAGAGATTACGAGGCAGGGCACATCTGGTGAGTCATGGCTGTTGGGAAAAGGGATACTGAGAGATGTCAATATATGAAGTGAGCAAAGCAGAGGCCGTCATGTGATTGCTTTGTCTGGAGAGGCCAAGCAGTGCAGCACATCCCCTCCATTGGCGTCCTTAGTGTTTCAGTTTGCACAGCTTCTACTAACACAGTTCTGCATTTCTCGCCTTATGTGGCATAGACGTTGCCAGAAAATCTGATGAAAGAAATAACTGGGAGTTCCCAGTTTTTAAATCTTTAGTCTCATGAGAGAAATAAAGCCTTTGGTTGATTAGCACATGCAAGGGTGAATTTCATTGTACTGTGTACGTGTGGCAGTAATGACCCCATAAACCCAATAAGGGCGGTTGCTCAAACATAGAATGGACCCTTTTGCAGTGCTCAGTAGGAAGATGGTCTTTGTAGACTTCTAGTCCTTTCTTTCATGACTCAACGGGCGGTGTGCGGCGACGGCCCACACAGAACTTTACTTCTGACTGAAGATGACACGAGTGAATTCTATTAAGTTCTGCCAGCCTGAGGGAGCTCTTCTGCTGTGAAGCAACACTTTCAAGTCCTGCTGTGTTGGTGGCTGCATCTGCTTTAATGAGCACTGAAGTTTCTCCTTCCTTTTTGGTACCCTAAGTGTGAGTGTGCAAGCATTCAAAAGAAATCCAGTTTGAAGTCTTCTCGGCCCCACAAGTAATACTGTATGTATGTAATGTGTATAATTATAAAGTATTATAAAATATTATCAATCATTAGAGATTTAAAGCATGGTTTAGAGACACTGAAAACCACATTTACTGAAGAAAGACATAAGCAAAGTGAAACATTTTCTTACCTGCAGTGAACTACAACAGGCCCAGCGTCATGTGGCGTAGATGCTTTAACTCTGCGGATAAAGGCCAAAAGCCCTGTGGCATGGTAAGGCACTCCATGTTCAGGCCAAGACGTGAAGTGAAACTGTTGCACCTCATGCTTTGCTGAGTAGCCTCGCTGACAAGATACAAAACCAAATCACAGATTTTTTAACCTTGGCAGGGATTAACATGGAGAAAAAAGGGCAATATCAAGGGATAAGACTTGAATATTCATTAAATGCAACAGCTTCAATAGTGCTTCCTACGTGTAGCAGACATTGTCTAGCTTACTTTATGATTTTTCATAAGAACTGCTTTTTCATAATACAGCAACAGCAGGTAACTGAGAATTTTAAATTTTTTACTATTTTGAAACCTGAGTGTCCCAAACTGAAAAATGTTTTGTGCATCTGACAATAATATCTGCTGCTGTCTTACAGGACTTAGAAACAAATTAACAATTTTCCTGAATCAAGTGCGATAGGCCGACAACCCTGTAAATTTGTACTCAGTTGTGTTCATTACAACCTAAAAAGCAGAACAACCCAACAAAACCACAATCCTCAACCCTAAACCACATCCAGAGTCAGTTAAGGACATTGAATGTTAATCAGATGTACAGAATACTGGGCTAAACTTGACAATTCTGCAGGGAATTGAATGCTGCAGGTGACAAGGCAGCACAATGGGAGCGGGGAAAGGCGTCATCCAGAGGCAGCAGATGTCCCAGCTTTACAGCACCGAGCAGCTATAGTTCAGTCCTTGCTGGCCTTAATGGATGCTTTGTTGGCTTAAGATGCTGACAACTCCTGATGTAACTGATAATGAAAGTAGACAGCCAGAGTTTTCTAGCGAGGAATAAGGTGGAGTTTAGCAGCAGGACTGGCTACACAGAAGAGCCTCCATTTGTGTGTGGAAACAATGAGTGATAGATCTAAAAGAATGATATAACCAAGAAATATTGATAGACAGAAAAGAAGATGAAGGCATCATACTTCTGTGCAAAAGATGAAAGAAGGGGACAGAACCAGAATATATGGAGGAACGGGCAAGACACACTCAGGGGATTTTTACAGGATCAGGTTAAAGACCAATTAGATGACACCCCCCCAGTATGCTGTGTTGTTAATTAGGATTTCTAGAACAAATATTAACAATTCTGAAAATGATGTGTCAAGCAACAGAGGCATGGGGAGCGGAAATGCCTCTGAGCTGAAATGAGTGGCTCAGTAGATGACAGCCAGACATTGGAGACATTTCCAGCGATTCCAAAGAAAGAAGCACACTTGTTTAGTAAATTAGGCAAAAGTGCCAGTGAAAGCTTTAACGAGTGTCATGGATGAGATTATCATGGAAATGGGAAGCAGTCTTGTCAAAAATGTCACAATGTGATAATCAATGACCAATCAGTCTTTTCATAATCCAACTTATCTTGTTCATACTTGTACAACAATCATGAGTTTTTATTTCTTTTCTAAATCTACAATTGCTGTCCAGTGCAGACAGGGAGACCCACTGAAAGGTCCAGCTTGCTGTATAAAGTTACTGCAGTGCACGTAGATGCTGTAGTTTGCAGATTCTTCAACTTGTCTACAAAAGAAATGATGGTACTTTTTTCTCAGTCTTGAACTTGGACCTCCACATTAGATCCTGCTCTTTAAAAAGATATATGGAGGGGACTCTGATCAGTTGTTGGAGACATTCCACATAACAACCTTTTAATTTCAAGCGAATTTCCTAATTATTCTATACATTGTTACAGAAAGTGTTGTCTGATCGACCTGATGAAACACAATTTGAACACTATAATCATTTGATGTGGTGGGGAGAGGCACAGCTTTACACATCTACTGTGTCATTATGCTGTCTTTATTTGGTTGTAAATGGCATCCTGTACTGCTGAACTAATGCATTCATTTTTTAAAACAGCTCTTTGTTGTGGATTTTACGTCTCAAATTATTCAAGGTCAGTGTCTTCTTTCCTTTATACTATATCTATTAACCTTTACCTCTACTGTTTGACACAGAATGGTTTTTTTGTATAACCTGAGATTAAAAACTGCTGTCTATCTTCAGTGATTTTCATCCAATTAACGAAATGGTTCCGCTTCTCAGAGAGGTTGCAATTTGATATGTCCATCATCATCCTCTAAAGGTCACTTTGATACTTACCAGATATGAACTTATGTCTGCATCATGCGAAACACCAACATATTCTTATTATTTAAAAAAGGAGACCTGATCTAAATAGCGCTAAGCCAGTAAGCTTACCGTGCCTCACAGGCAAATTCATTGAAAATGACTGAGCATCATATGTCAAGAACAGGCGTGTTAGTAAGTAACATGGGTTCAGACAGAGGAAATCATATTTCAGGAATATGCTGGAATTCTACAAGTATAAGGAGTGCAATGAAAGCCTATGATCAGAGCGGTGCATATATTATTTATCCAGTTTTTCAGAAAGCTTTTAGTAGTAGGGTGTTATGCGGTGTTAGCCATTATGGATGAAATGAGAAGTCAAGCAAAATGACACCTTTTATTGGCTAACTAAAAAGATTACAATATGCAAGCTTTCAAGGCAACTCAGGCCCCTTGCATATTGTAATCTTTTTAGTTAGCCAATAAAAGGTGTCATTTTGCTTGACTTCTCATTTCAGAAAGCTTTTGATAAAGTACCACATGAGAGGCTAGTCATTAAACCAAAAGAAATGGGAATTCAAGGCCTAGTGTGTAGATGGGTGCAGCAGTAAACATTGGGGACAAAGAGTTACAGTGTGTCAAAAGGAGCTGTTTCAGAGGTAGGTGATGTTAAAAGTGGTGTCTGCCAGGGATCAGTGCTGCTGTTTTTATATGTAAGAATGTAAAAAACAAGCTTGTTATGATTGCAGAGAATACCAAACTAGGTGGAATTGGCAGATAATCTTCAATCAGCCAAATTGTTGCAAGAAATATGGACAGAATATCAGCTTGGGCAGTTTTTTTCCAATATGAGGAATTAGCACAGTGGATTCCAGTTATTTCTTAAAATTAAGTTCTGCAACAAGAACTGGGGGACACAAATGGAAACTTGCTCAGGGTAGATTTCATACAAACATTAGAAAGTTCTCCTCAATGTAAAGAACAATAGACACAGTGGTAACACTTTACATTAAGTGTCCATAATTACACTGCAACTACTATGTAATTACCTGTATAAGTACAGTGTAACTATGAGTTATTACTCCGTACTTACTGTATAATACAAAGTAATGTTATAGTTAATTACTCAGTTGACATTGTTATTCCACAGTTAATATAATTACAATATAACAATTTATCACTGATCCAAAAACAAGTGTATTTACATAGTTAAATTGTATCTGTACTTTCAAAATGTAATAAAAACATTAGGGTATGTAACTACAACTATGTAGGCAATTTTAATGGAGAATTGCAGTGATAACTGCATAGGTTTTCGATGATATTTCAAGATCTTTTTTAAATGGTGAAAACATCTTTGCAAAATGGTTAACGCTTTTTCCCAGAATCTAGAGGGGCACTTCCTTGACATTGTTTGCTTAAACAAACATTTGTCACATTCTTGTAGTTGTGTTACACTATTTATTGTTGAATTTTTTGGGCTATTATTATACCCATTCATAACATAATACTGCCAACCTTGTATTCAATCAAGGTACACAGGGCTGCAGAGCCATTCCAAGCATCACCTGGCACAAGGCAGGAAACAGCCCAGGATGGGAAGCCATCCCAATGCAAGGCTCACTGACAAACATACCAGCAGTCATGCTGTCACACATGTGGCCACGTAACCCAACCTACATGTCCCTGGGATGTGGCAATAAAACCCATGAAGAAGACATAGGGAGACATGGGTAGAACGTACAAATTTTACACACATATCTCCAGACAGAATTCCATCTCAGGATAATGGATCTGTGAGGCAAAAGCGTTACCTATTTTGCAAATGTGTTTTCACCATTTAAAACAGATCTTGAAATATCAGTGAAAACCTATTCAGTTATCACTGCAATTCTCCATTAAACTTGCCCAGACCATGGAACATCTGTTACATAGTTGTCGTTACATACCCTGATGATTTTATTATATTTTGAAAGTACAGATACATCGTAACTATGTAAGCACACTTTTTTTTGGATCAGTGATAAATTGTTACATTGTAATTATACAGATTGTGGAATAACAATGACAACTGAGTAACTAACTATAGCGTTCCTTTGTATTACACAGTAAATACGGAGTAATAACTTATAGTTACACTGTACTTATACAGGTAATTACATAGTAGTTACAGTGTAATTATGGACACAATATAAAGTGTTACTGACACAATTAATAAATTACCACTTAGTGTGGAACTGACTGGGACTTTAAGGACTTTAAAATCTCAACTCAATATTATTTTGGAAAAAGTAGGCACAATGGATTTACAGTCTTTATTAGACTGAATGGCCTGTTCTGATCCATTTGTAGCAGCCTTAACCTAATAGTGAAGGCCACTAATACAACAGCAGGTTCATCCATCTAGCCTTCCATTTTCAGCTTTCAGTCTTGGGGCAAGGAGGTTGGATTTGGTGTAAGGCAGGAATCAACGCTTAACAAGATGCCAATGTGCTGCAGGGCACAATTACACTGATAGGGAGACTGTTCAGTATTTTTAAACAGAAACACTTCGTTCTTTACACATTCAAAACATGTTTGTCTTTGAATAACTGGCACGTCTAAATGGCCCTAACGCGTGTGTGTCTTCTCTGTAAGGGACTGCGGTCCCATCCTGGGTGTGTATTTTAAGATTATTGGCAACTCTAAATGAACCTGGCAGCAGACTACGAGCTCTGTAATGGACTGGCATCCTCTCCAGGGAACGTGTCTTACAATAATTAATAAGTCTAAATGGATTCAGCATTGAGTGTATGGACTTACATATATGTACACGATAAGATTTTGATAGAAAGAATGGAATATACTAACGTGGGAATTAAAAGACAAAAGAAAGAGGCAGAGGCTTTGTCAAAAAATCGTTAGTGGTCTCCCCTAGACTTTCTCGTATACTCAGATATGGAGATGGATATTTGAGGAGTAAACCACAAGACAATGATTATATTTTTATATTATGTACATTAAAGACCCATCAGCAACATATCAAATTAATAATATATTGAACAATTATTATAAAAGTTAAGTTGAATAAATCGGACTCTGCAGCTGCGTGAATAAAAGGTAAAGTACCACTTCCGGTTAATGGAAATAGCCCAAAAGTTAATAGAAATCTACGTTTTGAACCTAACACTTGTATGCAAAATTTGGTTGACCTAAATGAAAGCGTACTCAAGTTATCGTGTTTATACACACACACACAATTCCAAAAATGGTATTTTCGGACTCTAAAACATCGAGATTCATCAAAATCTTGACATCGAATCTGTGGACGATTACAATACTTTCCCCATACTTCGTATACGAGAAAGTAAAAAAGGCAAAGGTCAGAGTTCCAAAAGATATCAAGGAGTCTGTAAAATCAAAAAATTTCCTCCTGGAAGAAAACAAAGAACAAAATGGCAAAAACTGAGAATCCTAAAATCCATAACCAAGAATACAAGAGTACTCATTTGAAAAATTGTTTCCAACCTTTGCGACTGGTACTGATCTGACATGTTCCAGCTAGCCTTAAACCTGTGATGGATGAGGCAAGATAGCAGGACTTTTTAAAATGAATTGTCTTATGTTTATGTCATCAAAGTTGAGATATGTTATGGTATAGTATACTGCCATTTTGTATTCACTTGGTCACTTCCAAACAGTTTTTTATTCTCTGTTTTGTTAGTACCTTCTTTGGTTGTCTTTTCCCAATAACATGGCAATCATATTTTCCTTTATACTAACCCGATGTCATACAGAGATGTTCCATCATTAATCCCCGATAACAGACAGACCAGACTGATTTGAGATTCTGGCGTGCATAAGCTTACTTTTGTGGGGCAGTTTTTCCCAAGCAAGCCGTTTTTATTATACTATTTGTTCTTGGCCCCAGGCATTCCTTCTTCACACTAACTGGTTCATTTGCAAGCTGTAGTGTGAAAACTTTCTATAATTACCCTCTCCAGGCTGAATGTGCGCACTGTGTATTCTGCTAACGTTTCTGTCTTCAGAAGTGTGATTTTAATATCACCATACATTTCTGTGTCTTCAGGCCAGTACTTGCAGCATTTCACCTGGAAGGGGACAAAAAAGAAAGTGGTGTTAATCTGAGAACACACGTTGAGGACTGACAGCGCATCATCAAACAGCATTTGCCCACCTAGTTCAAATTTATAATCATATTTCAGTTATAATTCAATTATGTGCCCATTCATATTCTATATTTTGTGTATCTATGTTGAAGGCTGAGTACTATATGCTTTTTATTTGTTTATTCACTTTGTATTTTTGTCAACTGTTCTGAAGAGCCACGCAAGTAGAAATTTCATTCTGCTACATACACATGACAGTGAACTTGGCTTTACTTTAAAAAATCACTTTTTAATACGTTGATAAAGTGCAAAAAAATGAGCAAAGAGCACAGATTTTAACACACATACTGTAGAACAGTTTTTCACATCTTGGTCTTAGGACAGTTCCCTCAAAAAATGCCATTTCCGTAATAACAGTCTGCCCTAGTTGAGGACTGTTGAACGTTCGTTTAACCATACAACTGTGGGCACATGCTTGTGTGCATTTCTCTGGTATACACGTGGTGATGAAGTCTTGTTTTACCTCTAATGTGTTATTACTAAGCCTTTGGCATTTGTATTATAATTGTTATCTGTATGCATATCTGTATAAGTCAATCTCAATCTGGCTGGCAGTTACACCCTGTTGGGTGTATTTTGTGTTAACATTTTTAAGACAGTAATGTGCATTTTGAGTCACTTTGCTGAATTGATTCTTTTGAACTACTCATTTAAGCAAATTGAATCTTTTGATTCACTTTTAGGATTGGACATTGGCACATATGTAAAGTCCAGGAATCATGGTCCCTCTGATTGCATCACAAATGCATAATTGAAAAAATCATAAATTATTTTGTGTGCGTGTGTAAAATACAGGGGGTCCTCAGGTTAAAATGTCTCGACATACGACGTTTCGAGTTTACAACGCTCACTCCCATAAAAACTTACAAAAATTGAGAAATGAGTGTTTCGGCTTACGCCGTTAGCGTTATACTTACAGACTATATGGACAAACTAGTTTGGTTGTGCACAGAGGAAGTGTTCCGTTTGTGTTGCTATGTTTGGTGACTTTTTGGCCCTTATCATGGCTCCTAAGTGAAAGTCAGAGTCTTCAGATTGTAATGCTTCAAAGAAGAGGAAAGCCATCATGATGGAAGTGAAATTAGACATTGTAAAGAGATCAGAAGGAACAAAGGTAAGGAATTTTTTTACACTCATTTTTTGTCATTTTTTCCTGTTAATACAGTACAGTATATTTATGCCCTTTTCCTTTTTCTGTGGCTTAGTTGTGTTTTTATGTTCGAGATTATGATTTTGCAAATGTGTTAGGATAGGTAAGTGACTTAGGCTAGGGTGTGTTTCGACTTACACCAAAATTTGGGTTACATCACTGTTGTAGGAACGGAACTCTGTCTTAACCCGAGGACCCCCTGTATATAAATATGTATATGTAATTGCACATTTAACATGGTGATAATTTCTACGACATTGTCCTGTTTCATTACACAAAGCATGACAACACATTTAAGAGGCATAATTAAAATAAGACACTGGATTACAGAATTGGAAGTGAACAAGAATTGTACGACATATTTGTGGGTGATGATTCAATTCATGATTTAAATGAACAAGAATCGTGTAACTGGTTTTTGGGTAATGATTCATTTTGAACTCAAAAGGATCAGATAATGATGCATACGCAGTACAGTTAATGAGCCATAAAAAATGTGATTTAAAGTAAAGTTGAAAGCTAATTTCTAACAATAATTTGAATAATTTTTTTATAAGGTTCAGTTTTATAGGACATAAATGTTTTTGTTTTAATATCATTTATATATTCAGTTTAAAACAATTCCAATAATGAATTGTGCAAGACAGAATAATGTATACATTCTAATATGAATGTGTCGTTACTGTATTGTACTTGTACTATGAGTGAGAGAATCATCAGTGACGGAGTTTTTGTTCACTGATATCGATAAAGTTTGAACTCAAAAGAATCGTAAGTGAAGTGAGTCGGGAATCATTATTCAGGCGGTTCTTTGCACTTGAAACTTCTACCAGACTCATCAAAATGAAAGACA
The DNA here is from genome assembly GCA_026402145.1 of Polypterus bichir lapradei. NCBI lineage: Eukaryota > Metazoa > Chordata > Cladistia > Polypteriformes > Polypteridae > Polypterus > Polypterus bichir. Next base: position 28,925,248 of record JANRMT010062846.1, on the reverse strand, counting down.
CTGATGACACACGTGCGCTTCAACCCTCCTGCTGCTCCACTGAATTGGTTTGTACACCCCTATGAATTGATTCTGATAATTCACTGAAAAGTGTCATTCAAAAAGAGTGAATCATTCGCGAGTCACCCATCATTAATTTATGATGCACCATCTATTGGAATGTATTTTGTAATGCAAGTTACAATAAAGTGTATTGCATTTTTTATTACAACAGATGGCGAATCACAAACATTAGCATGTTGTTGAGAGTCCTACAGCAAATGCCATATAATTGAGGTAACAGAAAACTGACACTATAACTCAATACACTAAAATTTAAATATAAAAATAAAGGAAAGAAAAAATAATGATAGGAGTATGAATCTCACACAAATCCATTAAACATTTTGTTGATCTGCCCTCATTAATGTAGTAAAATTAGAGCAGGAATAAATCATGAAATAAATAACAGATTTTATTATCAGGCATGAAGAAGACATGTTGGCCTCCCAGGTCCCTTGCTGTCAGACCATCAGGGACTTCCCTCTGTGTGTCAGGTTTTATTTCGTATCATTTTGTCTATTTAAAATGTCCTTTGTAAGTTTGAAGTGTCAGTTTTATACACCATCTGTAGGAATAAAAAATGCAGTGTATTTTATTAGCACTTGTAAAATACACCTTGGAAATGGGTATTCCGAGAACAACACCGTGGAGTGAGCGGCCATGTGTGACGTCAGGGTACTGTAGACCGCTGTTACACTCTGCACTTTGGTTTTAGTCCATTTGTTATCATGGCCTGGGCCAGCTAGTAGGGGATTTTTAAACTTTGTGTCAGGGATTGGTGTTCAATCCCTAGCCGTGTAATAATATTATATGACCACATTTTTATTTTCCATGTATCAGAAGAAGAAGCACAATAGCTGGTGAACTTTTTTGAAATATTGTACAAATTCACAGTCTGGTTAGGATGCATTTTACAGCACTTTGGGAAATGTCTCATAGCCTGAGACAATTAGATTTTGAAAATATTGTAGGAGGATGAAATGTTGCTTTAAAGGGTTTCTCCTTGGTGATTTAAAAAAAAATAAACTGCACATGGATCTTAGCCCTCCAACAGTTGTTTTGCCTGTTTTTGGAGAAAACTGAGACACACAGAGGGCATGATGTGGTGAAAACTGAGTAATTCTGTAATTTTAATACACTGCACAGTGTGTGGCCTGTAGGGAGTATCTCGCACTCCAAAACCCAGACACAACTGACCACAACACACGCTTCCTCAGTTTAAAAATGATTTAAAGATATTCTCTTATGTCGGCCTTTTTTTCTTCAAACAGCACAAGTCCAATTCTTTCTCCTCTTACTCCTTCACTTCTCCCAGGTGAGTGTTGTTCTTTTCCACTCCTGATGCTGACTCACTTGTGTTAGGTGGAGGGCTCTTTTATAACCTGGGCCTGGGAGAAATTTCAGCAAGTCAGTGCTAAATAAAACCTCCACCTGACATGTGAAGCTCCCTCTAACAGCCCCCAAGGACCCCAACAGAGCTACAGTTCCAATGTAGCCCAGCGGCTGTCCAAACATAAACTATGCCTAAGTGTGACTCCTAGGCCCACAAGGCAGTGTCCCTTTGTCCTTCCATCATATCAGCTTCCCAAACAAAGAAATGGAGCAGCAAACTTCCCGGTCCAACACAACTGGAAGAGCTGAAAACTGGGCCATCTTTTCACTTTAATCTTCCTATCTGTACTTTACACAAGGTTTCTTACAGATTAGCTTTACATTTTTTTGTACATTTTTTATGTTGTTTGCAATAGAAATTAAGCAATACTGACCAGCTGTGACATGTGTATTTAACCTGAACTTATGAATATTACACATGGGGGCCATTCATTTAAATAATAGTGCAAATTCCATAGAATCACAGGGCCGTATGGGGTATAAAAGAAAATGTGGTGAACATTTAAGGTAACCATTTAAGTTTTTATATTTAATTAGCTTGGAAATATCTGTTGAGTTTTGATTTTACCTAAACATTACTTAAATGAGTGGCCTAAGTTTCAGGTCAAATGCCTTGTGATTCCCTGCTGTAACTAGAATATGTGAAAAAAAGCCCAAAGGGACAAATAATTTGTAGATCTCATATTTTAACTTTTTAAACAAATTTAAAAAGAATCAAATAGTCTGGAAATTGCCATAGAACATAGTTTTTTCTCATTTAACTTCAAGTCCTATAGCAGTTTTCATATGATCCACCTGTGGCTCCACTACAGAATAAAGGCCTATTTATAAATGGCGCGTTCATGTTGATGCAAATGTGACTTGAATTTCATCAACAGTCATGACGTAAGGACCCTCATGTCGATGATGGTGTGCTTCTAGAAATCTGTGCCTGTGCCAATAGAGTCCAGCTGCAGAGTGCTACTCTGTTCAGGAGATTGTCCCTTTGCATTATGTGTCAACGAGGTTATGCGATTACACCTTGTTACACTATGGATAAGATTAGTGTTGTGGGAGGATTGTCTGACCCAAGTCAAGTAAACCAGATGACAAAAATGTGCAATCCAGTTAGCTATCTGCTGAGTCGTGGAGCTGTGGAGGTCTGCAGCTGAACTCTTCTTGACCGCCCTTTCCCCGGCACACCTGGTGTGCATTGACTGATCGACAAGAAAATACGTCCGCTTTCAAGAAAAACATGATTGGTCGCTACCTGCACCTACATAGTATCTATCTATCTATCTATCTATCTATCTATCTATCTATCTATCTATCTATCCCAGCATTAAAAGCACACAGAGACAGCCAAATTTGCTCAAATTCATGGCAAGAAATTGCCCAGAAATATGTGATTGACTGCAATTGGTGTGGAAAGGCAAAGAAAACACTTAGGGGGGGGGGAAATAGGGGGGTTCTGCAAGCATGCAGTGCCGCACATTAAATGCGTGTACTGTTAACAGACCAGAGTTTGCATCCTCTTTGTAGGACCACTTGTGCCTCTACCTAGTATGTACTGCCGAGTATGAAGGAGCCTTAAGAGGACCTGTCGGGTCACTTCAATTATTTCAAGTGCCGCCTCTGGTGATGTATCATCACATACCCAACTGACTGTATTACAAGAACTGACTGGGGCACAACTGAGTGATCAGAACATAACAAAATGAGTTCAAAGTGAAGTTTACATGAGAAATAACGACCGCTCTGTTTTAATGCAGTGTCTCTCTAAAGGGACAGCTGGAGTAAGAACATTTTATTGATATAAGTTAAGAAATTGTTAAACTCACCCTGCCAACTTCCACAAGCTTGGTTATCATCACAATGATGAAGCTGTTTTCCTGCCAAACCATCCTCCAGAAGTCATACAGCATCTCCTGCTTGGGCCCTGTAACACCAAGAATAAAGAAGTGCATTCCCAGAATTCCAAAGCACTTGTCAATGCTGACAGAAATATCTACTCAAGATTCACTGTGCACGTTTATTTGCACTGATTGTTCCAGATTTATTGTGTGAAACCAGATTAAAGCTGTTACTGGATTATTAATTATAAAAGCATAAAAAGTACAATACTAGAATAAAAGTAGTGAAGTTAGCAATAGCAAAATAATGAGCTAATCTCTTAAAATCTTTGAAAAAGATCTGATTGATGTGTAAAAATAATCTACTATCCATGTAAAGGCCCCGTTTGAACACATGCCTACCCATTAGCGTGAAAACATTTTGCACCTTCTGCTCAAAAAGGTGGCATTTCAGGAATGTGAAGAGCGGAGCTCCGTGATTGAAGGGCAGTGAATACTGTTCTTACCTTGTTTGATACTCAAAAGCATTTCATGTTTATTAACATTTTGTTAGTGTCTGCTAAATGCAGAAGGATAATAATTATAGAAAGAAACACAAAATATGTCCCATCCATCCATTATCCCAATCTGCTTATCAAGGGCAGGGTTGCAGGGCAGCTGGAGCCTCTCCTACAAATCATTAGACTCAAGGAAATTCCATGAAGGGAATCCCGGCTTCCTTACTATGAGGCAGCAGTGTGATCAGTGCGCCACCGTGTCGCCTTATAACAAATATATACATGGAAAATAAAGGGCATCTTGAAATGAACAATACTATAATGCAAAACAGACTAGAGGTTCATGTCAAAATGTCAAGGTAACGTTCATTAAAAGTATAAAATGAAAACAGCACATGGATGTATTGCTATGGTGGTCTACTGATTAAGGGAGTTGGACTAATAACAGAAAAAAAGAACTAATGGACTGTGTGTCCAAGTGTGTGTGCAAGATGTGTACATTTGTTTTCAGTACTTTATAAATGAAAGCTGGGATCTCTGTCGTAAACCTAATGAGCTAGTTAGCTTATTGTTAAACTGAGGGGATGCTGTGGAATTTGACAGCAGCTTTAAATTTCTTGAAGTCATCATCAGTAATGACCTAAGTGGGGACAACATATCTTGATGACTTGCCATCGACTTTGCTTCCTCAGATGTTGGAGGAAAGTCTGGCTGTCCCCATCTGTGTTCTCCAGCTACTACAGATGCTAAGTGGAGTGTTTGTTCTTCGGCTGCATAATATCCAGGTATGGCACCTGCAAGCTCGGGGTCACAGCATAGCACAGCGACACAGAATATTACTGTCACACCGCTCCCTTCTGTTCAGGATATGCTGTATATCATACACTACCTTGAAAAGGCAAATAGTGTTATTAAAGGCTTTTGTTATCCTATACCGTCAATTTCCTCATTTCTCTCTTGTGGCAACTGTAGGAGACCATTACCACCACAACAGCTGGATTCAGGACAGCTTGCACGCTAAGGTCATAAGGCTGCACCTCCCATGTGTCTCTTATGCTGTATACCTATCATCTGTATGGTGCTGTCTGCCAATGCTGTTAATTGGCATTGTATCAGTGTCACTAGTTTGATGGAGACAAGCATGTAAGAATCTCATTGTACTTTGTATAGTCGACCATAAACTTGAATTTGGAAAGACTGTACTGTCTTGCTAAAATTGACAGAAAGCATTTTTGCGTCTTCAACTAGCAAGTAGATTCACACCTACGTAGAGGTAAAACCCCCAACTCCTCCAAAGGGTACAGAATATAAAGCCAAATGCTTTCACCTTGAAGTTAGGTGACACAAATTAATCTCTCTTCAAGATGGCAGGAGGTACTGTAGTAAGACATTGAATTTGCTGCAACACGATGCAAAGATGGTATACGTCACCTCAAAAATAGTTCACCCAGATGTAAGGTTCTGCTGGTTGGAAAAAATTCATTTAAAACTCAAAAGAGATATTACAGATGCTGCCTCTGGGGTTCTCTGTTAATTTTTTTTATAAATAATCCTTCTAAACCAAATTATCTAGCTGTTCCAAGCAGTTTAGTTTTAAAACTAATTTAATCTCTTTGGAGTTTTGTTTTGGTAGTAAATGTTGCGTGAGCCAACATGAGGTGTTCTTGGCAAGCTAATAACATTACAGCTTTTAATCCATCTGGGTGTTTATAAAAACATATATCTTTAGAATAAATACTAATTATAATAATGTGTCCTGTTTCTTCCTTTCAGAAGTTAAGGATGAGATGATCCAAAGCCTTTTGGGGTTGACTGTTGGCTTTCTATTTCCATTGATCACTGGTGACATTGACTGTAGCACGTTTGCTTCTCAGTTTTCCATCCAGTTCATCTTGGGTCGTCTTCTTTTTCTGTTCGATTTGCCTTTTCACAGAATCTGAAAAGGATATGCTTTGGTATTCCATCTATCAACACCAATTCATTTTGACATGTCTGCCCCACTTTAACCAGAATTCTCTCACCATACTCTCAAGTGGCCACTGACTTTTCTTTTTGCAGAGGGCTGCATTGCTTATTTCAGTTCTTTTTCTACCAAGTATGTTTCTTAGTTTCTTTGTTTGGAAGGCGCGGAGTTTAGCATAATCATTGTAAGTAAAAGTCCAGGTCTCTGTTCAACAGAACTGTTGAAGGGACAGTAGCTCTGCACACGTCTGTTGTGGTTTCAAGGCTTACACCATTTTGATTCCACAGTGCTTTTCTCAGTTGGTTGAACCTGAAAGACTCGAGGTTGGTGCTGTATTCTATCAGCTTTGCCAGTAAACACATTTCATCTACCAGACTACTCAGACATACAAAATCAGTCACTCTTTCTACTTCTGAATTCTTTCCTCCTCTTGACATTTTTGTCTTCAATGATGTTCTGTCATTGTTCACCTCACCAGTGACTAGATATTTTGTTATACCAATATTTATTGATGGATCTTCTTTTCTCATAGATTTCTCAATACAGCTGAGCACCGCTTTGGGTGTCATTTTGCCCTAGCAGACAGAGGCAGGGTCATCAGCGTATAGAAGAACAAGAATGTATTCAACAACTACAACTAGATCTACTCTTTACCTTTGTCCATCTGGTGTCACATAGTTGATGCTTATTTCAAATTTCTGGCAGTCTAGATCTTTTATAACATGACATAATAAGCACCTTTTTCACATCAGCCCACTCTGTCAATTTGCCTTCTACTTGGACTGTAGTCTGATTGTGTACAGCACTTGAAGCAGATGATGGTTCTTCAATGATACGTCATACTCTTATTACCTCCCACAATTTCTCTGTATCCACCATGTCAAATGCAGATAAATACAAATGCACACATATAGTAACAAATAACAAGAATTAATTTTGGTTTCCAAAACGTACTTGTCTTGTGAGATGACTTCAACAACACAAAATTTCCAAGCCCCTCTATAAATGTATTAATTTACAACAGCATAGGTAATTCAAATTAATGAGGTGATGGTTACTCAAATCAGGTAAGCTAGTGGTACAGTACAACACATAAATAGCATACTGGATGATATCATAAAACTAGGAGAGGTTTGGAAATGGCTACACTAACACAGTTTGACAGGCATAAATATTACTTTTGTATCAACAATGCTATTGTCTGCGAGCAACTGGATATGGTGTTCAAGCTGCCATAATGAAACTAGGGGAGAGCGGGCAAATTGAAGATGGAAAATGCAGTGAAAGGCCCAAAAAGCTGTCTTTATTTGAAAAAAAGTGAAATTCATGAAGGTGCTCACCAAGTACCAGAGCTACATTGCTGTAGCAAAGAAGCCATTCTTCTGAAAATGCAACAAGTCGGCTGGGTACTGTTGTACATAAAAGACCATAAATCTTAGAAATGAAAACTGGTCTTATGAAGCAAAGAGTCCAAATCTGATATTTTTGGTTCACAAAGATAACACTGTGTCAGAACAAAAGGGGTGAGAAGATGCCGGTCTGCAACCTCGTGTGAATGGCCCTGTCATGATTTGAAGGGGTGTATGGGATATGGACACAATCAATGGAGTGATGATGACTACTGAGAAATATAAACAGACTTTTATCGACCATGATGTACCTTCTGTGCCCTAGAGTGTAAATTATTCTTTTTTTGAAACTCCAGACTGCTTATGTTTTAATTTTTGCTTAAATGAATCCGGATGAATTGACTTTACAGGACTTTAACTACAGTGGCAATTAACATTGCAAACACCCCTTTTTGTACATTCTTCATCTGTATTGCACCAGTAATTTATAAATTTAATGCGTCTGTCTCAGTCGGTTTAAAACATAATGGTACAGAAAACAGATGAGATTTAGAACAGATAATAAGAATGAACGCCACAGGATCAAAAGATGTTCCAATCAGTTTATAGTCTGGGAAAGGATAGCATTACTCAGGTCTGTGAAAAGATCAAAGGCTTTGAGCAGAGTCATTCACCATACGGACAGCCATCCAATTAAATGTGTATAATGTCACATGTCCCAAAGCCCCAGGTGAAACATAAATATGGCTCATCCGAGGAACCAGAGGAGGAGGCAAAAGCAGGAAGTCATTAGAAACGTCAGGAATCGAGACCACCTGAGCTGGACGTCCAAGAATGTAAGCTATGCATAATGCTGATTGCTTAAATCAAAAAAGCAGGCCACTCCAACATTGACCCTTGACAATCCTGAGTTCCTGAGAGGTTGCACCTCAAAATGAAGAACAAGTGCGATGGAAGTAAGACATTGGTTGATAAATGGCACATAACTAAAAAAACTGTTAAGACTTCATGTGTCGTGAGGACACCCATATGTTAGCGCTGGTGATTGTGAGTCCTTGTGTAGAGTATCACTCCTACATACTTATGTGAAGGTGGTCCTATGTAGAATATTGTGAGGTGACTGGCAATTGGCATTAAATTGTCTGGCTAGGATGTCATGTGTATGTGTGTGTATCTGTGTGTTTGTAGGAGTTGACCAACCTAGTAAACAGACCTGGAAGGTACAGTGCATTTGGCAAAAATCATCTTCAGCACAAAACACCAAAAACACTACGAATACAATGAAACACCACTTGGTGTGGAAGGTGGGCACTAAACAGTAACACTTAGGTTGGGCACTTCAGGACCCCGAGCTCAACTTGTCTGAAGCTGTGTGGGTTCACCTGGCCAGGAAAAGAACAAAACAACAACCAAACTAAAAAGAAGAGTTCAGGTAAATCCTGGAAAAAATATCACAGGAATATTTGAAAAAAATATATAAGTAGTGTACCAAATTGAATGATTACGATTTGGAGTTTTAAGTGAGGCCACACAAAATACTGACTTGTCCTTTCTTTGTATTTTTTTTATTGTAAACACATTTCTTTCCCTCCCAACCATCTTTAATTAAGAGATTAATTTTCATTGAGCAGCCTAAAATTATTAGCATAGTACTATAACATTTTGCACATAAATATCTTCTGCTTTTATGGAATGGAAATGTTTCATTTTCAGAATGATTTTTAGAGGAAAAGCCATCAGTGTCCCTTCTTCACTAATTGTAGTGATGTCTAAAACCACCCTGAAATACGAATGCTTCATAGCATCCTGTTGGCAGTCTACAATCCCCCTCCTGCTCATATGCATCAATGGCACCAATCTAACTTTGGCTACACAGACCACCTACTCCATGATAATCAAGTGAATCAGGCTACATAACTTTGGCATACTGTCATTATGCTAAATGGCTTTGTAAGAGGGATGGCGGTCATCATGGAAGATTCTTGGATTTGCCGTTTCTATTTGGATTTTCAAACACACCCGTGTTTAGGGTAGTAGTGTGGCATTCTCACAAACAAACGTTTAAACAATAAGTCAAAATAAATCCACAGTTTCCATGTTTGGTCCTCAGCACAAAACTCTACTCATAATCGATTGTACTGAAACTGTGTAACTGTCAAGTCTTAGGATTGTGTTTATTATGCCATTGTGCTATATAAAATGCAGTTTGTCTTTTGAGTGCATTGTCAATAATCTAAGAAAATATCTACAAAACGGCCTTATGAAAACAACAGATCATATGATGGGCAGAAGCAGGAGGCCTGCATGCTGATCATAATCACTAAAACAGTACAATGGTGTGAAGAATCGCATTGTAACATATGGATGATGTTCAATAGCAAATGACCTACTGGGAAAACATTCCACGGTGGGAATACCAACATCAGTACAGAGCAGTTGAAGAGTGGAAAATGTGGCCATTACAAGTGCCGCTCATTAATGGAGAGGGCAGAATCCGGTCAGAGCTGTAAGAGTGCTCTTCACATGCACACCTGGTATGTTTGAAGGCACAACCTTATATTTCTGGTCAGGTGCATCTTTTCTTTGTTATTATGGCCAAATGGAAAGTGGTAATGACATTTAGTATCTGCTAAAATAAGGAGATTAAGTAACTTTTAGGCGAGATGGTGAGTATAGCTGTTTGTGAAGCCGAGGGTCTGAGGCCAGAAAACGTTAATGGTAATTGATCCACAAAGCCATGCTGAAGGCCTAAATAACAAGGCAAAATGTTCCAAACCGTAACAAAAAAATTCTATTCTATAATTCTTGTGAACAAATTTTTTTTTTTCCAAAGCGTTGACAGTTGAATGCTGTGTCACATTAGATGACTTCTGCAGTAATTTTCAGTCTTCATTTACATATCCTTAGCAAGCCTGAGGAGTCGGTGTCGCACTCCCATAAAGTCAGTCACATAATATGACATGCCCAGTGACACACTCCAGTTAGTCTGCAACTTCATCAGGAAGTATAATGCATATAACAGAGCAATGAGGAATAAGGAACACGGGTGTTTTGAGCCTAACAGACAGAGGAGGAGCTCATCTGTCTGGGATCATTAGTTTTATGCACCATGATTGAACAGAAAAAAGAAAAAGGGTCAACATTGCGACTGCATGTGCCATACCTGTTAATCCTTGGTACAGCACCAGCTTCATCAGACACCCTGCTATTGGTTGTCTGAAAAAAGGGGGAGCATGACTGAACTGGAAAGTCTGCATGCAGTCGCTAAGTTTGACATGGTCCAGTGATGAGATCAGCAATGCAGTCCGCAAGTCTGACATCCCCTACGACTAGATGTTGACTAATGTGGCATTGGCTTGAGAGAGCACTATCAAAATAAAATGTGTGTGATAATTATGGACATGACATTTGTCTCGGTTCATATGTCAGATAATGCAGCCACCATCAGTAACATTGTTGTGATAGTAAGAAAGGCCCTGAAATGGTCACAGAATGACATCATGTTAAAATAAGAAATAACAGTCCAGAGTATATAACAAAATGAATGAAAATAAAAACATTGAGTTCTACAGCTTAGTAAACCATGATTTAGGACAATGACCATCTTTTACCTATTTGTTAACAGTTGCTTCTGGAAAGACAATGCACCAATTTGAAATGCAGAGATCATATTAGGAGACCTTGGTGTCTTTGTTTCGATATAGTGGTCTGCTCAGGTACGTGTCCTCAACCCAGCAGGGTGAGAAGTAATGCACCGTGTGTAAGTGTGATCCACTGCCGCCCAAAAACTAAAGAATGAAACTGAATCCGATTCAAGCTGAACCCTTTTTTTGTAGCTCCTGGTAGAATTCATGCCACAGTGAATTCAGGCTACTCTGATGAGTATATTTATATAGAGCCTTATGTATATGCAAACAGCATGTTAAATATAAGGGGGAAAAACTTTTCCAAATAATATATTTGTGACTAGTGAAGGTCAAAAGTTTGTTCCGACATTAAGTGCTCTCTTTGCAAAGGAAATGTTCACATATCCATGTTTATTAAGGTGAAAAACAAAAAAAAAAAAAAAACAGACAAGGCAAATTACTTAAAATTGAAACAGACGGATAATTCATTTTGGAAGGATCGTTTATAATAAATTAACAGGGAACCCTAGAGGCTGCCAATCTAATGTTTCTTTCAATTTTAAATTAAATTTTCCCTTCCTGTGTATAGTGACTGGAGCTTTACATCTGTGTAATTATTTCTGAGGTGATTATACCATCTTTCATCCCGATTTGTGTGTGTTGTTCAAAGCACGTTCAGAGTCTTGTTGCTGTAGCTGCTGCCAGCTTGTGGAGATATTAAATTGGGCAATCTTATTTGGAAGTGGCAGCAGACTATCAATCTCCCAAATGGGTATCCCCCTGGAATACATGAGAACCTTCTGTAAAGTACCAACACACATCACTGCCGGCTGGATGAAAGCCTGACTGTAATGCAAGTCATCTCATGTGCATTTTAATTGCTTTTCTTGCCACCTTCCAAATATTTCCTTTTAATAGTTTATACATATTAAGCAAGTTTAACATCTGGGCTCATGAACTATTTTTAAGATATCATTTTCAAGCACATAAAGTAGCACTTCTATTTGGCATGTATATATTATGTCTGAAAGTCAGGTTCCGCTATAGCATTTTAGTAGATGAATGCCATCAGCTTGTGCCAGGCCTTCAGCTTCTTAGGCAAAGCAGTGGCACCCATTGCCTTCTTGAGGTTTAGCCTCAAGGTGTATGGACTAGAGGAATAAAAATCCTTTTTGCCAAGAGTAGAGCAGGATTTGATATTGTGAGTTGGGCTGTGGCAACACATAAAACACAACTCTAGAAATCTTAGGTCAATGTGGCCAGTCTATTACAAAATGGTATAAACCAAATAAGGCAAAGGAGAGGTTAAAAAGAAAAGTGGTTATAAACAAAACTTAAAAAGATGGCAAATAACAAAACAAAGCTTAAGAAACATAAAATGATTTATATACAGATCATCTGCTGACTATTAAGAACCTCACAAGAAACAGGAGTGTAATTGTCATTACCCGGAAACAGCATTGACATAACAAATATCAAATAAGGGTCTTTATGGGTAAGTCCAAAGTGTAACAACTGCACATTGTCATGAGGGAACTCCACTTTGTTTTCACAGTCTAAAAGCATGCTCTTAGCCTAATGTATTACTCTAAATTGTCCAATTGGTAAAATCCCCAGTGTCTGGAGTTGTTTCTCAATTGAGTTTAGACTACCTGGTGATAAACTGACCGTTACTTCGTACACTGCATTTTGAGCACATTGACTAATTCTGCTCAGTGGGCTCTCTCCATAATTCAATGGGATATTTTAGACTAAACTACAGAACCTGTGCAGCACTTCTTTAGAATTTGGCAAGAAGTCATTAGTGTTGTTCTAAAATGTTTGCTGAGATGCTTCTAGCATCTGTGATAAACTCCTATTTAATTTAACATGAGGTTGTATAACACAATGGGCATCTTTATGTTTTTAAATAATTCTCTGTTTTGGGTGAGGTTTGCAGTTTCAATATTGTTTATGAGGTTACAAATCTGAGTAGTTTCTGTGATGTGTAAGATTGCTTGTATTTCTAAATGAATAGACTTTTAAAATTTCTTAAATTTGTTTCACTGACACTTATGTTTGGTTATCATAATATATTTTTTTGCAATGCTAATTTTTGGAACAAATAAAACATACACAGTATGAAAAGTCTGAATTTGCGTAAGCCTCCCTAATTCATGGTGTTCATATGAAATGTAATGATTTACTTCATGAGGTAGAAATACATAATAAACTAGAATAGTTGTGTCAAATATCTGAGATATATTAAAATGTGCACTTCATTTTAAATGCTTAAAGTCTAAATATTCTCATTTTTAATAGAAATGTGTCACTTTTCACCCTCTGATAGAGGTCTATAGATGGCTAAATCCATAATAAAGGATCAGAAATCAAAAATAACATCACTTCATAATCACCAACCTTAAAATACCCCACATGTTGATATTTGAAATGTGTCATTTTTAACTTTTTGGAAGTGGCTCTTAGTGGGCCAAGACCATCGGTACAGAGTCAAATATCAAAAATATATTTGTGATCAACAATGCTGAAATAGCATAAAGCGACACTCCACATGTATATACAGTGGTACCTCGGTATACGTCCTTAATCCGTTCCAGATTCTTTGACTTATACCAAACAGGATGTATACCAAACAAATTTTTCCCATAAGAAATAAAGGGAAAATGATTAATCCGTTCCCATGAAAAAAAATCCTGTTGTTAATTGGCATATTATACATTGATGGGGTTGTATAAAATAATTTAAGTACTGCTTAATACGAAAATACAAAAATACAAATACAATTAGATGAAATAAATGAAAATTTAACCTCACTTTTTAATTAACGTCTTTGTTAACGGATACATGTGCCACCTTCATACTTTTCAGCATTCAATTCAAATTTATGCGAAAATACACAAAATCACGTGAACATTCACAGAGAGTTATAGTGCAGGTTGTTCACTAAATGCTAGCAACTAGCGTACTGACGCTCGTGTGCAGTCGTGGCTTTGTCTCGAGAGAGGTAAACAAGGGTAGCGCGCGGTCGTATTCCAAACAAATGTCGTATACCACGCAAAATTTTTCGCGTCTAAACAGGACGTATACCAAGTTGGACTTATTCCAAAGCGGATATATACCAAGGTACCATTGTATTACCAATTCTGATTTTTTTTTTAAGTTTTGTGTGATTTTTCAGTCGTTTAAATTTAGATGATCTGGCAACAAGATCATTAACTTTAATTGGCAAATGTGACATACCCCACGACTAGAAGTCATGTAATGTGACATTGATTTAAGGGTTTCCATGGTTGTGTTGTGGTTAGCATGGCCGCCTCATAGCTCTTGTATCCTGAGTTCAGATTCTTGTAAAAGCCTTTTTTTTTTCCATGGACTCTAATTTTCCAGTCAAATCCCAAAGAATGAGTGTGTGTATGAGTGTGCCCTGTGATGGACTAACAGCCCAGCCATGGTACGGTCCAGCTTTATGCCCACTGCTGCCTGATCATGCTCCAGCTTCAATGGCAGTAGATGGAAAAAAGGGTTAAATGTAAGTTCCACACTGAACTGGAATGCCAGTCAGAGATGGTTTTAAATTAAAAGCAAGCTAAAGCTGAAGCAAGTGAACAAAAGATGTAGTATTTTAAACAGAGCCTAAAACGTGAAGCAGAATCTGGGTCACAAAGAACACAGCAAGAGGGTTGAGAGCCAGGAAGTCGAGTCCTATTTATTAACCAATGCAAGATTTGAGAATTGAAGTCAGGAAACGGAAACAAGTCCAAACCAATAGATCAAATTAGTATAATAAGATGCATGACGTAATCTGAATATGGGAGGCTGACCTTTATCGTGACATAGTGATGATGTCACATCATGTGCACCTCTGGTCATTAAGCTTAGCAACAGCCTAGCAACTGAACAACAACAGTGGTGGCGTTTGTAAAGAAGCAATACAGCGTCATGGGAGGAAAAAGAGAAACGTTTATTTTAACGCATCAGAACAAAAAATAAACGAAACCACCAAATTCCTTAACCTCAGAAACTTCTGAAACATCAGCTTCATGATTTTTTGAAGCCAACAAATGACTACAAAAATTAAATTAAAATCAAATTATGAAATTCAGCTGTATAGTAATCACAACTGATAAAGATTGTACAGCTGATACGTTGGGTCTTTAACCTTCTTTCCTTTTCATCTTGAAAATATCCTTTAGCCTCTTTACCTTTGCAGATGCACGCTGACACCGCCCTACACGACCTACACTAATGGCAGGGTACTGTTGGATCAGTAAATAGATATGTCAAAAAGGGGCAGCAAACAAATGGAGGTTTCAACTAGAACGTTCATTACAGGCAAAAGCATACAATTCAGAACAGGAGGCTTTTTATTATGTTCTTCCAGGATCAAATGGTTTATTTAATTAAATGAAAAATGAGCTGACACAGCAGAGGTATTCAGAGTCAAGTACGACAACATTAACTGGAAAACTGACAAGGGGTTAGTAATGTTTTGCAGATTTTTACGTTTCTCTTTCTGTATGGAGTGTTAGAGCAGACAGTCACTTTAAATTCTACTTAGCCTTAGGAAAACAGAAGGCTTGGATAGTTTTTACTCCTTTAATTTTAAATGATATGGGCTTTTGTATCTCAAATAGTATTTAGATCTTACCTTGAGTTGCAATAAAATGATTGGATCTGTGATATCCCTGAAAAAGAGTAAGATGAGGATTATTGTAAGCAAGGCATATGAAAACAATACATCGAGGACAACTGACTACACAGAGGACAATAAGCAGGTTCAAGGAGGGATGCCAGCTGCTCTGCCATACAGAGATATCAAAGTAGCGTTTTTTGCCTTTTTCTAGATATTATTTTGCAACATTTAAGTTATTTTGCTTTATGACTTTTGTGACTTTCCAGAAGGATCAGGAGCCCAAAGCATAGTTATATATAAAAGCCATCACATCACTGTGGCACCTTTACTATATGAAAAAAAAAACAAACAAAAAAAACAAAACCAAAGTTCAGCTTCTAAACGTGGTGGAGATCAGTGCAGCCTGGTGGAAGCAGCACACAGTGTTTGATCTTTAAGCTGCTGTGCTGCTGTAAGAACTTATCGAATATACCAACACAGACAGGATGAACTGCTTTTCATACTAGTTCTGAACTTGCTTTATGAGTCTCAGAGTCTTTACAACTTGAAAGAAAAATGGTCAGGCTATAAAAAATAAGCCCAGATCAAAGTGGTAGAATGAAAGCACAGTAAAGAATTTGATTAAAACTTTGAAACAGACACTAGCGCTACCAGCAGTGATCTGTCTCAGAGATGCTGCTTTCAGGCAGTTTCACCATATTTTGACTTGTGATATACAGTGGTGTGAAAAACTATTTGCCCCCTTCCTGATTTCTGATTCTTTTGCATGTTTGTCACACAAAATGTTTCTGATCATCAAACACATTTAACCATTAGTCAAATATAACACAAGTAAACACAAAATGCAGTTTTTAAATGATGGTTTTTATTATTTAGGGAGAAAAAAAAATCCAAACCTACATGGCCCTGTGTGAAAAAGTAATTGCCCCCTGAACCTAATAACTGGTTGGGCCACCCTTAGCAGCAATAACTGCAATCAAGAGTTTGTGATAACTTGCAATGAGTCTTTTACAGCGCTCTGGAGGAATTTTGGCCCACTCATCTTTGCAGAATTGTTGTAATTCAGCTTTATTTGAGGGTTTTCTAGCATGAACCGCCTTTTTAAGGTCATGCCATAGCATCTCAATTGGATTCAGGTCAGGACTTTGACTAGGCCACTCCAAAGTCTTCATTTTGTTTTTCTTCAGCCATTCAGAGGTGGATTTGCTGGTGTGTTTTGGGTCATTGTCCTGTTGCAGCACCCAAGATCGCTTCAGCTTGAGTTGACGAACAGATGGCCGGACATTCTCCTTCAGGATATTTTGGTAGACAGTAGAATTCATGGTTCCATCTATCACAGCAAGCCTTCCAGGTCCTGAAACAGCAAAACAACCCCAGACCATCACACTACCACCACCATATTTTACTGTTGGTATGATGTTCTTTTTCTGAAATGCTGTGTTCCTTTTACGCCAGATGTAACGGGACATTTGCCTTCCAAAATGTTCAACTTTTGTCTCATCAGTCCACAAGGTATTTTCCCAAAAGTCTTGGCAATCATTGAGATGTTTCTTAGCAAAATTGAGACGAGCCCTAATGTTCTTTTTGCTTAACAGTGGTTTGCGTGTTGGAAATCTGCCATGCAGGCCGTTTTTGCCCAGTCTCTTTCTTATGGTGGAGTCGTGAACACTGACCTTAATTGAGGCAAATGAGGCCTGCAGTTCTTTAGACGTTGTCCTGGGGTCTTTTGTGACCTCTCGGATGAGTCGTCTCTGCGCTCTTGGGGTAATTTTGGTCGGCCGGCCACTCCTGGGAAGGTTCACCACTGTTCCATGTTTTTGCCATTTGTGGATAATGGCTCTCACTGTGGTTCGCTGGAGTCCCAAAGCTTTAGAAATGGCTTTATAACCTTTACCAGACTGATAGATCTCAATTACTTCTGTTCTCATTTGTTCCTGAATTTCTTTGGATCTTGGCATGATGTCTAGCTTTTGAGGTGCTTTTGGTCTACTTCTCTGTGTCAGGCAGCTCCTATTTAAGTGATTTCTTGATTGAAACAGGTGTGGCAGTAATCAGGCCTGGGGGTGGCTACGGAAATTGAACTCAGGTGTGATACACCACAGTTAGGTTATTTTTTAACAAGGGGGCAATTACTTTTTCACACAGGGCCATGTAAGTTTGGATTTTTTTCCTCCCTAAATAATAAAAACCATCATTTAAAAACTGCATTTTGTGTTTACTTGTGTTATATTTGACTAATGGTTACATGTGTTTGATGATCAGAAACATTTTGTGTGACAAACATGCAAAAGAATCAGAAATCAGGAAGGGGGC
Organism: Polypterus bichir lapradei; assembly: GCA_026402145.1. NCBI lineage: Eukaryota > Metazoa > Chordata > Cladistia > Polypteriformes > Polypteridae > Polypterus > Polypterus bichir. The sequence continues at coordinate 28,907,601 of JANRMT010062846.1, read as the reverse complement.
AAATAGTTTTTCACACCACTGTATACGGCACTTCAAGGATGAGTATTGTTAGTTACTGGCTAAATGTGCCACTGGAACACCAGTTTAATCAAAATAGAGGCTGTATACACAAAACATAACCTGAAAGATTTTAAAAAAAAATTCAGACCCCTTCACTTTCTGCCTACTTTACTGTGTTGTAATAGTTGTTTAATTTTTAATTGATAAATTTGACACTTTTGCCCATCAGTCTAAAATCAATAATCCATAATGACAAAGTGAAAACATGTTTTCAGAAAGGTTTGCAACTTTATTAAAAATCAAAATGTGAAATCTCTCATTGCTTAAAGTATTCAGACCCTTTGCTTTCAGTCTTGTTGAGATGTATCTAGAATTTGATTGGAGTCCTTCTGTGAGAAACTGAATTGATTGGACTTGGTTTAGAAAGGCACACAACTGTTTATAGAAGGTCCCGCAATTCACACTGCATAGCGGACAAAAATCAAGCAATGAAGTCCAAGGAACTCTCTGTAGACCACTGCAATTAAATTGTGGACAATAATAATATAAATCAGGCGTTTACTACAGAGTGGTTAGACGGAAGCCATTATATGATGGCATTTGAAAGACTCTTGAGAGTGATGAAGTGGTGAAGCATTGTGAGGGCAGCATTCTGCTATGGAGGTGCTTCTCAGAGGCAGGGACAGGAGGACTGGTCTGAGTTGAAGGAAGGATGAATGCTGTCAAATACAGAGAGGTCTTGAAGAAAACCTACTCCAGAGTGCATGCGACCTTAGGATGGGGTGACAGTTCACCTTTCAGCCTGACAATGACCCGAAGCGTACAGTCATGGCAAAGCTGGAGTGGCTTTGTGACAATGCTCTGACTGTCTCTGATTGGCACAGCCAAAGCCCAGACTTACATCCCATTTGTGGAGAGGCCTCTGAATGGCAGTTTACAGATGCTTTAGATGTATCCTTTTTCCTTTAATTATCTTTAAAAAAAAAAAAAAACTTACACTTAACACAATAAAGTGTACAGAAACTCAAGAGGTCTGAATATTTACTGAATCCACTGTATACAAAAAGTGGACTAAACGTTCTTACACAGTGAAAATCACACATTTTGAGTGCCAGCAGTTAGAGCAGAGAGAACCTGGTGTCACAATATTTAGATTGGTACCAATGAAAATGTTTACAGGTTCTTTACTTCTTTATTTGAAAACACAATTACCTTCTAGAAGGCATATTTCAAAGTTCAGTTAAGAAATACACATTTACTGTACATGATTACACATTAGTATAATGTATAGATTATGTGGATTATAAATAGGTATATACGATATTAGTGTATATTAGTCTAAACTGAGGTGTAGCACAGCAACACTGTAATAAAATAAAACTCTACACAAGTGAGCATTGCAATACAAATTATATTTATTAAAATTCCACCTTAACCATTTCAGAATAATCTAATCCTCATGTAAGACTTCAAACATCTTTAACTATTTACTGGAAACTGGACGATGGACCTCGGTGGTATAAAGCATGTGATCTCTCAAGAAAGAGTTGTCTTCTCTGAATGGCATAAATATTTACGTCTCAGTAATTAATATCAAAGGAACAACTTTCTTAAGATCAGCTCACCTAGACTAATTCATCAAAGCTGCTCCAAAACATTCTGAATAGCATAAATTCCAAATCTGACACTGCCGATGTATGATAAACTATTAATATGATTGAAATTGAGCTCCACAGAACTGGGACGTTAGGTCCAGGTCTTCTTTGTGTGGACTGTTAGGTTCGGTAGACTTTAATATCCCAGAGGGTAATTTGTTTGTATGTTGGTATAACTGTATATGTTCTACATAAATGATTCAGTTTCCTTCCACGTTTTAAAGATATTAAGCTAAACTGCCCCAGAGTGACTTAATGTGCCTGGTGCTCCATAGAGTTTTGGTTCCTGCTTTGCAGAAAATGCTGCTGGGATAGACTCTGGCTCTCTGTGACCCTCTAGTAGTCCATTCAGAATCAGGAAAGAGATCGAGATAGTTTGTGGTATAATCTTATTAAGATGTTAAAGTAAAGAAAATGACTAATTAGTTAGAACTGTTTGCGATTCTGGATTTGATGATCGAGTCTTCAGAGATGGGTAAGACTCATAATCTCCATTTTATCAAGCAAGACTACACAGAATCCCTGCTGGGACTAAACACAGCTTCTTTGCTGCCTAAAGAAATCTTTTACCTCAATCTCCTGTATGAATTGAGCAGACAGCTATGATCAAACCGTAATTAACTCCACATTTTTTATCGTTCACTCCAATTCATTCCTGGCCAATCTCATTTTTTCTTTGAGTAACATTAATCAGTTTCCCTGCAAATTAAATTTCCCTTGCATCATCATACTCAAGGTCTAATTTATTAAGGTACCACTCTTGATGCAGGAGATTACTGCCATGCTTTCTTCTATTAAGAAAAAACAAATCCCTCAGTGGTGATGGCACTGTGCCCACATTTTAATATGCTTTCTGGATACAGTTCACTCACCCTTCTGCTTGGGTATTACCAGAGCTGTAATTTTTTTGATCAAAAGTGCTGCTTGTTCTCCATTAGGAATAGTAGCCCTATATTATTTAATCAAGAATTGGCCGTTAGACTAAAGGCTGTTATTAATAAACTGAATGAGGACCATTCATGGAATTGTTTTACGCAGTGTCTATGTAGGTTTAGTCCATGAATGGATGGTTAGATTCTAGTTTTCCTCAGTGGCTCTGAAGCTAAGGATCTGTGCTGGTATCTGGAAGGTTGCCAGTTCAAATCCCGTTACTGCCAAAAAGGATCTTACTCTGTTAGACCCTTGAGGTAGGCCCTTAACCTTAGAAAAAATTGCTATAGGGTGCTATACAATGTCTGACCCTGCACTCTAACCTCCAAAGGTCACATGAAAAGACAATTTCCCCTCAGGAATTAATAAAGTACCAAAAAATAACAACAGCATAGCGGAGTGTCCAGAACAAGATGCTGCACAGTGATTTCTGCCAATGCAGGTTCACCCATAAAACATGAGAGGCTGTCGAGTTATAGTTCTGAGTTTCAAGACAGAATGTCAGTGGGATATCTGACCTGAAACAGCACGGTGTAGGTGCTACCCATGTCAGTGTGGAATCACTGGATTCCTTCTTCCTCACTTACACTTCCCCCCATGAAGACATGGCATGTTGTTGTTGTTTTATTAATTGTGTTACCTACTGCAGCCGACATTATACTGGAACCAATAAAACTAGACAGTGACCAGTGCAAATGGATCATACTAATATTTCCATCCATTTGGGCTTAAGGTTAAGATAGTTATACAGTACACATATTCAATCTTAATTAATGGCTTCTCCTCTCCATATAACAGCGGTGGGCTCGACTTGTGTGCGTCATGCAGTTAAGCACAACCTGAATTGTAATGGTGCTGATTGTGCACAAAAACTGAACCCTAATTTGATGTTGCTATTTTTAATATTTGTTTGTGTAATTATAAGCACAGCATTATGGGAACACATTTTCCTATTTAGGATGTGAACTGCTTTTTCTCAAAGTTAACTGGTAATAATAATTTGGCAAATAAATGCCTGCATTTGGCATATTTTAAGCCTGCGACTGGATAAGGCTCAAGTTATCTCCCTGTCAATGGTTTTGCTGCCTAGAGATTCAGAGCTCTTATTTCCTCCTTTCCTTTGTTATTAGCTTTCCCTTTATTTTAAAGGATTTTTCATGCAATATAATTTTTTTTACATGAATAGTGTTTTTCATTAGCTTTTCCCCAAGGTATTGTTTGAATGTTTTATTGTGCAGTGCTTTCCTAACCAACTGTATTTATTATGTAAATGTACATTTAACTGGAACTCACAGTAAATACATTAACTAAAAGCACATGGGCTCCAATGAGATACTGATATCTATGCAAAACAGCTTACACCAGAATCTACTTGAGTGTGTTATAGCAAAAACAATCAATAAAAATTAAATCAGGAATTTGATGTGTTTTATAATTCATTTAAAAATATCTGCAAATATCTTGTAATTTTATTTTGACTATGTAGTTGCACTGCAAACATCAACGTTGAAGTCTGTTAATTACTGAGATTTCAACCCATCTTAGACGGGTAGCACAGCGAGTTAGTAAGTCTTGGATTAAGTACCTGAAACACCTGGAAAAGTAGAATGAAAATCCTGATAATGAAATTATTAAACAAGTTAAAAAAAACCCACTAAATTATCCCCATGTAACATATGGACTGAAAATGCTTGGTACATTCTAGTAGAAAATGACTAAACTCACTTTTGTAATTTCTACATTGTCCCCAAAATATAAAAACTGAAATAACAACTTGCTTCATTAGGCCAAGAATCCAATTGAAAACAGAAGTTGGTTGGAACAAAAAAGCTGCAACCACTTCCGGAATTTGAGAGCCACTTACATATGGTAGAGGATTCAAGAGTAATTATTGTATCTGCTAAATAATACAAATAAGTAATAATGTTTGCCTAATAACTTAGAACATTTAACAGATCCATGTAGTATATGCCATTATGGAAATTAAACAAGTTGTGTGGATTTTTTTTTTTAATCGATTAATTGCCTTAGTTATTTGCATGTAAATCTGAAAAAAAGCTTATAGCCGTTGTTTACTCCATTGTCTAGAACTCTTGATCCAGTGTACATGTAATACTTTTGACCCTAATAGCGGAGAGCAAAGCACGTGTTACAACTGCATGAGTGCTGTAGCTTGACTTCTATGTTCCTGCTTAATGACAGGAGAGTTTGACAAACGCACAAGCTTTATAGAATTTGATGAAGTAGACACAAGAAGAAGTTAAGCTTATCTTAGAGTCTTTGAGACCCAGTTCCCTTGGAGAATCGCTGCCGATAGTAATGGTGTGGTGGTCCCGCTTTGGGGAACTGGCGTCGAAAGTCGTAGCTTAGCAGTGTTGATTGCTTAAACAACCCTTGGCAACACTTCCCGTTAATACAGCAGTGAGCAGTGACCCGGCACGACCCAATGGCAGAACCCCTGACCCATAGTTTAAGAAACTGTGCAATGGAATATTTGGTCATCGGACTTGTTTGGTTTTATTGAGTTATTATATGAAAATTTGAACCACCACAATGAAGAAGTGGCAGTTTGGGTTTTGGTTTTTGGCCTTTGTTATCCTAAATGTTTAGGGAAAAATCTAACCCAAGTTAGTACAGTTACCCTTTTATGCCCATTCTACTTTAATCCATTTTCTTCTAGCTGTTCTATTTTCTTCTTCTAGTGGTCTGTGAAAAGCTCAGGCACATGATTACAAAAACATTTTCTAGAAGTTGTTATAACAAAAAATCAAACCTGGAGGACTAGCGAGGGACTGACGATTGTACATATGTTTGAAAAACAAGCAAGATGAGAACTGTGATCATAATGATTCTTAAATCAGGTACTAGCAAATCGTAACAAAATAAAGCTTTTTACAGTTATTTCAGAAGGAGACTTTAAGGTAAAGTACAAAGGGGCTATTGTAGCCATCACATGTCAAAACCCTGTCATCCATTAAGGTACTGATTAATCTCACACAGCATTGGGACAGGAAGCATCCATTGAGACCTATGTAAGACAACATTTTATGATGTTTTCAAAATTCCAACTGTAAAAAACATGAAATGTTAGCAGAAAATAAAAATTTCATAACATGCTAAACTAGCTTAAAACAAATGGGGCTCATGACAGACCAATTTCTAACTGAATTAATCTGTTTCAGTTACTCTGTATACAGCAGGAAAGATGATATTGTTTGGAAAAGTTTATTCCATTTTGTACTAAAGTAAAACAATGTGCCCTTGAAAATAATCTAAAACAAAATAAACAAAACAAAAAAAAAGTAAAAAATGTAAATGCTGAAAAGGAAATGAGGAACACAGTCCATCTCCTTTTATTATCATCTGCCCCTCCCTAATTGTGGGCCTCAAATTATAGTGTCTGCTCAAAATAATTACTACTGTTTTACTAAAGCTGTAATAACAGGCTAGTCATTCAGAACGCATACATTATTTCTTTAGAATTCTTTGTGTAAACTCCCCACACCTCTCTCCATATGCATCCATTCATTTTCGCGAACTGTTTATTTTCACCAGGGCATTGGGGATCCAGAGTATATGCCAGCAGAAATTGGTGCAAGACAGGAACACACCCTGAAAAGGACATCAGCTGCCCAGTATCTGTTCACCCCCAGCTAAAGCATAGAGAGAGAATTAAGGAACATGGCACAGACTGGGAAAGCAGAAGGACTGCTCAGTCCCTATTTGACACGCTGCCTTTGGATTATAATAAATATACACAACTGGATACACCACAGTTACATTAAGGTAAGGCTGTAACACCACATTTACCTCTTTGGGATCACAGAAACACCCAACTATTATTTTTTCTAGTGCCAATTATTTGGATACCACCCACGCTTGAAGAACATGGTTTAAAAAGGGACTCCATCTCATTCTGTATGGACACATGCACCACAGGACTGTAAGGCATGCTGACTCCAATCTTTAACACAGGAAGGAGAAATGCAGTACAAGCACTTCACAGCAGACTGTCTGCAGAGATACTACACACTGTACACGTGGAGTGCAGGCAGGTGAGGCGACTTTCAGAGCCACAGAGTGAGGCATTGAACCCTTCGTCTGGTGGTTTCCAATTTCGCTCCTTGGACTTTGGCTACTCTGCTCACCAAAGACATCTTCATTGCAACATTCCACTACTATTAGTATTGTAAAGTAAATCAAGTATGTAATGGGTATGTTGTTAAGTTTCATTATAAGTTTAACTAAGGATGTAATTGGTTGTCCTGTTAAGATATTATTAAGTTAACTGAGTATATAATGATTGGCTTGTTAACTTTCATTATACATTAAACCATGAATGTAATGATTGTCCTGCTATGTTAAGTAAGGCCCCAGCAGAACATTTGAGGCTGTTTGTTGATGTTAGTAGAACAAATTTCACTGTGCAGCACTGAAACATTTAAAACAGAGAGAAGAGAGAGAGAGAGAGAGATCTAGAATACTTACTTCCCTGTTTATCCGAATCTACAGAGTGTAAGGGTTGGAAAAAGAGAAAGACAGGAGCTCATTAATGAAATGTTTTGTACAGAATAACAGAAAGCACCAGATAAGACAGATAAAGAAGCCACCTCTAGCTCAAGTGTGCATAAGTCAATGTAAATATTAGCTGGGCTTTAACTTTGGCTAGGGCTGACCAGAGAAAGAAAGATCTGCAAGAGTTTTCTCGTAGTACCTACAGGTATGAATCCATTCAGTGCTGTTTATTTCTGCACACCACCAAGGTCAACATTGGGAAATCATAAGAAGGTCCAAGAGGCATTCTGTTTAGCACAAGCAAGATTTACAAATGTCCCTTTCCCCAGGCCAATGCTGTGTACTCTTCCACCCTGACCCGACATGTCCTCAGGTGCTGTTGTTCCCACTGCACGCCCAGTTGCTGCTTCCATTCTCTTAGCACATCTGCTGAGGAGAATTTCCTAGTATTGGGTTAGGGTTTCATATTTTTCTGAAGTCTGTTAAATGTATTTCTTTAGTTTTCCCCAATTCAGGTAATGCTGCCTTTAATTGTTTATATTTTCAGTCTCTGATTTTGTTTTTAATATAAAAAGCTTTCATACAGTGATATGAAATAAGAAGCTTCATAAAATAAATAATATAATTTTAAACAGTGATTAGTGTTTTCAGAATTAGTGGTGTTGTAAAAGTCTCTTTCAATAAGGAATCTTTTTTTTAAACATTCCCACCTACAGTATGGACATATGCGCACTATATATACTGCATAGGTGTGTGTAACAAGGCCCAAGTCAAGTGGTTTTGTAACAAATAGATGACCGTTAATTCCATGTTGATACATTAAAAGACAGAAGCACAAAGGTTCAGCTGTTAGAACATTGGCCATCAAGTCTGTCCATCATACTCGTATAGATTGTCCAAAATAACATCAAGACGAGACGTGACTGGGCTGTGGAGTTGGTATACACAACCTTCGACTCTGACTCCCCAGTTTGTGATCTGACTCACATATTTACTATGTAGACTGAAAGCACAGACGATGCAAGGCACTTCATCACTGCTAGACTGCTTCTTAGCACTCTAATGTGTTAGATTTCGGGTTTAAAGGTCATAGGAATGTTGTTGTGGCTTACAGACATTAAATCTTATGACTTAAACTTGCAAAATTGAAAAAAAGCTGTATTTTTATCAAAACTCAGGAAGGAAAAATAGTTTAATCGAATCAGCATATTTTGAAATTGGAAATTTTAACACATTATATTACAACTGACATTTCGTCAGAGTCATTGCATTTTTACTGTCTCTGACTCCAGTAACACAATAACTGCTTCCGACTCCACAGCCCTGCTCTCCACCACACTACTTGGTAGTTTATTTTCATGTCTATGGTTCTTTTTATTAAAAACAAAATCTGCCCTTAACAAGATTCCAGACATATCCCTCTGTTCTTGTTGCAGGATTTATTTTAAAGTAACAGCCTTTATACACTCTTCTAGTTCCTTTCAAAATATGAAAGGCTCAACTCCTTCAGTCTTTTCTCATTGCTCTTTCCTCTCAGTCCCAGAAGCAGCCTAGTTGCTCTCCTCTGGTGTTTTTCTAGTACTGTCGTATCTTTTTGTGTAATATGGAGACCAAGACTGAACTCCAGGTGAGGCCACTCAACTTCCCTTGACTTGTCTTCCATGCCTTATTAACATTACCAGGTGTGTTTCTTAAATTCAAATGGATTTTTACACTCCATAAAGAGGCTACAACCCGATTTCAGATTCCAGAAGGAGGACCAAGCAAAATGAATCCCATTACACATTCACAAGGTATAGGATGCTCATGTTAAACTGACTTTGTCTAAAAAATTAGTTTTCCTCCTGGCAAATTCTTTACAGTTTCATTGAAACACTGAAATACAGAAATACAGTAATCCTTCTCTATATTGCGCTTTGACTTTCGTGGCTTCACTCTATCGCGGATTTTATATGTAAGCATATCTAAATATATAACATGGATTTTTCGCTGCTTCGTGGGTTTCTGTGGACAATGGGTCTTTTTACTTCTGGTACATGCTTCTTCAGTTGGTTTGCCCAGTTGATTTCATACAAGGGACGCTATTGGCGGATGGCTGAGAAGCTACCCAATCAGAGCACGCAGTTAAGTTCCTGTGTGCTGATTGGCTCAGCGACGGAGCGCCGAATTCGATTGCGCTGCATTAACCAGGAAGTCTTGTCTCGCTCATTCAGCATCAACGTATTTCGCTGTGTAAAGAGTTAACTTTTGTGCTCTTTTGTGTTTATCTTTGTGCATAGTCAAGCTCTTCGTTATGGCCCCAAAATGATCTGTCTATCGTAATGGCTGTAACATATGTGATATCGGAGACGCTCAATATCTTTAAAATAATATTTAGGTTTTACTGTACAGTAATCCCTCCTCCATCGCGGGGGTTGCGTTCCAGACCCCCCCGCGATAGGTGAAAATCCGCGAAGTAGAAACCATATGTTTGTATGGTTATTTTTATATATTTTAAGCCCTTATAAACTCTCCCGCACTGTTTATAAATATTCCCCGCAGCGTTATACAGCATAATCCCTTTGTATTCTCTTAGATATTAGGTAAGATTCATTGAAATTATGTATATAAACACACACTGTTTATATACAGTAAAACCTAAATATTATTTTAAAGATATTGAGTGTCTCCGATATCACATATGTTACAGCCATTACGATAGACAGGTCACCAGCAATAAATACGTACAATGCAAGAAAAATAGTATACAGTAAATGTGTGTACAGTGACACTAAACGTACATACATGTACTAAGCACTGTAAGAAGAAAATTAATTATGGTTACTCACCAACAATGACACGATGACTTGTCCGATAACAATGAGTTTAATTTTACTGCACAACAAAGGAGAGCGTTACAGCCCTTGTAAAGGAGCCACTTCAGGCGATTGTGTAGCACTGCCGTTGTTCTTCTTCTGGCAGTCTTCAATCCAAATCCCTAAAGCAGATTCCATCCAGACTACTGCCTTATTACATCCACTTACAACTCGTTTTGCACCCTGGTTAAAAGGACGCTGCAGCCGTAGATCTTATATTCCTTTCCTACTTTTTAAATAAAAAGAATCGTAGCCTTCAACAAATCCAAAACGTTTACCTTTTTGGCAATCGTTAACATCTTCTTCTTCTTGCGCTTGGGCACGACACCTGAAGCAGTAGCACATTGTTTTGGAGCCATAATGAAGGGCTTGACTATGCACAAAGAAAAACACTAAAGAGCACAACTCTTTACACAGCGAAGCACGTTGATGCTGAATGAGCGAGATGAGACTTCCTGGTTAACACTGCATAGCTCCTGCGTGCTCTGATTGGTTAGCTTCTCAGTCAGGAGCACTTAACTGCGTGCTCTGATTGGTTAGCTTCTCAGCCATCCGCCAATAGCGTCCCTTGTATGAAATCAACTGGGCAAACCAACTGAGGAAGCATATACAGGAAGTAAAAAGACACATTGTCCGCAGAACCCGCAAAGCAGCGAAAAATCCGCGTTATATATTTAGTTATGCTTTCATATTAAAATCCGCGATACAGTGAAGCCGCGAAAGTCGAAGCGCGATATAGCGAGGGATTACTGTATATAAACAGTGTATTTACATACTGTCGTAGTAGGGGGCGCTATCGCTCCCTTGAACCCTTGGGTACCACGCCAAACACCAGGTAAAAGTCCAACAATAATTATTTGTATTACAATAATTACGTGCACTAAGCACCCTCCACTCCACACTACTCAAACAATCACAATACTCTAATAATAAATCAATAAACCAATCCTCCACTTCCAGACGCGTTGACCTCCTACCACCCAGCTCAGCTCGCCATCTGGGAGCTCCCACAGTCCTTTTATACTCCCTGACCCGGAAGTGTTTCTGCCTAACACTCCACAAGTCCTTATTCCTTCCGGGTCAGGATAAATAGTATTTTTCTTCACCCCGGAAGCCCATCGCTCTTCATGTGACAAACTTCCGGGTCATAGGGCATAAATGAGTCCACTGACCTCCCGACAGCGACTCCCGGTGGCCCCCAAGGTATCCAGCAGGGCTGTGCATAAAAACTACATAGTCCATGAGGCCCTGCTGGAATTCGGGGCCCGTACATGCTCTCGGGAGAGCTCCTCCTGGCGGCCTGGGGGTGAGGGCCGGAATATGAAACTGGCCATCCATTACAATACATAATTTCAACGAATCTTACCTAATATCTAAGAGAATACAAAGGGTTTATGCTGTATAACTGTGCGGGAAATGTTTATAAGAAAGTGGGAGAGTTTATAAGGGCTTAAAATATATAAAAATAACCATATAAACATTTGGTTTTTACTTTGTGGATTTTCACCTTTCGTGGGGGGGTCTGGAACGCAACCCCGGCGATAAAGGAGGGATCATTGTATATATTAACTTCATAACTGTGCAATGTTTAAAAACTGATTGTTTTAATTTGACCTGCAACACCATCTGATGAATAATGCTAACCAAAAACTGGAGCAGGCATGGTGAAAAACTTTTAATAATAAAAACTCATATGAGGGGAAAAAAAAAACCCTCTGACAAAGGGGCATTTAGACTCTTTTTATATTTATGGGTGGGCTGTTTACAATTCTGATATTATGGCAGTTACAGGACTTCCTAAAAAGCCAATCTGTAATCATTTTCCATCTTTCCCTTGTTCAGTGAAACTACTCTGAAGCCAGTTCTCCCCAAATATAGAAATCCATATCTGAGGTGGTAGGATGAGAGAGCCAGGCTCAGTTGGTCCCAATGAATGCCAGCAGAAGGTGGTTGGGACAAAAGCCAGGGCGTTGGCTGTGTTCACAAGTGTCTCAGCCCTGCTGCAGATCTGGAGGGTAAGCAGGGGAGACACACTAGGAATTGGGAGGGAAGAAAGACAGCTAGTTCTGATTCTGATATTATTCTAATATTGTTAAATATTTACTGTTGGAATAATCAGTGCACATCATAAACAGAACACTAAGGCCTCATGGGATTGACTTTTTGAACTGAAAACAGGACTCATGACCAATAAATGAAGGCGAGAAGCTAATCTTCAATTGAAAACATCAGTATCATGAGGATTTTAGTTTTCTGTTTATGATGTGTGCTAATAATTCCAAAAGCAAATTTTTAACAATATTTTAGCAAAAAAGCATGTGCTTTGCATACGATTAGATAACTGATGTGTGGATTATGTGACACGAGTAACGTGAGATTTCCCTTATGGATGCTTTTCACATAGTTTGCCATTATACAGAATTGGTCACTTTTGGCTTTTATGATATCAAACTGCTTTTTCTCTACATTCCACATGAAAACATGAGATTAAAATTTTAACTTGGCCATCATTACAAACTACACGGGATAGGTAACATTAAAAAAAATAATAATTTCATTTTTGGTTGGAATATTCTTTCAGCTGTGGACTATGGCCGGACATTGATCCTGGCCAATACCCCCAGGCCACCAGAGGGAGCCATCCCTGTGACATGGAGATGCCCCGAATTCCAGCAGGGTATCATGGACATTGGAGTTTTCCTGTACAACCCTGCTGGATAACGTCGGGGCCACCAGGGGACGCTGCAGGGAGGCTCGGAGACCTCTATGTTGCCTCTAACCCGGAAGTATGTCTTAATTACAGTGACAGAAGAAGAAGAATTTTGATCTGACTCGGAAGTTCTAAGAAGTCACATGGACTGAGGGTTCATCCGGGTCACGGACTATATAAAGGACTGTGGGAGATCCCAGGGTGAGCTGAGTCGGGAGGAAAGGTGGCAATGCGTCTGGGAGAGGAGGATTGATTATTGGTTATTGTATTGATTGTATTTATGAGTATTGTGGAGTGGAGGGTGCTTGGTGGACATTATTATTATAAAATAAATAATAATTGGCCTTTTATCTGGTGTCTGATGTCTGGTCTGAGGGTTCAAGGGGGCGACAGCGCCCCCTATCTGTCACACATCCAAGAAAGTTACTGTTCCCTTCAGCTGGTTTTCATGTCTTCTTTTTTGACATAATGACTTCTCCAAAACTGATATTTAAAAAATATTTTGTTTTCTTATTAAATATTCTTAAAAAAGTGTTTATTATTATTGAATAATTGTTAAACATCATCACAGTTCATCAAAATCAATAGCTTCAAATAAATCAATAACCTTAAATCATTCTTACAGTATTTTTATGTGTGTACATTTTATATATAAAGTGTAAAGTTTGTACTTTGTATTTATATGTAAGTATCTTACAAAGCTTTTAGCCTGTACTTGGTTAAGAGTATGAAATAAAATTTAATTGAATTGAATATTAGCGATTCAAGGGAGTCAGTTGTAGCGAGGCAATGACAGCTTTTATACACAAATGGCCTCAGTTGAAAATGAGCAACCAAATGATGGATCAAAACACTTCACTTTTGAGTAAAATTCAGGCAAGAATTTGAGCAAAGCCACAGATGTTAACACTTTAAATGACTGCTAATAACTCACACCCAGAAAACTGTGTTTTAGCAATCTTTAATCTGAACAATCTGTGCATAGAACCTGAGACTGTCACCTGTGCCACATTACGCAGCTTTAAACTGTGATTTTTCAAGATGGCATTTTCAAGAATATTTGTATTGTATGCTATGCGTTCATGCATGGTCCATACTAGGGTGTTAATAGTGAACATCTTTTCTTTTGCTAGCTCCGCTGACAGTTCTAAATCACACCAGGTCTTGCCTTTCTAGCAGTCTGAGTAGTTAACTTTTCATCATTAACAAGATTTGCAGATGCCAATTACATCATCAGCCAGAAAGCCAGTTTTGTGTAATGACCAATGATAATAAAAGCTTTGATTCTGTAATTTTAAAGCTTATGACCAACTTATCTTGTAATGTGCTCCTTTTGGTGCATAGTTCCTTTCTGACCCTGTGTATATATAAATTTCTGGTCAGACATTTTAGAACACCTTGGTTTTTCTTCAGATTGAAACAATTGAAATGTAGTGTCAGAGGTTTAGATTAGCAAAAACAGAAGAAAAAGGAAGTATCAGAATATTACAAATGGAGCTTCTTTAGGGAACAATTAATAGGTTACAAGTTACAACCTACAGATGTCCTGCAGCAATTAAGGTAAATGAAACCCTTCAAGTTGAAGCAAACAATTTGTACAGATGTCCCAATTTGTGTTGGTTACTTAAAAAGTCTCTGCGTGTCTTAAAGCAGAGTTGGAACAGACTATGAAGAGAAGACTTTCACCAGTGTGCGGTAGACCACAAAAATTTGGTGGTATTTCAAGGCCCTATTTTGTCCTTTAAGGAATGGTTTTCTTCCTGCCACTCGCCCTGTCAAGCCTGCAGCAGAAAGTCTCCTCTTCACAGTAGAAAATTACACTTGCTTTTTTTCTTGATCAATGTTAAGCTGTGCTTGAAGCTGTTTTGTTGTGAGGTGCCTGGTGACCCTCAGAAACTTGTCTTCTGATTAGATTGTAACTTTGGGTCTGTCAGATCTCTTCCTAACAGAGTCTCTTCAAGATTCCAATTGTCTTTGGATTGAGTAGGACATGACAGTACTCACTGTTACTGTTTGCAATTTCTCTAAATCACAGGTGTCAAACTCCAGTCCTGGAGGGCTGCAGTGGCTGCAGGTTTTCATTCTGATCACCTTCTTAATTAGTGATCAGTTTTTGCTGCTAATTAACTTCTTTTGCATTCATTTTAATTAACTTGACTCAGGCCTCTTAGTTGTTTCTTTTTCCTTAATTAGCAGCCAAAACAATAATGAGATACAAAATAAGCCACCACGTGACCAGCTCACCGGTGCCCATCACACAATATCTGAAAATAAAGAAAGGTGAAGTTCTCAGTAAGGTTGATCTCTCAGGTCACCAAAACATATTGATGGTGTTCTTAGGAAAAAACAGAAAATCAACAGTTTTGGAAATGTCTGCTGTGGCAGAATGAGAGCAGCAATGAGCCATGGAATTAAATAATGAGTTTAATTAATAGCAAGAATTGGCTTCTCATAAAGAAACTGGTTGGAGTGAAACTGGCTGGAGTTTGACATTCCAGTTTAGCTGGTCATTGGTCGGCTCGTTTCACATTTCAATTCTGTTTGGCTGCCATTTAATGAAGAAACAAATCAATTCAGAGCACCGAATCCTTTAAAACAAGGCTATTAAAATGAAGGGAAAAGTTAATTAGCAGTGAAAACTGCTCGTTGATTAGGAAAAGGGTGAGAATGAAAACCTGCAGCCACTACAGCTCTCCAGGCCTGGAGTTTGACACCCCTGCTCTAAATGAAAGGCCTACACTACTAAGGGTAATAATGCTCTCTCTCATTTAATTTGTTAATTGCCGTTTTCTTGCCATTATCACTGGAATAGCAGAGAGAGTATAGTAACACAGTCTGTTTCATCTCTGCTTTAAGACAGACAAAGGATTTATAAGTAATCATCAGAAATTGGGACACCTGTGCAAATTGTTTGCTTCAACTTGTAAGACTTCATTTATTTTAATTGCTTCAAAACATCTGTAGGTCGTAACCTATTTGTTGTTGCCTGAAGATGCCGATTTGTAATATTCTGATATTTCCATTTTCAGTTTTTGCTAACCTAAACTTTAAAGTTTAAACCTGTGGCAGTTTACTGCTTACCTTTTTTTTTACCATTTTAGGCCATTCATTGCATATCAATTGATTTAAATTTGAACAAAAACTGGAAAAATAAGGTGTTCCAAAACTATTGACTAGTAGTGTAGATGGCTTTTAACAAAAGCTGTTTAAATAAATACTTAAATAGATAAATAAACACATGCTTTGGTCTGAACACACATTAGAATGACTATAAAGTAAGAAAATTAAAAATGAAAGAAAAGTTCTGACTTGGCGGTCCAGGTCACAATGAGGCATTATGCAGATGTATTGCTGTTGGTATAAAAGAGCCTGCAGTAGCATTTCTTGACGCATGTTTGGTGAAAAATTTGTTGGCTGAAAATTCTCAGTGTTAGAGTGTCAGAGAGAGGATGTGCAGCACTGTTCATAATGGCACTGTGTTTTGTTTTTAATCTCTCCTTCGCTACAACCTGAAGGGGTCCAGAGCGCATCCCATAACCGAGTCTTGCCCTTTAAATTAGTTGGTTGATTCGGTGGGCCTCTTTTGAAGTGATGTTACCAGCCCAGCACACAACAGCGTGGAAGATCACACTGGCCACATCAGCGTGGTAGAACATGTGAAGGATGTCAATTCCTACACTCTCTCAAGGAAAAGGAGCCTGCTCTGCCCATTCTAATATTGCTCTCCACCAAAATTCTCCAACTGACTCCTGTCCTATGTCTCATCTTATTTATCAATAATCCCCATAAATATATCAGTTTAAACAACAACAAATATATCTACATACTGTACATACATATATAGTGTGGCAATCGGCTGGGGGTGGCACCCAGCTGGGATGCCCGGAAGGACTGGAGGAGGGATTGCACCTCCTCCAGACCGCGAGGTGGCGACCGCCCTGGTGGCTTTGGGGACCACGGGAACTGAGCATGGAAGCTCAACCCTATAGGGGCCCGTGGTCACCGTCGGGGGGTGCCCCAATGCCAGAGGAGCCCTGGCCCTCAGCACTTCCACCATACCCAGAAGTGCTGGGAGGAAGAAGACCAGGGACACCTGGAGTGCTTCCGGGTGCACAGCCGGTACTTCCGCCACACCAGGGAGTGCCGGCAGGAGCTCGTCCGGGTGGAGATAAAAGGGGACGCCTACCTTCATTTGATGGCTGGAGTCGGGTGAGGAGAGGACCAAGTCTTGTTGGAGCGGAGTGGAGGCGGCCTGAAGAAGGAGGCATTGGGTAGAGGCCTGGACTTTTGGGGGAGTTATTTGGGGCTGTGTGCACTGTTGTAAATAGTAAATTATGTATAATAAACGTGTGTGGGTTGAACCATCGCTGTCAGCATGTCTGTGTCCGTATATATATATATATATATATATATATATATATATATCCATCCATTATCCAACCTGCTATATCCTAACTACAGGGTCATGGGGGTCTGCTGGAGCCAGTCCCAGCCAACACTGGGCGCAAGGCAGGAATCAAACCCCCGGGCAGTGCGCCAGCCCACCACAGGGCACATGCACACACCCATACACCAAGCACACACTAGGGACAATTTAGGATTGCCAATGCACCTAACCTACATGTCTTTGGACTGTGGGAGGAAACCCATGCAGACACGGGGAGAACATGCAGACTCCACGTAGGGAGGACCCGGGAAGCGAACCCTCTCTTTCTGTGTGTGTGTGTGTGTGTATATATATATATATATATATATATGTATGTATATATATTATATATATATATATATATATATATAGTGCTCCACCAGGGTGCGCACAACCACCCTAACCTGACTCAGAGAGGCAGAGACACGAGTTGCTACACAACGCATTTTATTTTCAGTTCCCAGCACTAAATGCTCACAGGGCAAAGCACAACACAGTTACTTTTCCTTCTTCTTCTTCTCTTCCTCCTTTGCCGCCTGCACTCCTCTCCCACCTCCTCCCAACTCTGGCTCCTCAAATGGAGTGAGGCAGCCCCTATTATAGGGCATCTGGGAAGTTCTTCTGGTGCTCCTTAATCAACTTCTGGTGGCTCTTCTGGGTGTGGCGGAAGTGCTGCAACCCAGGGTCAGCAATTGTCCAGGCCCAGGCAGGGTTGAGCTTCTAAGCTCCGAACCCATGGCCCCAGTGTGAGCCAGGGGGTTGCCCTCTAGTGTTTCAGGGGAGGTATTGCCCTGAATATGCTCTCTCCCCTGGTCCCCTTTTTGATAAATAACATGGAAAAGTTTAAAAAGGCTATGTGTGATAACATTTGATCCTTTAATACGTATTGTTACATTTATTTATCTATATTTATTTACAGTTTTGACATTGCACAATGATGATCCTCAGCTTCTTAATTTTCTGTTTAAGTTGCTCTGATGCCATATGTCGCGTGTGTGTGTGTGTGTGTGTGTGTTGATGTCCCGCCATTGAACTAGTGTGGTGCCAAGGTGTCACCCGTTACTCAAATGCACTCGAGTCCTAATTTGGGATCCTAAGATGGTTCATTGTATGGTGGGTGAGCCAATGCGTTGTATCCGTACTTGTTTCCCACCTGCTCATCTTATTTAAAAGTGAGCTGCATCTTGATTCATTGTGTGAACTATGTAGATGTAACAGTAAACTTGAACTTTGTTTCAATAAAGGAAGGAGCTTTTGTTTAACAAGATAAAACCTTGTTCTTTGTCAGTTTCTTTTCAAAGTGTATTTTTGGTATTGACTTTGTTTTTTTGATTTTGGTAGATGAATTCTAAGAACGTCTCTGTGTTGACCCTTGCCCAGTCCTGACAATCCATCCTGTTATGCCCATTATTTCGCCTAATAAAATGAACCCTCACAATGGTCATGCCAGCATGCGTGTGCTTGCATTTTCTTAGTCATGAAAGTAGTTTGGTAGACACTGGAATAATTACTTGTATCTGACAGATCTGCTCATACATGTCACAAAGATGTATGTTTGCAATTGTATAATTCAGATGAATATGCTGGTACATTAATATTTTCATATTAACAGCTCACGGCACTCTGGAATGTACAGTATTTATTTCTTCATATTACTTTTGTAAAAGCAGCCTATAATGAATGTTTGTCTGTGGCTTGCTTTTTTCAACATTAAAGCATTAGGAGGTAGCTGATGAGTTCATAAATTATTGATTTGACCTGCAGGTCAGTGCTGTTCAAGACGTAAAGTTGCCCTTGACTATTATCAAAGCTCTTCATACAGAAAGAGACCAGGAGGGCAAGTAGGAATAATTGACGTAAAGACAATGATGCAGCGGGAAGGAGCTGTGACTTAATCTTGCTTTGGCATGTTGAAAAGTCGCTCGTGGAGTAACTGAAGGGAGACTTGGATGGAAAAATCAATAGCAGCACATGGAAAAGTCCACATCTGCAGCCTTAGTGAGTGAGTCAGGTCAAGATGCCTACCTAGGACTGACAATTATTTACTTTCTGTCTATCAGTTGTGCACAATCTAATAAGTAAGGCTGGTATAGAGGAGCTTCTTTTTTCTCTTGCAATCCTTGTTTCTGTATTCCAGCTATTGTGTTTTCAGACCTTTTTCCAGATATACTTAATCCATTTATTTATCTAATTTCAGACCAAATTAATCTTGCTCAGGGTCACAGAGAGCAATGAGTCTATCCCAGCAGCACCAGGTACAAGGCAGGAATCAACCTTATTTGGGACGCCAGTCTGTCACAGGGCACATTCACATAGGGTGTAGGAGGGGGAAAAAAGTAACATCCACGGAAAGAGCAAATGACCAACACAGATACAGAGAGGACATGCAAACTCAAGACAGACTCCTGGAGCAGTAAGACGGGACACCCATACATTAGTCATACAAGTATATAACGTGGCTGCTGTTTCTCACTGTATTTGTTGGCAAGCTATTGTTAATTCTTTATTTGATCAGTCCGATTAATTAGATTTGAGACAAAGCATAAATACAAAGCATCTTTTATTTCTGTATCGCCACAAAGAATGTAGGTTTTTATATGTTTCATTTTTCTTGTTCTGATAATGCTGTTAAGTATTTGAAGCGAATTGACAAACAGTTTCCACACAATAACTGTATCAGGCCTCAGAACTACTGTCACTTCTGAACTTGGGGTTGATGCTTTTCTAAATGTTTGCTGCAGTTCATAAATTTCACAGCAGACATGGCTGTGGATGAATGCTACTGACTTATATAAGTTGTTTTGTTTTCAAAATATTCAAAAATGCGGATTGTGCTTGGCCAAGTTTGATTCTTAGTGAGCTTGCCTTGTCCATTAAAGGAAGATGAGCAATTTAGAAAAACATTTCTGTAGTCTTCATATTAATTTTGGTCTTCAAAGCATTAAGAGTTTAAACCCAACACTACAAATGCACACATTTTTTATGCGCGCCTGATGAGTGAAAAGAGGAAACACGTGCAACGTTACAAAACGCCTGGCAGCTGATTATCCAAATACTTATGTGGGCATAGAGCGCATATATGAGCAGAAACACCCAAAGACAAAAGGAAACATTCTTTACTTTTAAAACCTGATTTGTTTATGTATTCTACACAACAGCAATTTGTTTCACTTTTCTCACACTTTTGGAGGGAACTGTATACTTCACATAAAGAATAAGGAAAGCTTTTGAAGAAAACTATGCTATTCATTGATCATCCATACATTTATCAACAGCTCTACAGGCAGATGAAAGATGACTGCGGACAGCAGCATGCAATGTTCCCCCAGGATATTAGAAGGCAGTCATCCCCATCTTGGACAGAGTTGCATTACTCTCTGTTAGAAAGTCTGTGGGTATGTAAGATTATGTAATGGTTCAGGGTTACAGAGAGACAAGGTGCTGATATGCGGCGCTGTACCCTGGTGTCTGTGAAGCAGCTGCAGGACAGTCCCTGACCCTGATTGTGCCACAAGTAAACCTCAAGTGAGTATAATAACACAGAGGCAAGGCAAGTCCAGACTGTTAAAGGCACTCGTCCTGTACTAGGAAAGGTTCAGGGGTTGATATTTTCTGTTATCTTGTGCTTTGAATTGCCCTTTCCTTATTTTGTCTTGCTATTATGTACTGAACTCTCCTGTTATTATTTTTGGTCTCCTTGGGTTTGAAGGATTGCTCAAGAGTGCCCCCTACTGATCTGATTATAACTGATGTTTTCAGCTGATAATCACAGGACCGTTTTGCAACAATGCCTTGCTGAAACATCTGAAGCATGCGCAGACTCTCCATTATATTTCGTGCAGTGGTGTGATTGGTTGTGGACAGTTGCAGAAGTTCTGAATAAAGGCAGAGCCACTTGCTGAACTGGTTTCAATGGATTCTGTACGTGTACAGTGTAAGATTCTTTGAGGCAGGGTGAGTGTTGTATATGAAAAAATAATTAAAACATAAAAATGTTCAAAGCAGCATGAAAGAGTTTAATGAAATAAAAATGAAGAAATTAAATGAAAGACCATCCAGTCCATCAAGCCCATTTAGATAGTTATTAGCTAAGTTGGCCAAGTAGAAGGCTAAGAGTCTCCTCTGTTTCCTGACTAGGTTGAGGTTATTTGGTGTGTTCGGGCCACTCTTACACGTTTTCTACTAGTGCTCAGTGCATTTTTCTATGCAGTAGTGTGCTAGGGAGATGGCATTAGTACTGGTGATAGCAACAGACTAAATAAACCAATTAAAAAGGCTGCTTCAATCTTAGTCAGACTCTTTTTGAAAGTTAAAGGTTCCACTTCAACTGCATGACTTGACACTTTTGTGTCAAGAAGAGCTTCCTGGTTCCATCTTAATTTCCACTGGAACACAGGAATTATGTTGAGTAACTTAGTAATTATTTAACTAAAACGAATGCTGCCTGATAAGGTTTATCAATGCATTTGAGATTTCAGAAGACTTGAATTAACAGAAGCCTCAGTTCATTGAGCCCCCTAATTTTCTGCTAGGGATGCTGTACTCATAACATTGCTCAGTTTGTATCCAGCAGTTTTTTCAACAGGACTTACCATATTACTTGTATTTTTAAATTGTTCTAACGCAATGAGAATTGTTGAATTGTTTTCGAACGTTGCTTCTTGTATAGTAGGTGAGCACTGAACATCTTGTACTTCTATTTTATGTTCGTTTTACATGCATGTAGCACTATACACTTGTTTGTGTTAAACTGGATTTTGCAGTATTTTCCCAGTTGGAAGATTCCTTTTAGTGCCCCCTCAGCATTTGCTGTCCTTCCAATTATGTAACCTAGTGATTATTTCAATGTCATTAATATAAATTAATATGAAGTCCAAGCACAAACTGCCGAGGGACTCCTACACACTTCATCCAATATTTTTCTCCTGTTTGTACTATTTGCCCCCAAGAAATTAACACACTTGAAATCCAGTTTTGTAAATTGATTCTGGCCCCAAAGGTTTCTAGTTTCAAAATTATTTTTTAGGGCAGAATCACATTGAATGCTTTTGAGAATCTAAGTAAATTAATGTTGTGCTTTGATTTTTGTTTACCACTTCATCTAACAAAAGTCTGAAGGATTATTGCGGTAGGATTTTTCTTTCATAAACCCTTACTGGCAGATATCTGTTTAGGTCATTTTTATACAAGAGATATTTTTCTGATTACAGATTCTAAAATTCTGCATGAGACAGAAATAAGGTATATTGGACTATAATTACTGGGATCCATACTGTCTCCCTTCTGTCAAGTCTTCCTGAACCTCTCCCATTTATCCAATTTAAAGTCTTTGCTGGAAAATGTTTAGTTAAGATTTTTAAATAACATACTAGAAGAAGTGGCCGGGGAGAGGGAAGTCTGGGCCTCTCTGCTCAAGCTGCTGCTCCCGCAACCCGAACTCGGATAAGCGGAAGAAGATGGATGGATATTGCATATCTTTCAGTAAATCTCACAAAATCATTGAGTGCATTAAAGACTGGAAGTATATCTGACTCTACTGTTTTAAAATCTGAAAGATTTGTGCAGAGTGGTATTTCAAGTCTTTTCAGTTGTTTGCTTTTGGAATATATCTTGGGACCGGATCACAATGTTTCCGAAGTGACAGCATCGATTATTTATGTTTGCTCTGCATGCCCGCTTCAGTGTTGCTATTGGAACTCTGCTCTGCTGTGCTCACTATGTTGTCTCACTGTCAGCTTTAATTTGTCTGATATTCACATCTTCATAAATGTAGAAACTCTTCCATCGGTCATCTGCAGTCATATATGTTTTCAGTGCATTACACGTATTTGTTTTACAGTTCAAACAACAATAATCTAAACCCAACAAATGATTAAGAATTAGATTTAAACCTTGCTATAGTCTAAACTACTTTGGCTTAGTATTTCACTATTAAGGTATTCAAAGACATTTCTGAGAAACAAAGTCCAAGATTAGCCAGATAGCAAAAATGAAATTCTTCAAAGCTGGACATTGTTTCTCATTTTTCAAACCAGTTATTCTGTGGTAGTGACACAGGTAGGCAGATCCTTACCATTGAGCAACAGGAAAGGAGCAGAAGACGACCGTGGAAAGAGCTCTAGTGCCCCGACTAAATCAAACTTTGTTCCTAGTGATAGTCGCTGGTTCTGTATGCATGAGAGATTACAACCAATGAATGCTCATCCAGAAGTACAAAACATATAATGAAGCAACAAGGAATAAGGAACATGGGTGTTTTTGAGGTCATAAACAGAAGATATCTGATGTCTTGTGCCTTACGTACCACGGCAGAATGGAAAAAAAGACAAAAAAATGTAGAGATTTCAGCTGAACTTGTGACAGTCATGTAAGCTGACATGGCCTGGTGACAAGATTGGCCACAGGAATTGGCAAATCTGACATATCTAATGACCAGAAGTTGCATAACGTGACCTTGGTTTTAACTAACAATATAATTTGAAACCATAAACGACATGAAAAAAAATGTAAAAAATGGTAGTGCCCATGTGGAATCAAAATGAAAATAAAATATAATTGTCAATATTTATAACACTGCAATAAGTTATTGAACTAATTCCTGTAAATCTCAACATATAGCCAGACACTTACATCTCATAAAAAATTAGAGATCTCATATGACAGAAGGCCCTGTATTTGTTTTGTGGGCGGTAATGAAATTCACGTCAACACTGGGAATACACGCCAACTCGACACAAGAGGCACACTAACTTGGAACTAAGCTGGGTGCAGGTACAGTGAGATCTTACAGAAAATTATTTCCATTATGTATAAGTTGCTTGTACTGTATACCAGATATTTCTCATACTTTAGTTTGATTATTTTGGTAGCTAATGTTTACACTATGGGCGGCGCGGTGGCACAGTGGTAGCGCTGCTGCCTCGCAGTAAGTTCGCTTCCTGGGTCCTCCCTGCGTGGAGTTTGCATGTTCTCCTCGTGTCTGTGTGGGTTTCCTCCCACAGTCCAGAGACATGCAGGTTAGGTGCATTGGCAAGCCTAAATTGTGCTTGGTGTGTGTGAATGTGTGTGTGTGCGTGCCCTGCGGTGGGCAGGCGCCCTGCCCGAGGTTTGTTCCTGCCTTGAGCCCTGTGTTGGCTGGGATTGGCTCCAGCAGACCCCCGTGACCCTGTGTTAGGATATAGCGGGTTGGACAATGACTGACTGACAGACTGACTGTTTACACTATGCTGCTGGGTAATAAGCTAGCTATCTTCAACACTGCCATCCTCTTTTTGCCTTCTGTTAGTTTATGTATGCTTGGCTTTAGTGCAGTAGGAAAGATTTTGTTCCTAGCATCTGTCAGCTGTTGTAAAATCAAAAACAAGTGAGATCATATTGGTTTGAGGTACAGGTTGGCACATTTTTCATCAACCCAACTGAATGTGCACAGCCCTCTCATCAGACATGGCTGTCTTTTTCATCAATCATATTGCTGGCCTGTGATAACACACCAGTAAGATCTGAAGGCAACCAATTCACTCCTGCAGTGCCAAAGTCTCTCCAGCAAATCAACCAGTCCTTCTTTCATAAGGAAGAAGGCATTGCAATGGTAATTGACTTGGCAACTATAAAAAACTTTACTCATTTCACGTACAGATACTATTTTGTGGTTTTTTTTTTTTTTTGTTTCAGGTTGTATTTGATTTCTGATCTAGAAGTATGTTCTACATTTGACTTGTAGTGCACAGTGGTTGCTGTTAATTTTTAGGTGTTTTTTTGTCTGTGTGGGGGTTTTGACACATGAGGAATCGATTTCTGTGGTTATTTTTAAAATTAATCTTGAAAATAAGTTTTATTTTTTTTCTTACTGTCTTTGTAATGCCTTTTTAGTAGTTACAGAAAGTGACACTCGAAGTAGGGAGTCATTTACATACTGCCAAATCCCTTGGTGTATTTAACACTAGAATACCTGAAGCCTATGAAAAAACTTGTAATCCCGGCCCACCTTAAATCCCTTCGCACCTCTCCATCAGCATCTTTTGTTTTGTAAATGTGTCGATCAGCACAAGCAGCAAGCAGCTTGCTGTCCCATCCCCTGCCTTGATGGAGCTCAGCTTGGGCAAAAAGTTCTCCCAGCTCAAGCCAAGGCTCCTTACCTGCGTGTGAGGTGCCTGGAGTTGTATAGGGTAAATAATACAGTATATTGTTATTTGGAATACATGCATTTCATGTGTGTTCCATGTCTACAAAGATCTGGGTAAGTGTAGGATGAAAAAAAAATGTGAGGCAAGAAATGCTGAACACATACCTAAAGCAGAAACATTTTCCATGTTCACTAATAATGATGTGAAATGTATAATATGTGAAGACTTTAGTCCAAATATCAAATAAACACGTGCGCTTTTACTCAAGAATATAACCAAAGAAAAAAAAAAGCATTTGATTTACACGTTGCTGGCAATGAGTTAAAAACCCAAGCTCAAATGTCAATCAACAGGGAGTTTACATGTGTTCTTGAATGGTGTAATGGTAAGAATTACTGCCTTATAACCCAAGGGTCCCAGGTTCGAGACCGGGCGCTCAGCTAGTATTGCAGTTGGAAGTCCCATTTTACTTTATGGTGCCAAGCAGAGTTGCGTTGTGGTGCAGCAAAAGTGAAAGCGCTGTAAAGAAGCTGTTGTCTGTTATGATCCTGCCTTTGTCTAGTCTGATAGTGGTCGCAGGAAATCACATCTTTGTTTGCCGGTTCAACAAATAGTTCTGAGCAGGTATCAGCTGGAGCACCCACTGTGGTCAGCGCTGCTCTTGTGAAAAGAATGGAGATAAATGTCATCAACTCAAAGAGGGAGAGGCAAGTTAGTTGTACCAAGTGAATGTCACTGAGAGAATAAAACTGAACAATAAAAAAACAAGTGCTAACTTTTACAAGTAGCCAACGTTTACACCGGGTGTTACAGACTCAAATCAAATGTATGTTTTTATTATATTATAGTAATAATAATAATAGCAGCTCACTACTCAAAATGTGGAGCGCCTGGTCTTAAACCCGGGACCTTTTTATGTGTCCTTAACATGTCAAAATTGAAATAATGTACAGTCATGGCCAAAAGTTTTGAGAATGACATAAGTATTGGTTTTCACAAAGATTGCTGCTTCAGTGCTTTTAGATCTTTTTGTCAGATGTTTCTGTGGTATACTGAAGTATAATTACAAGCATTTCATTAGTTTCAAAGGCTTTTATTGACAATTATATTACATGTATGCAAAGAGTCAGTATTTGCAGTGTTGGCCCTTCTTTTTCAGGACCTCTGCAATTCGCCCTGCCATGCCGTAAATCAACACATGGGCCAAATCCTGACTGATGGTAGCCCATTCTTGCATAATCAGTGCTTGGAGTTTGTCAGAATTTGTGGGTTTTTGTTTGTCTACCCACCTCTTGGGGATTGACCACAAGTTCTCAGTAGGATTCAGATCTAGGGAGTTTCCTGGCCATGGACCCAAAAGTTTGATGTTTTGTTCCCCGAGCCACTTAGTTATCACTTTTGCCTTATGGCATGGTGCTCCATCATGCTAGAAAGGCATTGTTTGTCACCAAACTGTTCTTGGATGGTTGGGAGAAGTTGCTGTCGGTGGATGTTTTGGTAACATTCTTTGTTCATGCTTGTGTTCTTAGGCAAAATTGTGAGTGAGCCCACTGCCTTGGCTGAGAAGCATCCCCACACATGAATGGTCTCAGGATGCTTTACTGTTGACATGACGCAGGACTGATGGTAGCGCTCACCTTTTATTTTCTGGATGATCTTTTTTCTGGATGCCCTAAACAATCGGAAAGGGGATTCATTGGAGAAAATGACTTTATCCCAGTCCTTAACAGTCCAATCCCTGTACCTTTTGCAGAATATCAGTCTGTCTCTGGTGTTTTTCTTGGCTTCTTTGCTGCCCTTCTTGACATCAGGCCATCCTCCAAAGGTCTTTACCTCACTGTGCGTGCAGATGCACTCAAACCTGGCTGCTGCCGCCATTCCTGAGCAAGCTCTGCACTGGTGTTGCCCCGATCCCACAGCTGAATCAACTTTAGGAGACGGTCCAGGCGCTT
Organism: Polypterus bichir lapradei; assembly: GCA_026402145.1. Taxonomy (NCBI): domain Eukaryota; kingdom Metazoa; phylum Chordata; class Cladistia; order Polypteriformes; family Polypteridae; genus Polypterus; species Polypterus bichir. Next base: position 28,880,435 of record JANRMT010062846.1, on the reverse strand, counting down.
GCTGGAGTTTCTTGGGTGCCCTGAAGCCTTCTTCACAACAGCAGTGGAAATGGGGTTTTTGGGATTAAGTTCATTTTCATGGCAAAGAGAGACTTTGCAATTATTTGCAATTCATCTGATCACTATTCATTACATTCTGGAGTATGTGCAAATTGCCGTTATAAAAATGGAGGCAGCAAACTGTGTGAAAATGAATATTTGTGTCATTCTCAAAACTTTTGGCCACCACTGTAGATGTCAATTCAATGATTTTTCTTGGTGCATTAGAATGCTACAAGCACAAAGCCCTTTCATTAGAATTGACACATTTTACAAACCTACATTTACAAAGTCTCTTGTGACCCTAGCAATAGACGCTCTGTAATGTGGTATAGCGGGTCTGCGGCTTCAAAAAGAAGGGCCAGGTTTAAATCCATATAGCCAAGTTGTTCACCATGGGCGCGATTGCAGGACCATAGGGAGTTAATGAGGTGGCTGGAGGAGTCGCACCTGCATGTGTGCATGCGGTCGTTCTTGATTGCCTCATTGGCTTCCTGCGGCGTGTAATTACGACGCTGCGCCCACGGAGACGCATGGGGGGTATGTATATATTGTATAGGGGTCGACACCAGAGAAAAGGGGAAGAGATATGAACAGAAAAATGGAAGGATCGAGGCAAAGAGAAAGCATGAGGTTAAAAGACTGAAAACAGCAGTCATGAAGTTATGATCTGGCCACCTGAAAAGTGGAGACTCCACGAGCTGGGGTCCCGCAAAGGAGCGTTAGGCTGATGCACTCTGGGGGCTAGTTCGCCCCACTGAAAGTGTGAGTGAGTGGGGTGAGCAGGGCAGGTGTCCTCCCGAGGGTTCCAAGGAGCGACTACAGGTGCACAAAGGATGAAGGGAGGAGAGCCGACCTCGTCTGTTTGGCAGTGACATCCGTAAGGGGGCCAAGACAGAGGTTGGTTTAAGGACCTCGTGGCTGTTGGGTCTCCGCCTGCTGCAAGAGCAATGGGTGAGCCGGGGAGAAAGCGTGACGGAGGTGGGCCGGAGAGTAATGAGAGAGACTGCATTAACTTCTGCACATTTTATTTTAACCTCGGATTTTAAAGGATTTATGTATTGATGGTTTTTATCCCCACTGGACACTTGTTTTTATGGATTTATTTATTGAAACCAGATGCACTGCACTTTTTGTTTGGACACTGTTTGTAATAAAAGCACTTTTGCACTTTTTGGAAATATCCCCTGGCTTCATGTTTGAGAATTGTCCTCACTTATCAGCTCATCTTGGTGACATTACTGACGGTGTTGGGTTCAAGGGCTCCTGTAAAGACGGATGGGAGCGTGGAGTGGAAACGCATCGTCACATGTACCCCGTCAGTATGCCCGAGGCAGCATGGGCACAGTCAAAGTCCTCAGATTCTAGTTTGTGTTACACTGGCCTGCAGATGAAGCAGCAGCAGACTTCACCTTGTCCAAAATGCTGCTCAGAGAGGAAAACCAGAGTCTGACTATGGTGTGCCATATGAGGTAGTTGGTGAAAATGACAACTGGAGTGGAACAGAAGCCCTCGCTACACTGTGAAGTGACTTTTTGGAAGTTTCAAGTGAGTTTATTTTATGAATGCTTTTTGTAAAGGTGAAAACTATGTTGAATGCACAGCTGAGTCCTTACCTGATGCCATGACACCGGCATCAGCCTCAATATGAAGAATGTTATGCACAGAAAATAGAAAAATAAACAAAATTGCGTAATGTACTTAAACCATATAAGGAGCCTTAAAAAATCGAATTACCATTTAAATAAAAGTGCATACAAATATTTGCTAACCCTAATATTTGCATGCCTCTTTTTTGTTTTACTGCTTAAGTGACTGTTATTTTGAGGTTTATTTCAATTGCACAAGGAGTGGCAGAGCAGAAGGAAGAAGCCACAGGCTGTCTGAAGGAAGGCGAGAGAGAAAAAGAGAAGGTCGCTCACAGCAGCGTCATTACACATGAAGGCCCACGGTGTCTTCTAGCAGTTCACCTGCCGTAAAAGAAGATAAATGGTGACCCACTTTTTTATCGGCTTCCATTACAGATTTCTTTCATTAAAAGACTGAAGGAGTTGTTTCCTTTTTAGTGACGGCAAAGGCAGACAAAGGGCTAACATGTTGCTTTAAAACCATAGAAGGAGTAAGTATGGTTATTGCAGGCGTTAAGGGTGGCATAGTGGTAATGCTGTTGCCTTGCAAAAAGGAGACTGGGGTTGCAGGTTGCACTCTCTGCGTGGAGTTTGCATGTCGTTCTCATGGGTTTCCTCCCTCAGTCCAAAGACATAATTATAAATAATTATTAATAATTCTTTACATTTATGTAGGACTTTTCTCATTACTCTAACCATTCCACATAGAGAGTGGGGAGCCACTCAACCACTACCGATGTGCAGCATCTACCTAGACGATGATGTTGGTAGCCATTTTTGCACCAGTACATTCATGACACATTAGCAATTAGGTGATTAAGGGGTGAGAGAGAGACATTTTGAGATAGGGGATGATTAAGGATGACCATGCCATGCAGGGCAGTGTGGCCTGGAATGCAGGGTACACCCTGGTCTTTATTTTATCTTTGGGATGCACAGGGATGTTTTATGACCACAGGGAGTCAGGATCTTGGCTCTACGTCTCATCCAAAGGCCGGCACCAGCTTTACAGTGTCCCTGTCACTGCACCGGAGAATTGGAATCCACACACAGACCACAGGACATTATGTGTCCCCTGTTGGCCTCTCCAACACCTCTTCCAGCAGCAGCCCAAGCTCATTCCCAAGAAAACACACTTTCTTTCTCTCTCTCCTCAGAGCAGTTTCTCCTCTTACTTGTAAACTTGGCATACTCTTTAACATTAATGCAATGCCCAGCGGCTAATTCTGACAAGGCAACTTTTTATATTTTCTAAGATCATGTTACAAGAGGTCAGATGGCCATTAAGTGCCATCTCTGGCTAACTTCCATTACAATTCTAACCTACTTTCTGCAAGTAAACCAAACTCCTCTATAACGATTCCTGGTTCATATAAAATAGTAAAGGATCTCCACCCTCTCCCTGTCAAATGCATGCCAACTTGATACTGCAACATGCCCTACGCTGTTGGCTTTGAAGCAGCTTAGAGCCAAGAGGCAGAGGGCTATATCACATGCAGCTCGTTATGGTGATGCTCGCCACATGCACCAATGTACACATGCAGATCAGGATTTGCCACAGAAGAGACATATGCAATGGTTAAACAACAAAAGCTTCATTAGAATTCAATATCTAAAAACACAATCCAGCAAAGAAACAGTCAGGTGGTCATACACAGCATGACTGTCTAAAACAGTCAAATCTGAAAAAGGGAAAATTAAAAAAACAGAAGTCAATAAAGAGGGAAGAGGTCATTAAAAGATACTCCTGGACTGTCAATAGATTCCAAATTGACTTGCAAGCATGGTCTATTAAATTCCCAAAAATTCAAATTAAAAGCACATCCTGAAAGCTTAATGCTTGTGAAATTGATAGAACAATATCAGGGTGATGATTTGTGTGGTGGTTCTGCTTTAGTGATGCCGAGGTCCTAGAGTAGCCAAATGTTTGCAAGCACCTGGTGATGCCGAGTTAGACTCCAATTGGCCACAGCCCCAAACAAGGTCCAGAAAATGCATGGATGCATGGACGGAGGTGAGGAACTGTTAGTTGGCTTGGAGTAACAATGCACACTGAACTTCACTGTGGACTTAGTTTCAGCTTCATTCACCTTCAATGAGTAATTATGTGGCAGATTGTAAGACAACAAAAATTCAAAAATTAGAAATGCCATTGTTTTTTGAAATTCTAGAGATGCTCGCCTCTTATTCTTTTAAGAAAACACTGTGAGTCTGTCTTGTTATCACTATAAATAAAGAAGTAAATCCACTATTACTTCAAGAAAATGGGCAAAATTAAATCAACCACCACTAGGAGGGAAAATAGTAGTAAATACTATATGTGCAGAGTTACTAGCTCATTCTGCAAATGCCACTTTAAACACATAAAATACAAACACAGCAGATAGGCATTTTTATATAGCTGGAATTGTTCCTTCTTTTAAGTAGATAGCCATACAGTTTGCTTACAAGCACAGGCCACACTGGTGGGCACTTTGTAACTTACGTCAATATAGTTTGCATTAATGTAGTCAGAGTTGTGTTCCCCAAAAAATGGATGGAGCTTCACTCGATGACTGTCATCTGAAAAGAAACAGAGAACAAGATTTAGTGTCATAACCTGTCCACAAGAATTAATGTGTTACAATAACATCTAGTTACCTAAAGAGAAAAGCCAAGATCCTTCAATCCTGACAAATGCAGGTGGACACATCATTGAGGATGAGGCCCTTCTCCTTAAGAATGCCCTCGGTTATGGTGAGGTTTAGGAGTCAAAGTTACAGTGGCTAGACACAGTAGCCATCCTGTGGTGTAGCGGGTCCACAGCTCTAGTCAAAAAGGCCACTTTTTAAATAAATAGTTGCCGCACTCTTGGCTTAGTGAGGGGCGTGCTGGTGTGGTCGGAGCAGGTTCCCAGGTGAATTTGTGATGCGGGCGGTCCTCGCTTAAGTGCACAGGTGAGGAGTCGTCTGCATCTGTAATTGATTCCAGGAGCTGCTAATTGCCACACCTGATCCATGTTCCTGTGATAAATAATGTAAGCGTGAGGCGGCTAAGAGAGAGAGAAGAAACGGAGGGAGGTTGAGAAGGAGAGAACGCAGGAAGCAGGGAGGAGAAATCCGGTGCGTGAACGAGCGAAGGTGCTTGTAGTAGAGAACACATGCAGCTAAGCAGTGAGCCTGGGTGTTTGGCCGGCACCCCGGGAGCAGGCGGTAGTGGTTGCTCCCGCTGAGCATGATTGAGGAGCGGGAGTGACCGGAAGGAGGATGACTTGCCACATAAGGCCGAGAAGGCAGCGGGAGACGGGACTTGGGAAGTGAAAGCCCCAGCGTGAGCGCCCTGGTCGCTGGGGAGCCCAGCAGATGAAAGAAGATCAGCTGCAGGTAGGGTGGCTCCCCTGGTGCATAGCCTGGACAGTAGAAGCAGGGGAGTCACCAGCAGAAAGGCACCGGGATCTGTTTTTAAAAGGACGGCTTCCAGCCATTGTTTTAACCTCATTTTTAAAGGATTTATTTATTGTTTTTAACCTCCACAATTCACTGCTTTTTATGGATTATTTATTTAAGGAACTTTGATGAACTGCACTTTAGTTGGACACTTTGTTTTGATTTTGCTGTTTTAATAAAAGCACTTTTGCACCAACCCCTTGCTTCATTGTTGTGCCTCACTGTCAAGCTCATCGGTGACATTACTGACTGTGTCTGGTTCAGAGCTCCCAGAAGCAAGATGGGAGCATGGAGCGGAACCCACATTGTCACACAACTTCTTCAGACTTTTCTACATTTTACTGTGTAAACTATATAATATAACACAATTGTCTGTGTGTCCAGTCCTTCTGAGCAATTTGATTGGTCAGTTTGGCTTTGGTGATGCAATCCAAGGAAGAAAGGCATACAAGGCACGCTGGCAGTGGCACCTTTAAAGACGGCAAGTATAAAACTGGGCAGGAGGTGAAACAAGCTCCTTGAAAATAATGACAGGCTTAATGGGAATGCACTCATGAGAGGAAGTGCGGATCAAGAGACTTTCACACAAACATGAATGCCAAGGAAAGGAGCTGAAGGTACACACATAGCACAAGAGACAGCAAATATTCTTTAATTATTCTATTATCTCTCTTCAACAGGTTAGTGTAAGAAAATATTCTAATGTAAAGGAAAAACACAAGTGCACAGATCTCTAGAGGTGATTTGAAACTGAATGTGGGGTGGGAAAGTATTCCTGTGTAGGGATCTTCAGCACGTCAGGCTAACTTTTCTTACACACATTTACAATAATCATCCAGTCACCGTCAATAGTTAAACCACACAACATTTACTTACAGTATATACAGTAATCACACACATTAAGATAAACACAATGAAACAAAAATGGATTTCATTGATTGACGTAAACAGATTAAAGCAGGATCAGTTCCCACTTTGCAGCTAATGTGCCTTGGATAGGCTTTGGCCTCCCACAACCTTTTGCTAAAATAAACAGAGTCAGAAAATGTATTCCTCTAAGGGGAAGCATCAAAATAAAAAAGAAGAAGTTTATATTACAAATGGAAGGAAACCATTCAGTCTAACAAGCTTGTTTGATTTGGGTCATAGCTAAGTTATGTCAACATCTCACCCGGAAGCTTTTTAAAAGGTGTCATATACTGTATTCAGTTTCAATTACATAACTTGGTAGTTTGTTCCACATCACAATTGTTCTTTGTGTCAAGCAGTGCTTTTTGGCTTTTTCCCCCTCTGAACATATTTTAAGTCTCACCAACTTCGTCAAGTGCTAGATTTACTGTTCAATGGCAGAGATTCTGCCTACTCAACTGTATTGGTGCTTCTGAGAGTTTTCAAGACCTTCTTCAAATCCCCACATAGCCGCCTTTGTCCAGGACTTCAGAGGTCTAATTTCTGTAGTCTGTCTGAGAAGGACATGCCCTTTTGTGCACAGCATGTAGAACCACTAACTCTATTGTTGAAGCCACATCAGGTGTGGTCTCACTAGCAAACATCTACGCTTAACATAATTTAATGTTTAATCAAAAATGTGTAAATATAACATTTTATCACCTTTGTAATTGATTCCACACATTGTCTGAGCAATGACATTGCTGCCTCAATGTAAATTAAATTTCTTTTATCAGATGTTGCTTCCTGTGGGTCACTGATCTATTTATAACTGATACTCCTTTATTATGCTTTTTTTGTGCTTAACCGCTTTAAACTGCATTTTCCAGATGTTGACCCTATTTTAATGAGTGCAAAGGCCTTCTTGAATTTCCCTAACTGCCTCCTCAGTATTTTCTGTGTCATGATTAGCTACAGCTGTGACTAACCATCCATCCATTTTAAAACTTGCTTATCCTGAGCAGGGTCCTGGGGAAACATTACAAACCGATCGTCGTACAGTACTTACTATAGGCCAGAACTAGTAGAGATGAATTCTCAGGAACTAACTGAACAGCTGGCCTGGGGGAATACAGGTGGGCTGAGATGAAAGGGCATTAACAGGCTGGCATACCCTGAAATTGAAGGGATGGGATGGGCTTATTAGCTAGTGGAAGGACGTACTTTTTAGAAATACAAGTGTGGCCTAGAATGAGGCAAAGTTTCTCTCTCTCTCTCTGCCATTTTCCATCCTTAGGAGAAGAGGCCAAGCCATCACCATCTCCACCCAAATACCATGTGGGAGCAAAAAACCAAGCTGGGCCAGAGACTAGTCAACATAATGAGACAGAAAGTCACATTGTAGCCTGTTATCAGGTTTTAAAGAACACTCATTTTACTCCACTTATTCACATTTTGTCATAATTAAAAGTGTAAGTTAATTTAAACATGAATAAAAGTGTAACTTTCTCTCCTGCCTGTTTCAGTGCTCTGTCTTGTTGCCCGCGATCACAAATATAAGAGGTACTGTAACATATGAGGGCTGTAACAGGGATTTGGAGCATTTTGTTTAGGTCTACGTAATAAAATGTATAAAAAGGAATAAGGTCACCCAAGGACTGTACCACGGCTTCAACAAGGAGATCTTTTTTCATTTAATGAATACTAGGGGGCTCCGCCCACCCCCAGGTTTGGTTAACCGGATATACAATTTAAAGAGATTGTTATTTTTATTTCATTCATCCATCCATTATCCAACCCACTATATCCTAACTACAGGGTCACGGGGGTTTGCTGGAGCCAATCCCAGCCAACACAGGGCGCAAGGCAGGAAACAAACACTGGGCAGGGTGCCAGCCCACCGCAGGGCACACACACCCACACACACCAAGCACACACCAGGGATACTTTTAGGATCACCAGTTCACCCAACCTGCATGTCATTGTACTGTGGGAGGAAACCCACGCAGACACAGGGAGAACCTGGGAAGTGAACCCGGGTCTCCTTACTGAGAGGCAGCAGTGCTACCCAGTACGCCACTGTGCCACCCCATTTCATTCATTTTCTTTTTTTTTTGATATTGGCCAGTAATAAAGGTGTAGTGAATGAGTTACCTCCCCTCTTCACCTGGGCGCACAACACGCCAGCCACGTTACGTCTCTGTTGCTCGTGTTGTGAAGAGGGGGGCTGAACGCACGCTAAGGAGATGCGGTCACTCCTCCGAAACCCCTTCTTAAACGGTGATACACTGGGACACAAATACAGTTTTTATTTTTTTTTTACCTCCTGTTTGCTCGATCAGCTGCTGTCTTGGTGCTGTTGCTGCTGCCGAGCTGCGTGTTCAATCATTTAAAAGCCTTTACAGCAGCTGTCCTCTTGTCTCACTGCCTTGTCTCGCGGGACGTTAAAGTGACTCTGAGAAAATCGCGTCTCATCTCCTTCCAAGCCGTCCAAGATTTTTTTTTTTTATAATAGAGAGATAAGGCTGGCAGTGGCTTCACAATACCATAGGATAGGTGCTGTTGTTTCACAGATCTTGTGTTCTGCTATTTGAATCCTGTGCCTGAGTGTGGGCCAAGTCCATGTTCTAAACATATCTTTATTTTTTTTTTTTTTGTCCCGCATCCCCATAGACATGCTGGTTTGGTTGAATGGGGAGTGCCTGGGGGCACGAGCAGGCACATGAATGTCATGGCAATCTGTCTAGGGCTGTAACCCTAGTACAGCAGGGTTAAGGTGGGGCCCCCCACAAGCCTAGAATGGATTAAGCCAGTTTAGGAATGTAATGTTATGTTACTCTCTGTGTGTGTTCCAGAAGACTGGTGAGGACAGCTGTTGGTGTAAGTTATGTCATGTTCACATCAGTGAATCATGGCTTGTCCTTATGCAGAGGCTGACATTTCTTGTATCTTTTGTAGGCTACAAGAACTTAGAATTGAGTCTTTTAGCATTTATTGAGAAGAATTTGAGTATTTACAACCTTACAAGGGTGAGATAAAGCAGGAGTTCACAGGAATAAGCTATACTGTATTCTAAAAATGCAAATATATACAATTTTGTGTTATATTTCTGTAGTTTACAAATAGATGTATCTTTCATTTACACATAAATATAAAGTATTTTATCTCGCACTGTGATTATGTGACACCATATGCACTGCAAGACAACTTTTTTCAAATGTAAATATCCAGATGTGGAGAGACAAATCCTGAGCCCCAAACAAGAAACTGGCCTGTGCCCGCCGTCGACTCTTGTTTGATGTGCTGCCTACACAGCTTGGCCTGTAATGCTGTGTGACTTTTTGAAACAAGCAGCTAAGTGCTTACCTTCTCCAATTCCTGACTTTTATGGCCCCTGCTACCGGGTGTGTGTTTTTGGGGTAGTACTGGGCTTGAAGGGGCCTCAAGAAATGTGTGCTCCCAAGGGAAAAAGCCTTATGATGGCTCTACAGAGGTCTTGTAGCGACTCACAATGCATTTTTTGAACCTTTACACACTGAACATGTGATTACTCAGCTGGCTTTCTTTATGCCACAGGATCTTCTTCAATATTATGAATCCGACAGAGAACTCTGCTGCCAAATCCTCATCATTACTGTTTATCTCACATAAGCTGGTGGGACAACTGAAATCTCCCTCAAGCTTGCCTGCTAAAATCCAAGTATGCAGGTTACTGAACCGTGAGTGTCTGCTGCAGACTAAAGGGCACTGAGGAGATGGTTTAAAATATTTAGAAAGAACAAAATGCCCAGAAAACCTTAGGGAAGACTTTGATACAAGTAGGGGGTCATATTGTTTGTTTGCTATGATATCTATTATATTTATTATTTATTGCATTCTTTTTTTGTCAAAAAGTAACTGGCATGTCAATACAACAATTTTTCAGTTTGAGTATACTGGTGTTCAGTGTGGCGTTAGGTTACATACCTGCTGTTTCTATCACCATAAAGCCACACGCTACCGCCCAAAGGTCTGGACACATCCAGACATTTTCATGTTTTTGACAGAAATGGGTACCTTTTTTATTAAGATACCTTTAAATTGATTTAAAATTGCAGATATTACATTAATACTACTTCTGTAGCCATTTGTGATTTTTATGGCTGAATGCCTTTTCTAACGCCAACCCTCTCCATTTATCTGGGCTTGGGATAATGTGTTTCTAATGTCTATTACTGCTTGAAATGACTGTTTTTTTTTTTTTTAATTTATTATTCACATATGACTGCAAAGCCCCTTTTTGAGGAGCCTTTCCTTCAGTGTCCTGATGGTCAGCTTATTCTTAATTAGTCATGTTCAAATGCTTATTAGGTATTAGAGAAACCTTTGCAATTACTTTAGCATCACTGAAATCTTTTCCTGTCTTTACTTGGGTTGCAAGGTACTGGCACTTCTAAAGTTCAGTTCTTGGTTCAAAATGGCCACAATTAAACAGCTTTCTCAAGGATATTCTGTGTGACAGAAATTGAAGATTTCATACAAAGCTGTCCATTACTATCCTGAGAGAAGACGGCAAACTCGATCTAACCAGGGTAGAAAAAAGAAGGGGAAGGCCCAGATAGATAGATAGATAGATAGATGAACAACTGTGTAAGAGGATAAGAACGTCTGAGTATGTAGCACAAAAAAAAAAACGCCTTACAGGCTCTCAAATATCAGTGTGCTCTGCAACAGTGAGAAGATGATTAAGAGATGCTGGCCTTAGAGGCACAGTTTCAAAGAAAATGTCATATCTGAAACTGGTAAATAAAAATAAAAGGTTAAAGGATCACAGGCATTGAATAGAGGATGACTGGAAAAGCATATTGGCTGCTGAAAATGGGGCTTTGCAGTCATGTGAAAAATAAATGAAAAAAAAAATCAGTCATTTCAAGCAGTAATGGACATTAGAAACACTTGGTTGTATTTTAAAATCAATTTAATCGTATCCTGATAAACAAAAAGTATTACTTTTTCTCAAAAACAGGGAAATATCTGGATTTGTCCTGACTTTTGACTGGTTATGTAAGTGAGCTACAGGGGTCTCTCAATTCAAATTTAAGCCCCTCGTAAAATCTACTCCAGTATGTGCCAGGCATGCCCTAATTCTAAACATTGTTCATCAACCATAAATGATCCATCTAAAATTCTCCACAATGATTCATAGACCTTCTATGATGAATAAAAAATTTGGATGGCATTTTCCCTTGTCCGGACACGAGTCACCGGGGCCCCCCTCTGGAGCCAGGCCTGGAGGTGGGGCTCGATGGCGAGCGCCTGGTGGCCGGGCCTGCACCTATGGGGTTTGGCTGGGCACAGCCCAAAGAGGCAACGTGGGTCCCCCTTCCCATGGGCTCACCACCTATGGGAGGGGCCAAGGAGGTCGGGTGCAGTGTGAGTTGGGTGGTGGCCGAAGGTGGGGACCTTGGTGGTCCAATCCTCGGCTATAGCAGCTGGCTCTTGAGACGTGGAATGTCAACTCTCTGAAGGGGAAAGAGCCTGAGCTAGTGCGCGAGGTCGAGAGGTTCCGGCTAGATATAGTCGGGCTCACCTCGACGCACAGCTTGGACTCTGGAACCAATCTCCTTGAGAGGGGCTGGACTCTCTACCACTCTGGAGTTGCCCCCGGTGAGAGGCGCCAAGAAGGTGTGGGCATACTTATTGCCCCCCAACTTGGAGCTTGTACATTGGGGTTTACCCCGGTGGATGAGAGGGTAGCCTCCCTCCACCTTTGGGTGGGGAGACGGGTCCTGACTGTTGTTTGTGCGTATGCGCCGAACAGCAGTTTGGAGTACCCACCCTTTTTGGAGTCCCTGGAGGGGGTGCTTGTGAGGGTCTGCTGGGAGCGTCTGGGAGAGTCCCCTGTCAGAAGTAGCTTCAACTCTCACCTCCGGCAGAACTTCGACCACGTCCCGAGGGAGGTGGGGGACATTGAGTCCGAATGGGCCATGTTCCTTGCCTCTATTGTTGAGGCGGCTGACCGGAGCTGTAGTGGTGGCAGCGAACCCGTTGGTGGACACCAGTGGTGAGGGATGCCGTCAAGCTGAAGAAGGAGTCCTACCGGACCCTTTTGTCCTGTGGGACTCTGGAGGCAGCTAATAGGTACCGGCAGGCCAAGCGGAATGCGGCTTCGGTGGTTGCTGAGGCAAAAACTCGGGCGTGGGAAGAGTTTGGGGATGCCATGGAGAATGACTTTTGGACGGCTTCGAGGAGATTCTGGTCCACCATCCGGCGTCTCAGGAGGGGGAAGCAGTGCTGTGTCAACACTGTATATGGTGGGGATGGTGCGCTGCTGACCTCGACTCGGGACGTTGTGGGTCGGTGGGGGGAGTACTTCGAAGACCTCCATAATCCCACTAACATGCCTTCCAATGAGGAAGCAGAGCCTGGGGACTCGGAGGTGGGCTCCCCCATCTCTGGGACTGAGGTCACCGAGGTGGTCAAAAACTCCTTGGTGGCAGGACCTTGGGGGTGGATGAGATACGCCCGGAGTTCCTCAAGGCTCTGCATGTTGTAGGACTGTCTTGGTTGACACGTCTCTGCAACATCGCATGGACATCGGGGACAGTGCCTCTGGATTGGCAGACCGGGATGGTGGTCCCCCTCTTTAAGAAGGGGGACCGGAGGGTGTATTCCAACTACAGAGGGATCACACTCCTCAGCATCCCTGGAAAAGTCTATTCGTGGGATCTGGAGAGGAGGGTCTGTCGGATAGTCGAACCTCGGATTCAGGAGGAACAGTGTGGTTTTCGTTTTGGTCGCAGAACAGTGGACCAGCTCTACACCCTTAACAGAGTCCTAGAGGGTGCATGGGAGTTTGCCCAACCAGTCTACATGTGTTCTGTGGACTTGGAAAAGGTGTTCGACTGTGTCCCTCAGGGAATCCTGTGGGGGGTGCTCCGGGAGTATGGGGTACCGGACCCCCTGATAAGAGCTGTTCAGTCCCTGTACAACCAGTGTCAGAGCCTGGTCCACATTGCCGGCAGTAAGTCGAGCCCTTTTCCAGTGAGAGTTGGACTCCGCCAGGGCTGCCCTTTGTCACCGATTCTGTTCATAACTTTTATGGACAGAATTTCTAGGCGCAGCCAGGGTGTTGAGGGGGTCCGGTTTGGTGGACTCAGGATTGGGTCACTGCTTTTTGCAGATGATGTTGTCCTGTTTGCTTCATCAGGCCGTGATCTTCAGCTCCCTCTGAATCAGTTCTCAGCTGAGTGTGAAGTGGCTGGGATGAGAATCAGCACCTCCACATCTGAGACCATGGTCCTCAGCCGGAAAAGGGTGTCGTGCCCTCTCAGGGTTGGGAGCGAGATCCTGCCCCAAGTGGAGGAGTTCAAGTATCTTGGGATCTTGTTCACAAGTGAGGGAAGAATAGAGCGTGAGATTGACAGGTGGATCGGTGCAGCATCCGCAGTGATGTGGTCTCTGCATCAGTCTGTCGTGGTGAAAAAGGAGCTGAGCCGTAAGGCAAAGCTCTCAATTTACCAGTTGATCTACGTTCCTACCCTCACCTATGGTCATGAGCTATGGGTAGTGACCGAAAGAACGAGATCGCGAATACAAGTGGCTGAAATGAGTTTCCTCCACAGGGTGTCTGGGCTTTCCCTTAAAGATAGGGTGAGAAGCTCAGTCATCCAGGAGGGGCTCAGAGTAGAGCCGCTGCTCCTCCGCATCGAGAGGAGTCAGATGAGGTGGCTCGAGCATCTGATCAGGATGCCTCCCTGGTGAGGTGTTCCGGGCACATCCAACCGGGAGGAGGCCCCGGGGAAGACCCAGGACACGCTGGAGGGACTATGTCTCCCAGCTGGCCTGGGAACTCCTTGGGATTCTCCCAGAAGAGCTAGAAGTGGCCGGGGAGAGGGAAGTCTGGGCATCTTTGCTCAAGCTGCTGCCCCCGCGACCCAATCTCAGATAAGCGGATGAAAATGGATGGATGGTTTCATGGGCAAGAGCAAACCCGAGAGTAAAGTCATCAAGCGACTGCATGTTTTGGGGGTGTGCTACATTTGAACTGACTTCTCAGATAGCCTTGGATTTCAAATCAGCTCTAATAATTTATTTGGGGTAACATCAAATGGGTTAAAAATGTGTTATGAAAAATCAGTTGTAATTTACTATAACACACAACCAGCACATAGACTTATTTTGCTCAAAGAAATCCTAATCCACTCTCTAATTCAGTGGGGAAGCACTTTCTATATTATCTCAAATTGGAAAAAATGTAATTCTGTTTACGAGGATCTGTTCAGAAGTTCTTCAGAATTTGTCAAAAACTCATCAGTGTAATCCGTAGTATACACACTGGTGCCAACTTTTTATATTTTACTTGGTGTTTTATCCTTATATAAAGGACCATTTTAAACAGGGCTTTCTAGTCGTGAAGATCTCTTGTTCAAGTGGGGATTGAATGCTGAGTTTCATTGGTGTGATTTCAGAGCCTACTATATTGCTTGCCATGTTATTTTCATTTCTTCAGGTGTTGTGTTCTGTCATAACATTTTGTTTCAAAATAGAAAGAATTAGGAAGAAAAAAATAGTCTGCAGTGCTGAATGAGAAAATGTTTCATATAAATAATAAAAAGAAAAAGTCTTGGGATGACCATGTTGTAGGCGGCTTTCAGAATACTTAACGTGACTGTTAGTTCTGCTAGCGAAGAGACTGCAACAGCACAACTCCATTACTGCCGTTAACAATATACACGATGTACCAATGGTGCGCCTTTAGCAGAGGGAGTAGTAACCTTTGTTGTCATACTGTGCCCTCTTGTGATGATAACTGAAACTGCACACACTGCAAAATGAAAACCTCACCGTCTTAAGAAATACACAACATACGACCTTAGCGGATCAATTCAGGTAGATCTGAGTTGCTTCTTGTGGATAACTTTGATTTGCCACCCCAGCTTTAAAAGTTTCTTCTTTCTTGTTCTTTTTTGCAATTTAGACAATTTAGTACAATTTACATTATAAGACGACAGGTATTCCTCACTATTAATTTGGATTTAATGATAAAAAATACTCTGCAAATCAAACTTGAAACTTCCAAGCAAGGCTAACTTGGAATTGGACCACTTAATAAGTCATGAACTATTAATGTACTATCAGGGTGGCCCATATTCATGTGTATGCTTGAAAAGGTGTGATTGCCAGGAAACTACCAGTGTTATTATCAAGTAAGATAATGGAACATGAACATTAAGAACCTTAAATCATTTTTCATCCCGTTTTCCATGACATGGTCTTCCAATGCACCATCCAGATCGATGCATGCCTGAAGACGAAGAGCAACGTTGTGACAGCCGGCTTGGTACGTCTGTACTGGTATCCTCTGAAACTCTTCTGTGATAACTGCACATGTAGCTCAGACACATTGTGGTTTTGATGTTGATACACCTTGTCTTTTAGGTAACCCCACAGGAAAAAGTCTGGTGGTATCAAACAAGGAGGCCGCATCTGCCGATCCAGCGTTGCGAGAATGTTTCATTCAACCACTGTCGCACTGGTATAGCGTAGTGTGCCGGTGCCCCATCTTGCTGTCACCATAAATCATCAACGTATGGTCATGCAGACAATAAAGGATACACAATACCACAACTGCAGGTAATTTTCTCCAGTGACTTTGAAAGGCATTCGCCACAAGAGCTGTGTTGGCATCAGTATGCACACTCCTGGGCCTACCTGCTCCCGTCGCTTGCAAAACAGTACCGCTGATATCAAATTTTGTGTTTATTCTTGCGATCAATAGCACACTAGGGCCATTGCTTCCAAACTCAACTGCCATCCTCTGTTTCACCACCGCATAGTTGTTTGTTGTGGAGTATAAACGCACACAACGTATGTGATGCTCTAGCGATAATCGATTTGCCGCCATTCTGTATTCGAACACAGCAGGGTTTGCCCAGTCCAGCACATCGTTACTCCCATTCTCAGGCTGCACAGTGATGCCATTTTCGATACTTCTCAACAGTAGTTTAAATGCTACAGCCTGTGAAACGTCATATACATAAATATGGGCCACCCTGTACATTAAATAAATGTCACATGTACAGACATTTTAAACAACAAATAATAGAGTTGAAATGTTTGTTCATTTTTGTGTACTCCACATACACAACACAAATTTATGTAGCTTTTTAACAAGTGGGCTAAAAAGAAATTAATTTCTATTCTTTCAGCCATACAGTGATCCCAGAATTTCAAGAGTTGCCATCAGGCTCCAGATTTATGTTTTCCACATTACTACATTTTCATTTAAAAACACAGACATTTTCTCCATTTTCACCTTTCATCCACATTACTCCAGCATTTTTACATACATTTCTAGAACTGGTGGCTCACAACTGCAGTATAGATGGGTTGGAAATGAAGAGTTTTGAGAACAAAAACTCTAATTGTGCCTTTATTTGGTTTCTGCTTACTTTGTGGCCCTTCCCTGATTAGATCCTGCTCATTACATTTCCTCGGCCACTTTAGTCACCTTATACTCATGTCGTACGTTACTCTCAATAACAATTCTATATCATTGTCAGTCCAAACAAAAGCTGTCTTTTTTTTGTTGCCTGTATTTGCCATTTCTGTTCTCCGTGAACACAAGCTACAAATAAATGTCTAGCGTGAAGGACACTTTCTCTTCTTGTTTCTGTGCATGCCCTGCCTCGATGAATGGCTACGTCATATGCATTTTCATTTGTTAAAGTGTGGGTGGAGATTCCATCACAAATGATAATAATAATAAATTTTATTTATATGACACTTTACATTAGCAGTAAATCTCAAAGTGCTACATAAAAAGTTTAAACAAAGACAAAGCAAGATAAAAACAGAGCTAAAAACAACAATAATTTTAGCATTTTTGGTAATATGCTTTCCTAAATAGAAAAGTCTATAGCTGTTTTTTAAAACAGCCCACAGTCTGCTGTGTTCTTAGGC
The DNA here is from genome assembly GCA_026402145.1 of Polypterus bichir lapradei. NCBI lineage: Eukaryota > Metazoa > Chordata > Cladistia > Polypteriformes > Polypteridae > Polypterus > Polypterus bichir. The sequence continues at coordinate 28,863,511 of JANRMT010062846.1, read as the reverse complement.
TCTCTGGTAGGCCATTCCAGAGCCGTGGAGAAGCGGCTGAAAAGGCTCGGTCACCTTTATGTACAAAGTTTGGTCACAGGATGGCGAAGGAATGCAGTTTTACAAAGGTGATGGACATGTGCCTCAAATGTCAGTTGGGAGTCTAACTTGACACCCAGATTTGTAACAGAAGGAGAGAGGGTAATAGTATAGTCAGAAAAGTAAATACAATTTACAGAGGAACGAAGTTGATGGGGGGTACCAATTACAAGAGCTTCAGTTTTAGGAAGTTCTTGGACATCCAGGCCTCAGTCTCATCCAAGCAGGAGGAAAGAGTTGATGAAGGTGTAAGAGAAGTCAAATCCAGTAACACAGAGAGCTGCGTATCATCGGTATAGCAATGGAATGAACTCCATGCTTGTGGATGATGTGGCCCGGGGGGGGGGGTAGCATATAGATATTAAAAAGGGTCTGCCCAAGGACTGATCCTTGTGGGACCCCACAGGTGACAGTGTGGGTACGAGATTTAGCTTCCCCAGAGCCACATACTAAGCCCTATCAGTAAGATAGGACTCGAACCACTCCAAAGCAGAGCCAGAAAGTCCAATCATATAGTGAAGATGATGAAGGAGAATATTATGATCTACCGTATCAAATGCAGCTGTGAGGTCCAAGAGGATAAGGAGTGATGGAGAAATGATGTGAAAATTTTAGTATGGATGGAAGTTGTTTTAATTTAAAAATGACGTTTTTAAATAAAAGTGCAGTAGTGTGAACATCTGAACTCAGCATCTATTGGAATCATCAGGATAATGCACCGAATATCGATCATCTGATAATGTTAATAAACCTGTGGAAAAAAACAGCTGTTTGTCCTTTTAGCAAAAATTTCCCACTGGGATAATCAAGACAGGTGGGATTGAAAACCTTCAGACACTGCAATAGAGTAGGAGAGATCGAGTCTCCCAATTGAGTAAATACATTAAAACATCACCAGACACAATCGGTAGAATCAGCATAGATAGATCCACATATTAGAAAAACAGGATAGAAAAGAAAGAACAAGACATTTTCAGAAAACTTCAAAAAAGTGTGTGGGGAAAGCATTAGTAAGAATTTGGATAAGTAAAATGAAACAGTCAGAGAATTTAAAACTAAATGTTCCATTTAACACAGTTGTGTGACAGGATAGAAATGAACAGAGAGTAAGCAAGCGATTAGGATGAGGAGATGAATAATGTGGTCAAACCGGGAACAATAAAATGATCTTTTAAAAAAGTTCAATATATACACAAAAATCAAATTCAGCCCTAGCCAGAGGTCAAAAGCTAACAGATCTTTGAAGAAAAACACACTCCACAGTCTTGCTGGATGTGCTAACTGTGACACAGACCCTTATTCTACTGCCCATATGATGTAACCATGCACGATTTCCATGGCAACACCCCCTAGTGACGGGTCAGCATGGCAAAGTAACTGTTATTCAAAATGGCAGCACCCACTAAAAACAAGATACCATGAGGGGATAGTTCAAAAGAAAACAAATATTATCATCAAATAATATTAAATATGAATACACTGTACTTTCAGACATTAGGCAAAAATAACAGGGACTGTAAGAATTTTATTAAAGCTCAAAGTAAATTTTATTTTTCAGTTTTATTAGATGAAGGTAACATTCCCTAAAATCGTAAGTCGAACTTAAGAAACAAGAATTGAACCCCCGCCCGAGAGAATGAGAGGAGAGCCAACAGCAAGATCAAACCTTTAAAAACAACAAAGAAAGGACAATGTACTTTTCCCAGATTATAAATGCTTATTCTAAAATTTTATGAATTAGATCTTGCCATACTTTGAAAAAGAGTTGAACAGATCCGCTAAGTGAGAATTTGATTTTTTCCAATTTCAAATAGTACAGAACATCAGATACCCACTGACTCATAGCAGGCGGGCTGGGAGTTTTCCAGGTGAGCAAGATAAGTCTAAGTGCTAGTAGTCTGGTGAAGGCAATTACCACCAATATGACCTTCTCCTTCTCTTTAAGCCCATTTGGGAGTCCACCAAGCACAGCTCTTAATGGGTTTGCAGTGATTGTGGCAACAAGGCTGTCTACTAGGCATTCAAAGATTTTTTTTGTCCAAAATTTGTTGCACGCCCAAAACATGTGGCCCAGTGAGGCTAGAGCAAGATTACAATGCAGCGGTTTGGTCTCGTCCATTTCGGGAGATGGACATCTAAAGCGAAACTCCATTAGCAGCTGTGTTATTTAACTTTTTTTTCCCCCACTGTCATCACGAGGTATCCTGCATTTACTGAACCCGAGGGGCTTTAATTAAAGTAAATGCAAGTATATACAAGTATGAATAGCAGAAAAAGGGCTCAGAAAGAAATGGAAAAGACAGCTAAACCTTCATTTAAGTCTAAACAAGCCTGAAATTCAAGTTCAAGGTACGACCTGCCAGAGACTGACCTGGAACAGACAGGCGAAAGAATAGATCTCCTGGGATCTGATGTTGCAGCATCGCCTCCAGCCGAGAGCAAAAGTGGGAGCAAATGAGTCAGGCCAGGAAAATTTGTTGATTCTAGAAGGTTCATTGAAGCTGAAAATGGCCTTACTATCCGTGCTGTGAGCCAGTGGCACCGACTGTAACTGGGCTTGCTAATCCAACCGCGGGGCGCAGAGAAGACTGAAACGAACAGTCTGAGCTGAAGGTAACGATCACTGCAGTGATTACCACAACAACTACCGGTCTCACGGAGGACATAAAGAATCTAAAGAGTAAAATAAAGAAGGTTGCAAATGATACAAATGATATAAGGAAAGATATAAAGGACATAAACAAGACAAACGAGAAGCTGCTTCAGGTTATTAAAGACCAGGAGAAATGTTTAAGTAATTACTTTGAAGCAACTTTTAAAGGTATGCTGGAAAAACCTGAGGAAAAAATACAGGAAAACGCAAGTAAGTCTGAGAATAAATTTAGAGCACTTGGTGCTCAGCTTGAAGATGTTACGCAAACTTTAACGATGTGTATTAAAATAGTTGAACAAATGGCAAAGGCTACAAATTCTGAATCCAAAGTGCTTGGAGACTGACTAGCTGCACTGGAAGATGGATACAGAAGGAATAATATCAGAATTGAAGGTCTCCCTGAAAACCGTGAAAGTCCCAAGCCAGTGAAATTCATAGCATAGCATGTTCTGCATGATTGATGGACAATTGGATTATTAGTATATTAATGATAAGTTGTATTTGCACAAATCATGGCAAATAAAGAAGTACAACAGGATTTTATTTCTGTTACAGACCAGGCTTGTGTATATTCAGCAATTTGTGTTGATTTGCAGTTCTTTATAGCTTGTATATTTGCTGCACAGTAATAAAACAAAGTTGGGTAGTGCCATTGCAACTTCTGCTTATGTCTTTGTAGAGTCACCCTTTGAATGTGTGGATGTCTCAAATTCCAAATAAATGATGTTATAATTGAGTCTAAATTCTTAAAGAAAAATGTTTAATGTGTATGAAGATGCCATGAAATAGAAAAAGAAGCTTGGGAAGTATGGTTCATCTTTACAGTATTGATTCCCCTGCTAATGTGAGATGTTGAGTAGACTGTCTGTTCGCATCTTGTTTAATTTTTTTCCTTGTTGATAGCAAAAGTTGTTTAAAAAATATCTTTATATGTGCTTATGTTGTTTGCCCCTAGGTACAGGGAGGCGCAGGGAAATAGGAAATTTTGGAACTAGGTGTTGGCGACCCTGGAGCGTTCGTTGGCAGTTGTTTGGGACCAATGTGACCTCGTTTAGAACGCCTTGCCATTAGTTCTAACGGAGCAGTGGAGTGGAGCGCAATGAGTGTTGCTGTGAAAGCCTTTTATAAGAATAGTGATAGTGGAACTGCACAATTGTGTCCCGACTGCTTATGCAATTGCAACATTTGTGCGTTATTTCGAAGAAATGGGATCAGCCTTAAAAAAGAAGTCCCCAGATGGAGCCACTTTGCATACTGCTGGACAGTCGATGGCAGCTATTCGACAATTGTTTGGAAGACACGTCATTTCACACAACGGTGACATTCCATGGCCTTTGAGATCCCCAGATCTCACTGTTTGTGATTTTTTTTTTTTTTTTTTTGTGGGGACATCTTAAAAGCCCCGTGTACCGCACACGTCCTGCAACCACTGCAGAACTAAAACGGAGGATTGAGGAGGAAATTGCTGGCATTCCTCTTGACATATTATGTCGAGCAATGCAGACTTTCCACAACAGGCTGTCAGAATGGACAACACCTTCATGATGTTTTCTTCAAAACATAAAATGAATATTGATCACCATCATCAATTGCATATCCTGTACAATGTGTTAAATGTATTTTGTAATGTGTTTACTTGTGCATTGAACATCAGTTGAAAATGTCCCGTTTCCCTGTGCCACCCTGTATTTAAACTGATCTGATAAAATAAATTGATCGATGCTCAGTCTAATAATTTATCTTTTGAAATTCTGCTAGTGCATTAAGTACTACTAGTAAGGAGGTTTGTGGGTCTGATGTATACAGTACCATATCATCTGCACATAGTGATCTTTTCTGTTCAAATCCTTCTCTGGTAATCCCCTTTATAGCTAATGCATTTCGAAATATATTACAGAAGGAAACACTTTCTCAGTACTTTTAGCTGGAACTTTGAAGAATACCTTAACATTGTTATTCAGAATATTATAGTAAATTGAAACAGCAAACATACTCCATGATAGATAGTAACACACACATGGTCAAGATGAGTCCAGCAGAGGACAGTTAGCCCACCACCTTGTTTTAGTGACTTCATTTGGTCAGTGCATGCATAATATGTGGTGTAGGCTGTTGGGGGGGATTGTCATTTATGAGGCTGTTGTCATGTTGATCATAATATTTCGGGTTTCCTATCCTGAGAAAAATGTATTGATTAATGAAGCTTTTTTCTAGAGAGAAAGGTTGTTGCACAGAATAAAAGAAATCAATGTGTGGTCACACTTTATAATAACTTTCAGAAGTATGTCATTAGTAAACATTATGCAATACTTAATTAATGTAAATCACAAGTTATCATGTAATTAAGTTATTATTTGTATATTGGTAACACTTAACAATAACCTTCATTAATAATTCATTAAATCCATTATACAGGGTGACACAGAAAAACAGGAACTTTTGAAAAACCCAATAAAAATAGAAGAAATCCAACAAAAAAAATTTTATTGACAGCAATTAAACCACTACAACTTGCCTTTTAAGAGACAGTAATCCAAATTATCAATGTCTGAAAATTACGTTCTGTAGATGGCGTCCTCCTGTACGTATGCATTCTTCCAATCTGCTGTTGAGGTTCCCCAATGATCGCTGCAACATCTCAGCTGGGATACCACGAATTTCATCTTGAATTCTTTGTTTCAATTCATTCAGTGTCCTTGGCTGAGTCGTGTAGACCCGACTCTTAAGGTAGCCCAACAAGAAAAAATCACAAACAGACAAATCTGGTGATCTTGAGGGCCAAGGAATGTCACTGAATCTTGAGATGACACGGTTACCGAACAATTCTCGCACAGCTGCCATTGATTGCCTTGCAATTGATTATTAAATTACTAAATGGCGAGATTGTTTACAGCTCAAGGTCCCTGTTCCGCAGTGCTGCCAACTGTACATGGCTGCCACTACGCATTTCAAAAGTTCCCGTTTTTCTGTGTCACCCTGGATAATTGCTTCTTCACATATTTAATCATCCTTGGAATACCTAGTCTAAACTAATTATAACTATTTATTAATGAATGCTATTATAAAGTGCTACCCAGTTCTTTTTAATATTGATAAACACAAAAATTAAGTTTGGGAAGCGGTCATATTAGAATGATGTCCAATGATATTAGAATGATTTTTCTGAGCTGACCGCATGGCAAGTTTTTAGTTAAATTTTAAATGTTTTTGCAAATTTTGCTGATCAACAATAGTTGAGTATGAGCAAAAAAAAAAAATGGAACTAAGAAAATAACACTTTGAAATAACACGTAGAAGAGGACTGTCCTATTTGAATAAAAAGACACACACCACACAAAGGGAGTCGGGGCATCAGTATTAGTGGTGCCTAGTCTAAAATTCAAATCCTGCCTAAGTACCATGTGAACCACATGAAGGAAAAGAGTGAAAGTAAAAAATTGATGTTTTACTTGACAATATGCAACAGCATGGATAATAAACACCAGTATCCGGTTTTGTAAAAAGGCCAGAAGGAGTTTTGCAATGATAAGCTACATAACCTGAAACACACTGAATGTTGGTTGGACATGCAAGTAAGAATTTGACTGTACTCTGTACAAAAGACACCAACCACTCCAACAATATTGGAAATGTAGCCTGGAATATTGGAGTTAGCTGCTTTTATATTATGTATGTAGAAGGCAAATGTGAGAGCTAAGCAAACAGTAATTTAAATGATTTTAATAACCTTCTGGCTTTCCTAATCTGTTGGCTAGATTGAAAGCACAAGGTCCATTTTGACGAAAATAACTTTCACAGTGGAAGGAAAAATAAATAAAAACTTCATCAGAACCAACAGGATTGGCCTACCAGTGTTCTCTGGCCCCTCCCACTCTTACTGTGTGGCAGGTGCATTATGAGGGTACAGGGAAAACAAAAATGGCAGTTTCAAATGGTAGCGTCACTCAAACATTTGTGTCAATTGCCTTTGTAACAGCCATTTCTTGGAGAATTCCTTCTTGTGTTTCATTCTTGGTGCCCTGCTTTAGACTGATTCCTCCATTGTGCCCAGTGGTGCCAGGATAGCCCCTGATGACCCTGAATTTAAGAACTTCACATTATCTTTTTTTTTTTTTTTCAAATTTGTGCACGAGTCATTGTTTTGTTTATCTTGATTATAACATTTACTAAATCAGCAATGTTTATTTTTTGGTGTCAAGAGCCAGCCACATTTTGCAAGATGGTGGATTTATTGCACATCAGTCCTGTAGGGCAGCTTTTTTTTTTGTAGGAGCGCTAGGGTGGAGGGATGTACGGCTGTGAACAAGAATCTGTTTTATGCTATTTACAAAAATTCCATTTACACACTAATTAAAACATAAGGCATTTGACAAACAAAAGGAGACCATTCTATCAATTGCTGTGTTTTAGGTTTTAGTTTACTAAGACAATTGGTTAGCAACTAATGAAATCTGACAAGATGGGGATCTGAAATGTATCCGTTACCTTTAGACTTGTCTTTCTTCTTTGATACATCCCAGCCATCAAAGAAACTCTGGAATCAACAGAGAGAGAGATGAATTAGCAGCATACCAGATATTATTTCATATATTTCCCCAAAGAGGCAGTGTCTTCTAGTTTTGACATCACGTTAATTTCTCTATACATTTTCTGTATTGCAAATACATAATCTTTGTCATCTTATTTAAATTAAATCACAGAATTTCTTAAGTCAAGCTTTATGATGAAGTGCATTATACATCAATAACAATTTTATTAGGTACAACCAAAAGTAAGTTGAGCTCCAGAATTCATTGGGGCAGTAGCCTCGAGAGTGTCACACTGGGATACTGGTTCACGTCTAAAGTGTCCAGTGGTTGCCATCTTGTTCCTTTCATTCCACAGATACTAAATTGGATTTAGATGTGTTGACTGATGAGCTTACTTCTCTGTCATCTTCCTTGCACCAATTCCAGGACTTGTTGCATCGAGCATTATCCTGCTAGAAAGCCTATTTGAAGATGGCAACTTTATTAGTGATATTCACATCCAATGAGTGCTGCATCACCCGTGTATCCTGTTCACATTTCCTATAGCCAACAAGCTGTGCATTCTGAAATGCCCGTTTCAGCGCCACTGCTATACTTAACTATTTTTGCAGCCTGTTGGTATTCATTCCTGCACAAGTCACTTCATTGCTCTGCTGCCACCTTAATGCCAATGGCCTCTTTAAGACAGCAGGAATGCTGCTGCTTGCATGTGTTATGTGGTGAGCAATTGTTGATGCACCTGTGACACTGGTGTGTGTGAAAACCCAGCAGGGCTCCTGCTACTGATATACTCGTGCAGGTGTGCATTCAAAGCCACTTAAATCTTAAAACTGTCACAGACTGAGCAGTTAGTTATGTGGGAAGAGCACTTAATGAACACTTGGCACAAGGTGCACTTATGCATTTTTTTTTTTTTTTTAGAAGGACAAATTCAGTAAAATGAATTTACTGTATTTGCACAAATTACCTGTCAGCATGACAAAAGTAAATGCCAGCAGCTGCTGCAGCTCTAAAAGATTTAAGGTGTCATTAGATGAAGAGTATAATTTCTCACAGCTAGCTAGTGGCAGGGTGGGAAGACTCAGACTTTGAGGGTCACAGTGTCTGTTCATTTCATTTACCAAGTGCTTAATCAGTGGCTAATTCATGTCATCAAGTGAATGAAAAGCAGCATTATCTATGACCCTTGAGAAGTCAGATTATGCAGCTCACCTCGACAGGCTAGGCAATGCACTACTCATTCACTTCTGTTACTTTTTACATCCTTTAACAAGCACTGTAAAGTTACTTAAAAATTCACCTTTAATTTAGCAAATGTAATTAACACAGTAAGTATAAAATGTGCAAAAAGGATGTCAGTTTGAGGACTGCAACATTCAAAAGCATTCATTCATTCATGCCAATGCCGTATAATAGATCTTGGGAGATTTGTACTGCTATATTAAAAACATTTAGCAGAATAAACAAATAGCAGCAGTTCAAACGAGTCCAAAGCTTTCTGGATGTTCAGTCTTACTGTGTAAGCTGATTTTCCCGCTGCCTAATGGGTAGTTGAGGACTTACTAGGAGGACTGCTGGGATTCTACCAGTGGCACCACACAGCTCAGATATCTCTGCACATCATCAGGTCATTTAAAATGGACATGCAGGCTGACCTGTATAGCGAGACGGTGCACTGAGCTCCCCTCTTCACATTTAACCCTCTCGAAGGACTGCTAATCTAAGGTATTTATTTAAGCCCTAAACCGATTTAAGCACAGAGAGTCTCCAAAACCTGCGGTGGGCTGGCGCCCTGCCCGGGGTTTGTTTCCTGCCTTGCGCCCTGTGTTGGCTGGGATTCGTTCCAGCAGACCCCCCGTGACTCTGTAGTTAGGATATAGCGGGGTGGATAGTGGATGGATGGAGTCTCCAAAACAGACTTAAACTGGAAAGGCAGGGTAGAAAATGGAAGGACGGAATGCACTGGCATACTGGAACACCAACAACATGCTGGCACATTTGTGTGTAGTATAAAACTGCTTGAGGGAAGTAAATATAAAAAACGCTTAACATGCAAATTGTACTGTTAGATAAAAGGAAACAACTATTTTTAGTTAATAATTTTGCGCTTTGTAGTTCATTTCTATAACATTTGCTTTTTGTGTGGCGTGCTTAGCGCTGCTTCTTCACCCACCCAGTGTCCTGGGGTTGACTCCTGCACCAAGTCACTGTCCTTGTGGAGTTTAAACATTTTCCACTGTCTGGATTTTCCACTCAGTACTACAGTTTTCCTTCCATCTTTCCAAAAGCATGCAAGCCAAGTAGATTTTTTAATCCTGTGCAAATATTTATCAAGTATCTCACAGTAGGAAAACAGTCCTAAATGGCTAAAAAAAATCTGAATGAATCTAATTTGGTTGTACTTTTAGGAGTAGGAGTAAAAATACTTGATCAATTTCAGTTATTTTATCAAAAGTTAGGAGAGCTTATGAGCTGTGCTGGATAGCTAGGAGCTCCCAAAAGATTATATTTAGGCAGACATCCCAGGAAAGGCTACAGAATGAACTTGTAAAAGGATATTGATTTGACAGAGATGGAGTAATATTCGTAACAAATCTTGTCTATCATGTGATTGATCCATTTATAGAGAGAAATCGTGCACTGACAGCCGAAATGAAAGTGTTAGTAATATTACAGTTTTGGGCCACAGGGAAAATGTAGGTTTGCAGTAGTGATGATTTGGATTTGTCACAACCAACCATGTCCTTACAACGCATGAGGTAATATGCAGATGTATACATTTTCCCACCACTGCATGAGAGGTAATGTTAAACAAAGTTGCATTCATGCAAATCAACATGCACATAATGTCATTGCCCCAAGTGTGAATAAGCACACACATGTGAATTGCAAGCAATACCACAGAATCAATACACAAGCAGTCATGGATGCAAACTGTATTGTAGTAGTGTAGCATTGTAGTAGCCAGCATATTAGCCTGAAGAGAAGCAGGACTGGATGGGTGATTGAGAGTGAAATGGCGCACGGGTACACTGTGTTCTGCATTCCACGATCCACTGAAACATTCATTTTACACTTTACAAGGCCAGGAAGGTTCAAGAAGGCAGGCGGAGACTCCAAGAGCATGGGATAAATAAAGCCTTGCAGAAGATAAGAGGGGATCACAGACAGGTTCATGGCACACGACTCTGGAAAAAGATTGGGAACTTTGATTGGGATGCCTCTTTGCTAACCGTGCAAGAATAGCTGTGGCTAGTTCCAGTAACTGTTATTTCACCAGGTGTTTCCTGTGGCCGTAGCAGCAGGATTGTGATTTTTCTGAAAGTATAGCTGTGAACCATTTATTGTTAAAGAAATAGCCTCGGTCAGGCCCGTCGCGACAAGGCAGGCAAACCAAGCAATTGCTTGGGGCCCTGAGCTGGCCTGGGGCCCCAAGACAACGACTGGTTAAGAATAAAATGCAGCGACAAACTGTGTGAGCGCCCCATTGATAGTGAATGCAGTAAAGTGCAATGACACTGTTATCGGGATCCCCCCTCGCTGACAGCAGCCAGCCAACCACGCGATCTCTGCTGCCGGCAAAATACAAAACTTCCTCGGCAGTCATGAAGCGGAATTATGCTTCAGGAAGCCAAAAAAGAAAGAAGAGAAAGGAAGAGGAGGATAAGAAAAAACAAGACAGTGGTAAGTGATAAATTACACACATAAAATAGCTCTACTTGTCTTGTACAAATGGTGCAATTTTGCAGCAGGTAGGCTAGCAGAAATATGTTTATGTATCATACATAAATGACATGACATTGCTATAGCTTTGTAATAGGTTTTGATGAAAGTGGCATAGCATGCTATACTAACTATTCCAACAAATGTTCAATTGTTGAAAATGTTCAAATTTTATGCACTTTATATGCAACAGCAGTATTTGCACTGTAAACCTTTTTTATTTATATAAAGTGTGAGTGAATTTAAACTGTATGGCTATGCTGTGGTTCCTTTGCGTGCGTGCGTGCGGGGGGCCTCCATGTCCATTTTGCTTGGGGCCCCCAAATTCCTTCAAACGGCCCTGGCCTCGGTATTGGGATTAACTCACATTTGGTGTATGTATCCTGGACTTTTCATCTTGGTGCTCATTACTGTATTATTCTTGATGTTGTTGCAAAGTTGCCCCGTTCAAAGCATGACTCTAAAGTACTTCATGTGAGTGGCATCAACCTTTCATTTGAGTGAAATCACGTCCCTTTGAATATTGTTATTATCTTTGTGTTGAAGTTTTAGCATTAGTATTGTTAGTACAACTACAAAGAGTCACCATTCAAAGCAAACTACAAAACGTCATCATGAGTGCCATTTTGTGTCACAGGGTGCCATAGAATTGTCTCGCCATTCATTCTCAAAATCAAACTCCTACTCTTTGCTGGGAGTGCGTGTAGGATGCTTCAAAAGTACTTGTCATCAGAGTTTGATTTCAAAGGTTTTGTGTACCGACTCCACAGCCTTGCTTCTTATGTACTACTCTGGGTCAGGACAATTTCTTAGCTTAGTCAGACTTTAGCGAGTAATTCTGAGATGCTTGATTAATATGTGTGCTGCTATTCCTGGGTGAGTTGGCTCTACAATTCACTGGCATCTGTTACAGGAAGGAGCAAAATATTTCTCATTACGTTCACAAAGAGACTTTATTCCTGTTCTATGCTAAAACAGATTATGTTTTGTTAAGCAGTTACATTACTTGGTTGCTGAAAAATGTATCTTCTCTATTAATGCTTTTATATTTACTTAAGAATTTGTTGAATATTTTGACAGTTAGTTTAAATACAGAGGGTTTAAAGTCTTGCAGCATTGTGAGCCTAACGTTTTAGGGATGCTGCTGCAGGATGTTGTTTGGCTATGAATGTTTTTACTGGTAAGGACCAGTTTAAGATAAATGTGTAATGCAGAACTGCTACTATAATGCATGTATGTATGTATGTATGGTTTCTTAGGCTAATCCTAAATTATATAAGCAATGTTCTCCCTCAATTCTGATGTGAGAGATTTTGGAAACACAAGTTTAGTTCACAAACAGTAGATAATGGCATATAATTAGTATCTGCTGTGTAATCCTTCTATATAAAAGCTATCGGGATTGTCCTTCCGTCCCGTGAGTGCTACGCAGGCGCGGAGTTTCACACATGCCCCGTCCATTTTGCAATGCACGATGGGATTTGTAGTTTCGTTTTTCCAGGTAAAAGATGATTTTCTACTCCAGACTGTGCGATATCTTCTTCTTCTTTCTTACTATATAAAAGTGGTCGGGATTGTCCTTCCGTCCCGTGAGTGGAAAGCGTAGCGGTATTCCGCTTATCACAGACTTACTACTTGCAGCTTGCGGTACGAAGCGACATGACGTGAGCAGAGTTCTGGTGCTCCCATCATTCCCTTGCTTTTGTGCGCGATGCGCTGGAAAAATAGACAAAATTATGTCTCTGGAAATAATTAATGTTGATGGAGTACAAATGCCTCACCGCGTAGTAAATATCAGGGGGGTTCAAAAGGGCGACCTCAATATAGAAAAAAAGTTTAAATTTCATCACAAAAATAACAGAAACTACGAGTATTAAAGTAATACCGCTCAAATGCAATATAACCAAATTAATGAGTTTGTATAAAATATCAAATTGATCTACATATTGAATTGCCTTAAGAAGTGGTCAACTTAAAAGTCGGTCGCCTTAAAAGGTGGGTCCGCCTAGTAAAACACTAATGTCTGTGTGTTTGTCTGAGCAGTCTGATTAGTTAATTTGGCTTTGGTGATGTGATCAAAAGAAGAAGTGTGAATGTAAGACACACAAGGAGGAAAAATGGCATAGGAGGCAAGCTGAGATAGTCGACTTCAAGGATGGGAAGTATTAAACAAGACAGGAGGCAAGAAAGGCGCCTCAAAAATAATGATGGAGCCTGAGAAGCAGGCTTTACAAGAACATACTTGAGAGAGGAAGCTTCGGTGGAGAGACATTCAGATACATGCAATACAGAATAAAGGTACACAAACGACAAGAGATAGCTTAAATTGATTCTGTTACCCATCGGTGAAAGGTGGTTTGGCTAGTAGCTCTTTAAGACAAACAAGCTTATGAGTGAAGTGCATTAAGCTATTTTTCCTATGGTTTATATCTTCTGTTATTCTTTGAATGCATTATTGAAACTATAAATAACACATATTATTATTCTTATTTATAATAATTAGTAGCTGTTGTTATTTACAGCTAATTAGTCACTGTTGATGGGGAAAAGAGTCTGTTTCAGACCACACAGAAGACACGGCGGCGTCTGAAGTGTTCGATCTTAGCCTTGTTTGGGGAGGTGAGATAAAGGGAAGGAAGGGAGAAGATAGCAGGCTAAGCATATTTTATTCTATACCTACATTATCAGTTTGAGAATTCACTGATGCAACATCAGGGGCAGAGGAATAGGCAGATTTTGTTTCTAAAAGTAGGAAATTTGAAGGATGTGTTGTTTTTTTATCTAAATAGAGGAATTCTAGAAAACAAAAACTCTAAAATTAATTAAAGCTCAAAAAATTGGAACGATAATGGTCTCAATCATGAACTCAAGTGGAAAAGAGTTTTCACATCTTAGTCCCTGATGATTTTGGTAGTTGACACATTTGCATAACAACAATCAATTCCAGCTGAAAAGAGATTGGGTAGACCAAATCTAAACATTAACATTCAAAACATCCAAATTCTAAACATTATAAGAAGACTTGAGAATTAGTAACTCTGATTCACAAGGCCATCCCCTTTGTAGCTAATAAGATGATACCAAATCCTGAAGAGCGTTGTATTATGGTGATGGGGAAACGGAAACTACAAGCTTCTGATGTAAACAGGACTCATGAACGATGAAGGGGAGAGGTGGGCAACCAGCTCAAAAGCTCAATCCCATGTGAATGTGTTTCTTTAGTGTGCACTCCTCTGATTTTCTAAATTATTTCTTAGTAAGAAATTCATGCATTTTGCCCATTGTGAGCATACGACTGGATGATTTGATGTGAGGAGTATGTGACACAAGGAATGTGACATTTTGCAATGGACGTTTTTAATTTGTTTGCTGTGGTCCAGCATTGGTCTCCATAGACCCACATACTACCAGAATGTTAATTACATCCATACTCCATGAAAACATGAGATAAAAAATGTTCTAGGCCATCACTACAAACCACATGGGCTGAGTAACATATTTTTTTGATAGACTATTACTTGAAAGAACTCATAGTTTTTACATTGATTCACAATACAAGCTCTTATAAGCTCATAATGGCAGAAGTCTTCAATTTGTATTTAATCCCTGCCATCAAAAGCTTGTCTAAAACTTTCACAACAACTTCACATTTTGTTAATGACCATGATACCGGGCCCATGGAGAGTTCCCTATCCATATTTGAGACAATATTCTTTTTTCCACTGGTGTATAATAGTTATTCACTAATTCACTATGTTTTATGGATACAAATCTGCTACCCTCTTTTAAATCTTATAAACTGATGCTATTGGTATCCTAAACCATGTTCTTATTATTCTAGAATTTAGTAATTTGAGATGCTAATTTAACTTGCTATTGGCAAATATGCCCGTCAATACTAGTGAACAAAAACTTATCTAAATTCATATCTACACAAACTGATATCTTTTTATGAAAACTAATACATCATTAGAAATATCTGCAGGAACACTGTGGGAGTAAATAATTTCATATGCTTTACATAAAAATAAATTGCAGAACAGAAGGAAAACAGACCTAATTACGGAGATTTCAATAGATTCTGAATATGCTAATTCAACTAATGATATTCTCTACAACAAAGGGCTATCATTACAAGCAGGATTTCATCTTTTGACTACAAGAGAAACAAAAGAGCTACTTTTCAAGTCATTCTTATTAGGAGTATAGAGGAAAGATTGTCACTACAAGATTTTAGCTGAACAAATATTGTACATAAAAGGAAAGTTCTAGATGCAGTCGCAGAGATTAATAACACAAAAGTAACTACAGTTGATGAACACAAAGAAACAACCCAATTATACTGCAAAGATACTCGGGTCTATAGTTATCTAGCTGAATTCTATATAAAGCAGTCTGTTAAATTAGCTTTGTTGATACTAGCTATGCTGGAGCAAGCTAGAGAAGATAACATTGTACTGAAAATTATATGCCAATTGTGTATCACTATTTTCCCAAGAAATACTAAAATAAAGACCCCTTGAGTGTGCATATTACAGATTATATCCACAAGGGGGCACCACTGAGCCCCAAACTGTACACATAACAACTCCAAAATAAACCAATCATGATTCCTCCTTCCTCCTCTAAAAAGCATCTACCCACTGCCTTTTTGACTCAGTTTAAATGAGGAAGGGGAATTCGTTTTAAACTAGACCAGGGAACTGCTGCCGATCTCCTGTCCAGGTCGTCCAGAGGATTTCTGGGTTGTGCGGAAACCAGGGCAGTCCCACCACCTGACAGTCACAGGGCTGCGTTACCAGACTCCAACTTCCCATGCCACCCTGCGGGCATCCTGATCAGATTTAGCTCAGAGGGACACTGCCACCTGTTGTGTGGGAGAATGATCTAACCCTTCCTTTATCCTGGCCAGGATGCCCGTCCTTCCTCTCTGGCGCCTAAAAGTCCCATTTCAATACTGATGTGAAGATCATGACAAAAATTCTTGCCAAACAAATATAGAAAGTCCCTTCCAAAATATCACAAGATCAAAATGGATTTGTTAAAGGCAGAAATCTATTTGGACTGCCAATACTGATGCTCTGTGTAAAAGAGAGGACAGAGCCGACTATACTTCCTTAGAAGGCTGGTGTCCTTCAACATCTGCAATAAGATGCTGCAGACGTTCTATCAGACGGTTGTGGTGAGTGCCCTCTTCTACGTGGTGGTGTGCTGGGGAGGCAGCATAAAGAAGAGGGACCACTCATGCCTGGACAAACTAGTGAGGAAGGCAAGCTCTATTGTAGGCACGGAGCTGGACAGTTTGACATCCGTGGCAGAGCGACGGGTGCTGAGCAGGCTCCTGTCAATCCACTGCATCCACTGAACAGGATCATCGCTAGACAGAGGAGCAGCTTCAGCAACAGACGGCTGACACTGTCCTGCTCCATTGACAGACTGAGGAGATCGTTCCTCTCCCACACTATGCGACTTTTCAGTTCCACCCGGGAGGGGGTTATTAAACGTTACATTATACAAAGTTATTGCCTGTTTTACCAGCATTGTTATCACTCTTTAATTTAATATTGTTCTTTATGTATGCTGCTGCTGGAGTATGTGAATTTCCCCTTGGGATTAATAAAGTATCTATCTATCTAAACTTCTCTCTATTTTCTAAACTTCTCTCTATTTTCTAAACTTCAATGAATGTTTGATGTTGGATATGCCCTGTTAGTATCTACACTTCACAAGTCGTATGTAAGATACTTGAATGCAGAAAAAGCTTTTGATAGACTGAAGTTGGGATATGTTTTTACTCGAAAAAATTTTGGCTCAGACCCAATATATGTGCATAAATCAAATTACTTTACTGCAGCCCTGAGGCCTCTGGGTCTGGGTTCAAAATTAATATGAATAAATGTATATTTTTTTCAATTAACTCTCCTGCAAGACATTGTAAATTAGATCATTTTTCATTGATTGTTTTTCAAGACAATTCAGATATCAGGAGTTAAAGTCACAAGGTAGTTTAAAGATTTATTTAGCAAGATGTTAATAAAGGGCCACCTTTACTGCTTTGAATATATATGTATTGTGTGTGTGTATATAAATATGTATATATATGTATTGTGTGTATATATATATAAATATGTATATATGTATGTACTGTATATGTATTGTGTGT
>JANRMT010062846.1:28789127-28846355 GCA_026402145.1 Polypterus bichir lapradei | reverse complement strand
TATATATAAATATGTATATATGTATGTACTGTATATGTATTGTGTGTATTCCCATGTATTTCAACAACTCATTTATAAAAAATTGATTCAGTAAGTTTGTTCATCTGCAATGCAAAAAATCTGCATATTAAGCAAATAACTCTGCAGAGATTGAAAGCAGGAGGCGGCTTAACCGAACTTTGAATATACATACATTAAAACCATGAGAGAAATGTGAAGAAAATGGAAATATGCTGAAAATGCAGCTTTAAAAAGGCAATCCTCTCTATTTCCTTTGTTTTGCACTCCAGTTGTCAGTAACTATCACCAATTCACTAGCAATTCAGTTGGTGCGTCACTTGTATAAAATATGGAACCACTGTAGGGAATACTTTAAGGCAGAGCTGTTATTTCCTACTGTGATAGTACTTGATAATCATATACATCAACCTTCTTAAACTGGTATAGCAGGAGTCCTCAATTACCGTCTATAGAAGGCTGCAGTGGCTTCAGGTTTTCACTTCAATCTGTTTCTTGATCAAACCCCATTTATTTGCTGCTAGAGCAATACACGTTTTTGGGCTTAATTTTACTCAACTCTCTTGATGTTATTCAGAATCTTTAATTGCTTATTTTAGTTTTAAACAACTGCATTCGTGAATTGTTTCTTATTTAAGTAAACAACCAACAGTTAATAATGAGATGCAAGGGGCAAAGGAACCAACAACTCTCCAGGTAATGTGGTACCATTTAAACCTGTGTATACTCATCATGAAGTATCTGTGTTAATAAAATGTTTAAAGATAAATGAGAGAGGAGAGGGTAGAGCCAAGCAGTTCACAAACATATGGATACAGTTCTCAGAAAATGAAAATCTACAATGTGACAAAGAGGGATTTGATTTGGCAAAAAAAAAGCACTAACAAGCCATATAATTCAAAATTGAATTTTATTATCGGCAAGGACAAGCTTCTGATTAGGACAGTAGGTGAGACAAACGGGACTGAGCACCTCTGTGATACGGTGTTTAATTTAAGGGCATCATTAGGTATTCACACTTTTAGGGACTTTCATAGTGGGCTTATTCTTTAGTTTTTATTTTTTTTTTTAATTTGCTCTCAGAGTTGTAGGGGTATAGAATGTAGATTGTGTGTTAAGTTGAACAATTTTCCATTTTTTGCAATTCCTATTATTAAATTTGAGAAATGCTTGGATTGATTTTTGATGGAATTGCTTTTTTTACTTGCTGTAATTTGAAGTTTAGGATTAATGAAGCTACAAAAATCGAATTAAAGTATACATATAATGTCACACATGCATGTCTGAGGGTCATCTTCAGGGCTCATACATAGTAAGCAATACCACCCTGGAATGTGAGGCGGCGCTGTCGCTAATGGTATAGTCTCTTCCTGTTCCGAAAGCAACGAGAAGATGCCCAGTGAGGACAATTAAATCCGCCCCTTATGGTCCAAATACTATAAATTAAACCAAGCACTCCCAGAAGGTGGCATCTCATTTAGATGTAAGCTGTGCCCAGGATGGGGCTCTACGCAGACATGACCTACTGCTTAAAAAGGCACTGCAGCGCTGTATTTTTGTTAGTTTATGGCAATGAGCTCTGTTTTTGTTGGACTTGAATACTTTATTAAACACGATGACTTGGCTGGTGCCCCAACATTTATTTTGGATCCTGTGTCATACCTTGCCTGGCCACTATGAATAACAGGAAGGAATGAAGAACCACAAGAGTCGGACCAGAGCTCGGATAAAAGGAAAGACATCTGGGCGTAAAAATAACACTGAAACCTATAAGCAAATAACCCTACATCAAAGTGGGAAATGAGGAAGAGGAAAAAGAAGAAGGATGAAAGTGTAATGTTCCTCAAGAGAAAGCACCACACATGCGTCCTTCTCTCACAATGGAGAACCATTCCAGGTACAACTATTCTTTCTAAAGTCACAAAGAACCTGTTGTGCTTCCTTAAATGGTTAATAGCAACAGCACTGCAATGGCAGCCACACTCCTGAAGCTTTGGCAGGTTTTCAAGTTCACTGGAAAGATGAACAGTGGTCTTTGTTAGGGTGAACGCCTGTAATATCCCACAGGCAAATGGGTTGACTGTGGCCTGTTACAAAAAAAGCACCACGCAACCGAAAACTAGGCACACACAACGTTAGAAGGCGTCAGGCAGGCCATGTTCTGATGCCTTTGAGCAGAAAAGGAAGGACAGAAAAATTGGGTGTCCTTAATGACAATAACTTACCCAATGGGTGTGAGATGGATTTGTGTTATTTCATGATTTGATAATGTACTGTCTTCCTTGGAACCACATAGATAACAATAGGTGCTTCTTGTCTGGTCTCGTTTATGATGTGTCACATTTACAGTTGAATATAAAAAAGTAAGGAAGGATTGGAGGTGGTGGATCGATGCAGCCCAAAGCTTTCAAGAAACAGAAACAATTAAAATGCTAACTGTGCTGGTTACTTTAAAATAGGCTCATAATGCACAGGAAACACACAACAGTGTGAGGTGTGAGTAAACGTAGCAAACGTTTGAGAGAACTCTACTGTAGGTGTGCGCTTAGTAGTCTGATTGTAAGGGTGGAACTGAATGGCCTGTTCACATCACGCATGTTTATATGCGCTTAAACGCATACAGTATGTGCAGTGGCAGGCAGCACCGTACCATAATGGTTAGTGCTTTGCACATCTGATTTTTGTAGAGTCTGTATGTTCTCCCAGTGTTTCCAAGGGTTTTTCACCTGGCACTCCAGTTTTCATCCCATAGCCATGCAGGTTAACTGGAGACACTAATCTGGCTCAGTGTGTTTATAAAGGTGCCTTGTGATGGACTGGCACCTCATCCACAGTCTGTTCTTGCTCTGTGCTCACTGTTGCCAGCTTAGACTGTGGCCTCCGCAGCGCTAAGTTGGATAAAGATTTCACAGCAGGTGGATGGATGGATGGTTGGGCACACAATGGCTACTGCTGTTGCCTCACAGTGCCTGAGCTCTCTGTTAACATCTAAGTGGCGTACTTTATGGTGTGCGGTTCACGTGTTTGTGACACATTAACATCCTCTCACGGTCTAATGACCTACTCTTGAGATGGCCGGTGTCTCTTTCAGAAATGATTACCATATTAAATATATTACTGACAGAAAAAGCCATGACTTCCACCATTTGATTTGTTTTCTCGCTATAGAAAAATTAATGGATGGAATGAACACAGCTGAATACCTACTTGTACTTTCAAAAAACAATAATAGTTAAGTGCTTTTTCATAATGAATACTGCATCTCTAAGAGAAATAATTCACACATTTCCTTTCTTTTAATTGCATACATTCGGCGTAACATAAATGTTGAAGTTTTTTAATTGCAACTCATTAATTTTACCCGCCATGAAGGGAAAAAATGTGTTTCCTTATGTAAATTATAAAAAAAAAAAAACTCATTAGACTTGGATAATAAAGGAGAAAATTAAGTTTAAAGCTTGTCACTATGCTACTAAAGAGCTGAGAGATTCTGTGGGAAGATGCCTACATTTCTAATACCATCCAAAGCAAAGTAAATATTTAAAATCTTTTCATATTATTGGAAAGCATGACAACATAAGAATTTAAAAACTGTGAAAAAGTAGAGGCCAGGAATTTAGGTGACATGTCAACCAGGTTAAATAAACTCTGAGCAAGAATTGGTAAGCTGGTTGTGGTACTGCCCAGCGGCTCCCTGGCACCCAGCTGCCACCCAGCGGTGCAGCGTGTTGATCATTGCTCAGCAACTAGCTGTCATTTCATACTTAGAATAAATGCACCTCGGGGTAAACTACAATACAATATGTTAGCATTCACTAACTGCTTTGGTGTTAACACATTTTATATTGGGGATAAAATAAATGAACTGAAAATGTATTTATTCACCTATCTGTTGTCAAAATGCTTACTCAACACCAACTGAAGAATGCTAGCCAGTGGATACAGTGCCAGGAGAAGGTAAATAACGCCAGTACACTTGAGCAACAAGTCAAAAACACAGAGGCAGCAGGTAAAAAAGTACATGTTGGAAAATAAATGAAAGCAATATGGCCGGCTAATCCAGTTCAGGTTTGAAGGGACTGGAATTCTGTCTCAACAACACAGGACCCAACGTAAGAAGAGCCACCTCTGGAGAGGGCATTGGTATCTTTGCTAACTAATGAAATAGTTTTGTGACATAATAATTATTGTGAAATAACACAATATTTATTACAAAAATAACACAATTCCTTTGGGAAATAACACAAACATTATTGCTAAATAAAGCAATAAAGAATATGAATGGCTTGAATAATCTTCCATATTTTTCTGCTCATGTCAAAGGTTTTTCAGTTTTCCCTGTTTTTTTTTTTTTTTTTTTTTTGAGAGACATTTTGAACTATTGAGGCTTCTTAGTATATTTGTGAACTTTGAAGTTACAGTAGAGGCACATTCTGGCCTGGTGTAGGCTGAAGCCTGACAATTGAGCAGGACCAAGGCTGCCTTCTGCACCTCCTGCGGACCGGCTGCTGGGATTAAGGTGTGCTTAGTAGGCTGTTTCTGAATGCCTCATACTACTTTGGCCATTTTGTGCATGTGCGGTACAAATTTAGAATAGCCTGTTAATCTGTAAATGTTTGGGAGGTAGGAAGAAAATCCACTGAGAGAAAACAGCAAATGCCCAGAGGTGGTGCCCGGGGTGCGCTTCAAACCCAAGAGTTGTAGAGCAGTACGGCTAACCGCTGTGCTAGTGTGTTGCCCTTACTGCAAAAATACTTGCATTTTTATTTTCACTACTGTGATTTCGGTGGTGTCTGTTTGTAAATGTGACAGTATAATATAAAAAATAAGGATGATTTCAGTATATTTACAGCTCCTGTGATTTTAATTAACTAAATATAGAAATTAAATGTACAAGAAAATAACCATGACCCCAAAGCTAGCTGTATTAGTTAAACCCACCAAACAGCTGTGAGTGGTATGGTAGTATCTTGTGTGTCCTGCCCTCGACCTTCCTTCACGTGCAAAGATCACATCCACAGTGTGTTTTTGCTATGTGAGGGTCCTTAGGTGATTCTACCACACATTTCTTGGAGTTGTCTTTATGAAGGTATTCTGTCATCTGTTTATAGCCATGGTTGTATCGAAGAAAAGTTTCAAAATCGCCTTTTCGTTTTCAGCAGAAAGGTCTTGGTAACTTCTTGTGGATCTCTGGGTATAGTCAAAACAAAGTACGCGGCTGCCACAAGTGTTACCTCCTGTTGAAATATGACAAGGTGTATTGTGCTCAATTAACACAGCCATTTCCACTTTTGTATTGTGGTGTTAAAATGAAAATACCCTTGTATCACTTTGTGTTGCAGTTGGACTTGAAAATTTCTCAAAGGGCCTAAAATTCTACTTTAAGTGCCAGGCTTTTACTTTCAACTTTCTAGTGTGCTAAAGACAAATCTATGTTAAAAACATGTTTTTATATGACATATTTATTTTGAATCTCCATGGATTTTGTTCTCTAAGCATCTACTGTGGGTTGCCAACCGTTTTGTACTTCTATATCTTTTACAGTTTGATTGTTTTGTGCTTGGCGTTCCTACACTGACTGATGATTTTTGTCAGGTGGTCTCTCCATCAGTATAAGTCAGACCTTTGTGAACAGTAACATAACATGCAAAACGGTCTCATAATCACTTAAGATTAACAATGGATGCTGTTTTTAAAAAACTTAACAAAACTTGGACTTGTATGTCTACGTCTATATATCTACAGTATATGCCTGAATAAATCATTCTGACAGGGATCTGAAAAGCAGATCAAAACTCCAGGCAGTGCAGTAGACGTGCGTCAGACGGCAGACTCAAGGACACCTTTTCTATTAACATTACTGGGGGAATTCCTTTTTGCCTTTTGTTTTTGCTTTTTTTGTATAACTTTATTTTATTTGATATATTTTCCTGTCATCTTCTGACTCTGATTGAAGTATTTGCACATTTTCAGGGGTTCATGGTGATTTCATTCACAAAACCAAACCAAAGAGTGTTTAAAAAGTAAGAAAAGGGGTGTTTGGAGACTTAATTTAACTGTTAAGAAAGCTGGAGCATTTTTAAATTTAGCAGGACTTCATCAAAGAGTTAGTTATCACATTTCATGAAATATTTTTGTATCAGTGAGACATATTCAAAAATAAGAGCGATAATGTAATTTCATGTGTTAGAGTACATGAAATGTTTTTAACAGTACTTTATGATATCTTGTAGTTGAAAAAGGGGCTCAAATATCTGATGTATTGAGCCGAGTCCAACTCAAGTCATGAGAACATTGCACTGATTAATGTGCTGCTGTTAGCTGTGAGGAGTTTATGTCTAATTAGACTTCACATTTCTCAAAGAGGCACCTGAAGGAGATTTAACAATCTCTGTTAAAGTTTCAACTCAGAATCCTTGTCTGTAAGGAGCCCTGACTAGATAGCCAATAGAAATATTAAATCTTTTATCACCTTCAAGGAATGAGGTTGTTTTCGATTCGGCAGAAGCCCTAGGTACGGGCTTATTTACTGTCTGCATAACATGCCACCGTGTCATGGCCAAGGAGGGCACTCCCTCTTTCATTCATTTCTACATACGTGAAGGTACTTGCATTTTATTTTTACTTTTATGGTTGTAGACGTCCTGTAACTTACTGTACCCCGTACAATTTCAGGGAGCAGGAGAGGTAAGCTGCTGAGACAGAGGTTCATGAAAGCACAAGCAGTTTCAGAGCGTACAACACTGCCAGTGCTTCCCTGCTTTGCCTTCAGGAGTGGCTGTCAGACAAGTAAAAGACGCAAATGTACAAAAAATACAAACTGAAGTAACCTTTCTCAAGGTAAATTGGAAACGGTAAACTAATTGCTCGGATATTTCTTAGTTTTAACATTGAAGGTTCTGAAAGAAAAAATATCGCCAGTGATATTCAGTGGGGAATTTTAAAATTTCAAAAGTAGGTACAGTGTGTTTAAAAATGGAACTTATCAAAGAAACTGCCTTGGAAAAGTGGGCCACGGGCTAGACTGTGATTTTGATACATTTTTTCTTGTTCAGTAAATTTTCAAATTTATTCCTTAGTTTATAGAGGTTTCATTTTAGTTTATTGTAGTTTGAAAGTAAATTTTTATGTCTATTATTTGTCCCCATTTTGTGTATATGCTTTGGTACTGGCAGCCATTTTGTGCCTAGCAACACATTCCTCTTGCCACCATGTGACACCAGGAAGTTGCACACTGTGACCTGGAATGCATTTAAGGCAGCAATGTGCTCCATCTGCTGGATTGTTGAATCCTTTGTGATGCTAGCTAGCATCTTCTGAAAAGTTTTGGGGTTGCAACTTTTTTTTGTTAAGAATTTTGACTTAGAGTTTGGCTAACGTTTTGGGTGATGGTTTTTACTGCCTTTTATTTACGGCAGCACACAAAGTTGTTTCATGCCAACAAATAAGACTTGTAGGTGCTTTTTGCATTATATGTGAATGCACCTAAAAATGGAGTCCAGAGCAGCAGTGCAACAACTATGATCCTGATGAGTGCATGAGACAACATGGGTTACAGCCAGTCAGTAGTCACCATGTTACCACAGCTTCAATGAAGCTATTCCTGTGGTTGTGGCTTAAAATGATGAAATGAGCCATGAAGTTTCTTGGGCGTTTCCATGAACCTCTTGGGAAAACAGGTAGTGAAAACAGAACAGCAGTCGGAGTTAACCTCATTTGTGGTGCTAGTGGAAAGATGGTACAGAGACGTCAGACTACTGGGAGTTACATGCCATTTGCTGTTCTATTTCAAGTTAGTCTACTGTAATAGCCATCTATTTATTATCAAAACTGCACAAATCAAATCTGGACGGTGGTATTAGGTGCAAGTTATGAACTAACCCAGCCCAATGAAGCAAATTACCTATCATTACAGACCGGTGCCAAGATTGCAGTGGATTTGTTGGTCAGGTGCAGTCACCTGCAGTTTCTTACAGAGGTATTGATAGTCACTCTGGAGGAAAGTGAGCTCTGAATCCAGTTCAATATAATTATTGTTAGGTTAAGGTGAGGCACAGAAATACGCCTACTAGCAGGTGGCAGGATGAGTTGCAGATTCTGTAAGCTTACAGGGCCACTACTGTAACTGCTGTCTCCAGGTTTTAAAAATGATCTGACAGTGTCAGTTTCAGTTAGAAATGTCACAGCCAGATGCTACTCCCTGGACATGTTTGGCTGCTGTTCTGTCCTAATAACATAATGTATAGAATGTAGACTCTCACAAAATAATATACAGACTGATTTATAACTTTAGTACACCTTAAACCTGAACTAACCAGTAAATAACACAACTAAATGATGTTGTCCACCACAGCATTGCCTCTTGCACCTATCACAATGTCCCTACCGATTGCTAATGTACCCTTCCATTTCTAACCCTCTCATCCAGTTCAGGAACTCTAGAAACTGGTGTGTTTCTCACCAGCGTTTGATGCAAAGTGGGAGTCAAACGTGTATGGGGTACCAGTCCTTCAGAGGTCCATTGTGCACACTAACTCATACTGGGTTAATTTAGAGTTGCCAGTTAAACTAACACGGGTGTGTTTGGCATTTGGGAAGAAAACTTGGAAATATGTTAAGTAAAAGCTCTCTACACACGGGAGAATGTTCAAACGCCAAACAGACAATGACCAAGTCAGAATTTAAAGCAAATGTCCTGGAGCTGTGAGCCAGCGTGATACCCACTGCAGCACAGTGTCACCCATTACTTACAACTTACACAGACAAAGCTTTGGAAAACTGACCAGTGTGAAATCTGCCAGTTCTGTTCTGATCTGTACTGAGTTGAGTTTGTAATGTGCCACAGCCCAATTCCTGAACTTGAACACACTGTAAGGCCATCATTCTCCCAGCAATGGCACTAATCAGGTTCCACCTTCAACCTTCAGAATTTCAGGCTGTATTCGATAGATAGATAGATAGATAGATAGATAGATAGATAGATAGATACTTTATTAATCCCAAGGGGAAATTCACATAATCCAGCAGCAGTATACTGATACAAAGAAACAATATTAAATTAAATAGTAATAAAAATGAAAAAAAAAATAAAAAATTCATCACCTTAAGTAGAGAATGATCCAAGATCGAAAATTTTAAACATCGCATTCATACCTGACTAAATATCAATACATATATGAAATATATAACTATTATTATTTCAATCCACAGCGCCATTTCCATCTGTTTTTCACTTGCGTATTTGACAGGGACTAAAAACATTGTACGTTGTTTTTGGACATATATCCACCAATTGTCCTATAGCTCAGGACACAAACAGCATGTGGAGTAGTGAAGTCCCAGAATTCAGCGGTTCTCTGTCTTCAGCTGTAGATTCCCCAGCTACTCTACTTTCAACAGTGCAGTAGCTGAGCATCTTTATGGACAAGTCCTCAATGGTCTTTTTCCCTCAATAAACAAGTAGAACAACAAGCATCACATTATCCATGGACAGTAAACTCAAGAGGGACCTCCCTTTCCTTCCTCAACAACCTTCAAATGCGATATCAGTTTACTAATGAATTCATAACTGCACCTTGTGCTGGTCTTTTTCAATTGCAAAACAAAGCCAATTTTTAGAGAATAATAGATAATTATAATGGGTAATTACTAAATGAGCACCACAGCAGGCTAAGTACAGAAGTGATGGCTAATGAATGAGGTGAACATTGCAAAAGTTGTTCATGCATGATTGAATTTAGTGATCAGTTTTGGACAGACAGGCATCACCCAGCTATGAATATGGAGGTAATAGACTTTTAGTTCCAAGCTGTTGTTTAAATTTCTCATGGGCTCCTTATTGGCTTGTTCAACTGTTTGCACACTTTTGTACTAAGTGATCAGTATGAAGATTATTCTTTTCTTCTTTCTTTGTTGAAAATGAAGATCACAGAAGCTTAAATAACAGGAGTTGGACAGCCGTCTGCATTTACTTTCTGATGATTGTTTTCTTGCGTTATTATAGCTTCTACATAATAGATAGGCAGTCTGCACACTTGCACGAAGCTCATCTTTGGACAATGGGATTAGTTACAGTCTCATGATTCTTCTTCATAGATGAAATGGTTATGTAAGTTTGACACTGACTGAAGCCAAACCCTCTAGTCATGTTACCACAATTAAATCACTGAACAGAGTAGTCGGCAAGATGTAAAGTTTCTGAGATGAGAAAGAAAACATTCTCATCTGTAGCAGTACACATGGGCTTTGAGCTACAATATGTACAGATTCACACAATCTGAGCTCTATACTGTCTTTCCATAGAAGAATTTAAAACTCTGAAACCTTCAGATACTCAATATGATTTTAATATACCGGTAGTCTGAATAAATTACATGGAACTGCTTAGTCATGTAGCAATACAGAAATAAGATATACATTAGTGGGTGAAAAACTGTAACCTGGGGCCTCATGTATAAACGGTGCGTATGCACGAAAACACCCGTTTCCACTCTCACTTCGAGATGTACAAAAACTAAACTTGGTGTAAAGCTGTCACAGACATTTTCATGGCGGCCTCGCACCATACGTACGTACATTTCTTCTCGATTTTGCAAACTGGCAGCACCCAGCGTCAAAGCAGTGCTACTGTTTCTGTGTGGTTTCCCTTTCTTTCTCTTTAGAGTCACATTCATGATGCAGGCTTTATCAAATGTACTGAAATTAATTGCATATCATTTACAAATTGTAATCATTCTGTAGCAACATAATGGTGCACAGAATGGCCAAGCTATTTCAAATACCATAGCTGCTTTAGTGCTGTTACTCTCAGTGCACCACTGAGAGTATTTCAACCCGTCTATTGTACTTGTGTATGGTATCACAGCTGCACAGGTTGTGTCGAGAGCACAGAGGATAACAGCTTCCAGCCCTGGAGTGCATTTACAGCACATGCTGCCTCAGGAAAGCCTCCAGCATCTGCATGGATTCTACTCAGTCATGCCACTATCTATTTGAACGTCTCCCATCCGGCAAATGCCTTTTCTGCACGGACCTCAAGGCTCAGCAAAGGTTTCATCCTACGAGCTATAAACGTACTCAATCAGTCCATCAAGTGCTTCCGGTAGGACTGTTTGTACTTATAATTACAATTACCTCACCATAAATTGGCACTACAACTGTAATATTGCACAACCTGAGCCACTTTATGAACCATTTGCAATATCTGCTCTATATATACATGTATATTGTACTTACATTTCATATTGTATATTTTTATTCTATTATTATTATTTTATTATTTTATAGGAAAATAAGTTTATGGAGGAGTTGCATATTGAATCTCATTGTACCATACAATGACAATAAAGGAATTCCATTCAATGGAAGAGATCACGTATTTACAGATGATGACGACTGGCTTCTAAGTATATTTAGATTTCCAAGACAGCTGTGTGCTGTCAGAATACTAGGATGTATACTTTGATATCATTTTTATGATAAATTTCAGTAAAGTGTGCGTATTACAGTTTACAAATAAGCTGATAACTTCATTTAAATAATGTGTACTATTAAACATGTGGGGGCACAGTGGCACAGCAGTATTGATGAGCTGGCGCCCTATCCATGAATTGTTCCTGCCTTGTGCTCTATGCTTGCTGGGACCGCCGTGACCCTGGATGGAAGGGTGTAATAATCAAATATGTGTAACAAAGATTTTTCAATGTTCCTTAAAAGTTTTGGTTTTGGCATTCTAAGCTTGCAGCTGTTTTTTTTTTATTACAGACGCTTATTGTGCGGAAGTTGGTTACTTGGATTAAGAAAACAGAAGGACAGGAATTAGGGGTTGGCAGTTTTGACAGACACAGTAATGCTGCAATAAATTATTCCATCCAGGGTTATACACATCACAGCATGCATCTTGCGGTAGGCAAGAACAAACCCTGGACGGGGTGCCACCTCATCGCTACGTCTGTACCACCATGGTTTAATACAAGCTTTAATGCACTTCTTCATGAAAATGACAAAAGTGTACATCTTAATGTTCTAAAATGTTCAGAGAGCTGTAACATCATGAATGTAATTGTTTCCGATGGGAGTGTTAGCTCCTTGGAAATATGTTCTTTTATATTGCGGCGTTTTAATAAACTTTTATTTAAATAATTATAAATTATAACGGCAATATCCCTCTTTTCAGCGATAGGCAGCGACAAAGTCACAGAAAAGACAGAATATACTTAGCTTGTTTAATGCGGCTTACGTTGCTATAAAGACAGGAGAAACAAGTCAATTTCATTTTTCACCGAAGAGTTCTTTTGTTTCTTTTCTTTCGGGGATCCGGTCGTGTAGAAACTGCTTTTTTGTCACAACGGAGGTGGGTTTTAGACCAATTTCTTTCGTCTACACAGTTTCTCAAAGCTTGGCAAGGTTCCAGCTTCTTTTATATTGTGTCCACACGACCAAATCCCCAGTACAATTACCAAACAAGGCAGACAAACTTGTGCTGAGCATCAAACAGGCAGGTCAAATAACACTTTGTCCTTTTAGGGCTGACAACAGCTGTCCCTGTCTGTCTTTATGCTTTGCTATGCCCAGCAATTCTGACTGCTGACACTCTGTGCTAAATCTGGCTCAGCTCTTCATGGCATAGTACACAGAAAAAGAATGAAAATACATTAAAAAGATCTAAAACAGATGCAGTGACACAATTCTTAATATTATAACAAACTTATTATAACAGTAATGTATTCTTTGTGTTTCCTCTTGGTGTAAGAAACGTAGTGATTAATAACTGGGGTGGGAGAACACACAGAATATGAAGCATTTAACTTGCTGCTTCAGTTGGAATGGGATTTGAAAAACTCTAGTAAATAAAACATCGATTTTTAAGATAAAGTTTATGATGTTCCACTTTAATGACACAATAAACTATGAGATTAAAGTGGAAACTTTGGGCTATTTATATTGATTTTCATATTCAAACATGCAAAGTTCTGGAGGAACTGCGGGTGCTTGCACGTGCGTTAAAATTCACATTGATTGGGATTTATGGAGGGGAAGTGCATGGAACTTTGTTTATGCCGAGTTTTAAGCATCTGAATGTTTTTGTGCGTGTGCACATTTCTGATTTTGTCTGTATGCCATGTTTTAGCGTGAATTCTATGCACGGCGTTATACACGAGGCCCCTGGCATTCCACATCTGCTCTCTTTCAAACACTTTTGCAAGATAGTAGCTATAATTTTTGTATGATTTGTTACTGTATGAATTTTACACTAATTTATATTGCAGCCATGTCTGACAAACACACACAGAATACAAATGTTGGAAAGATTATTGTAAATAAATTCAGGTTACTCTATATGCATAGGTATCTTTGCTCACATGGACAAATTGATTTCTACATACTGTAAATTTAATATACACAGATTTTCAGGAGGTCAGAGCGTTAATAATTGGCTTTAGTTTATTACACAGTCCTTTCTGAGGTCTGAACAAACCTATGCACTCTTCATGTTAATTTCTCACTTTGTGTCTTCTGTTAACCCATCCATGCAGTAAATGGAAATGACATTCAGAATATTACCTCAATAAAACTACATGAACTAACCTCATATTCCTGCTTGAATCCATAACCTTCACTGGTCTTCATCTGATTGATGTGCTGTAAGAGGTCAGCCACTCTCACTGCAGGGTGCAGCTGACCCGTGTGAAATGGAGAGCCTTTCCGAGTACACTGTCTGCGAGGCGATCCAGCCAGGAGACTGCTAGACTCATTCACTGCACTGCGTTGCTCGTCTGTAAGAGAAGGCAAGACACTTAGGAGGATTTTGCTTACTTTAATTTGAAAAGTACAGGAATCAGAAGGATAAATACAGGGTAACAGAATAACACCTCCACCAGGGTGCAACTGGACAAGTGCTTCAGGAGTACAGAAGCCCAAGGGTATATACAGTGGATTCATGAAGTATTTGGACCCTGTCACTTTGTGTGCTCTTTGCATTGTAGATTTTATTTTAATTGGATATATTTACCATGTTTGTACATCAATCTGGATGCAGTAACCCATAATGACAAAATTAAATCATGTTTTCAGATAGGTTTACAAACTTAAATGAATGAGAGATTCTAGTTTTTGATTTTTAATAAATATTCAGGCCCAGTGCTTTGTAGAAGTCCCTTTGGCAGCAATTACAGCCATGAGTCCCCTTGGGTAAGTCTCCACAAGTTTTTCTCACCTGAATTTGGCCAGCTTATTCCATTTTCCTGGCAGATCTTCATTAGACTGGATGGGAAGCATCTATAAACTGCCATGTTCAGGTCTCTCCACAGATGTTCAGTGGTTTTAAGTCTGGGCCGCTCAAGGATAGCCAGGGACTTGTCCCAAAGCCACTCTAGCATTGTCTTGGCTTCAGG
Organism: Polypterus bichir lapradei; assembly: GCA_026402145.1. Classification (NCBI taxonomy): domain Eukaryota; kingdom Metazoa; phylum Chordata; class Cladistia; order Polypteriformes; family Polypteridae; genus Polypterus; species Polypterus bichir. Next base: position 28,831,944 of record JANRMT010062846.1, on the reverse strand, counting down.
TCATTGTCATGCTGAAAGGAGAACTGTTACTCGAGCCTAAGGACATATGCCCTCTGGAGCAGGTTTTCTTCAAGGATCTCTTTGTATTTGGCTGAATTAATTCTTATCTCATTTCTTGACCAGTCTCTGTGTCCCAGCAGCTGAGAAGGACCCCCTAATGGCATGATGCTGTCATCTCTGCCACCATGCTTCACTGATTGGATAGTGTTAGGCAGGTAATGAGCAGTGCCTGATCTTAACTAACACAGTGCTTGGAAGTGTGCTCAGAGAATTACATTTTTGTTTAATCAGACCAGAAAAATCTTCTCATGTGCTCCGTCTTTTAAACTGTCATATGCCTTTTACTCAAGAGTGATTTCTATCTAGCCACACCACCGTACACGTCTGATTCATGGAGTGCTGCTGAGATGGCTGTCCTTCCAGTAGGTTCTCCCATCTAGTCAGAGGGCTTCTGAAACTCTGTTAGAGTGACTGTTGGGTTCTTGGTTGCCTCCCTGATGAAGGCCCTTCTTGGCTGGTTACTCGATTTGACTAGACAGTCATGGTGCTTCCAAACGTCTTCCATTTCATGCTCCTGGGAACACTTAGAACTTTAGAAATGGTATCGTTACCTTGTCCTTGTTTACACTTCACCACAATGTCATCATGGAGCTTCCTTGAACTTCATGACATGTTGTTTGTTCTCACATGCAGTGTGAATTGTGGGACCTTCTATACACAGGTGTGTGTCTTTTTAAACGATTTCCAGTCGATTTAGTTTGCCACTGGTGGACTCCATTCAAGTTCCAGAAACATCTCAAGGAGCATTAAAGCAAACAGTATGCACCTGACCACAATTTGGAGTGCCAAAGCAAAGGGTCTGAATACTTCTATGAATGAGAGATTTCAGTTTTTGATTTAAAAAAAATACAAACCTTTTTGAAAACACTTTCACTTAGTCGTCATGGGTTACTGATCCATTTAAAATTAAACGTACAATACAGTAAAGTGTACAGAAAATGAAGGGGGTCTGAGTATTTTCCAAATCCACATAATTATAAATGAAACCCAAAAACTTAAAGTTAAAAAGACCAAATGACAACGTAACCCATGAAGCATTATTAGCAGACATGGCTGCAGATACTGTATAACAAACTGTACTTGGTGCTGTAACCTGCATTCCACTGAGACTGATCTTCACGAGGAGAAACTTTGGAGGCAGTCTTACCTAAAAAAAAAAAAAAAACTATATATCTAATTTTTCTGCCTACCAAAACTGTCAGAGCTCAAAGTATGTCGAGTGCTGAAGTCCTAAATCTAAAAAATAACTTGACAGAAATCAACACAAATCAGAAATCAAATCAACTAGTGTATACTGACAGGAGAAATTAAAGATTTCTTCTTTCTACCTCCTTGTATGTCTATAGTCCTCTGAATTTTTTTTTTCTCCATTCCTGCATTTCACTATCACTGCATATTTGTGGCACTGCATGTACACCGGCTGTTGCCTGACCATCTTCTTTAATAATGTGTCCCCTTCCCCACAAAGCCCTGAAATTTAAGCCCGCAGTGTGGCAGGCATCTTCGCTCCAATAATAAAAACCCATGAGACGAGTAACATCTTTTGAAAATGTGCAGTTCTAAAAGGTTCTAGTTTATAAAAGCAAATTGATAAAGCCAATGCAAGAAGGAAGCAGCCAACTAATGTTTAACAATGTGCACTGCAGTTGGACAAGGCTTTGTACCACAGGTGGCTTACAGACTTTGTTCTTGTGTATTGTGCTGGAAATCTAGTTTTAATACGCTCTTTGCATGAAACGCTATTTTCTATTTCTAGACTTGCCTCACCGCTCACTCAGGTTGCCTTGCTGTTCAAATTCATTTCGATGTTTTCTTTTGAATTACATTTTCCTGTTGTACTATGAAAGAAAACAGTTACATAAAATGAAATGACTGACAAATATTGATTTGCTCACTTCTTTTGCTGCTGCTATGGGCATCCATGAAGGAGACGGCCATTCTCTCATCCTCCTGCAGAGTGCTCTGGTCAGTGAAGCTCCTGTCCATGGAGCCAATCATGTGTGTCTTCTCTTGTCGATAGTTGACAGGGGCCTTGTTGAGTGTGACAGGTTTGCTGAAGTCAGATTAGTACAAAATCACATAAGTGAGAAGTGTGAGGACAGGCAAGTGTTAAAATCAATCACTGAACAACATACTCTCTGTAAAATGATACCTCTGATATGTACAGTTTAGTTTTCAAATGCACAAGATAAGATAACTGATACTTCTCTGAAACTGAAGTTGCTATGTATAAACCATCATGTAAAAAAAATATTTCGTGATGACGTGCAGGGTAGGAGATAGTTAGCTGGCACTTTATCAGTTCTTAAAGGCTTCTTTTAATGCTGTCTTTTAAGCAACCCCTCATTTTCTATAGTGAGGTCAAGTATATTTTACTCTCAAATGCTACAGCACATTTCTGATGTTTTATATTATTTGAAATTGGAAAAAAATCAAATTCTCACTGAGGATCTGTGCAGAACTTTTTCAAAACCTGGCAGAATCTAATCAATAACATTTCAGAATAAGCGTTTAAATCGAGGAAATAGATTCTCTTCCCTCTTTTATTCCATTTATATGTATTTATTTATTTTTCCTTCAATTAAACTTTTGTTCTGTTGGCCTAGCTTTCTTTCTCATGGGTTGATTTGATTCAAACTGAGTTTTGTAAAACTTGACTTGCTTCTATGGAATGTTTTTTGACTTTATACAAATTCAATAAAAGGTTAAAGAAAAAAAAAAAAGCTATAGTCCATTTATTATCCTTACAGTGCAGACACAGGCATATACAGTACATTCAGTGGTACATCGTTCTAGTACTGAGTTGGCAGCCCTTTGACTGCCTTCCCCAAGGAGTGGACTGAAAAAGGAGTTGGTAACAAGTCTTAGGAAGTTTGGTCCATGCTGTCTCAATAGCATTACACGTTACGTTACATGACGTTACTTTTTTATGGCCACACATTCATTTGGCGAACCTCCTATTTGATACCATTGTAAAGGTGCCTTAAAACGTTGATGTTAGGAGTATTGTTGCTTCTGGCAATTTTTAAGATATTTTGTGATGATATTCAGAATCGTTTATTACTTTGGGGCTGTTCTGACCATTATTATGGTTGCGCATGTTCCTCATGTAGTTATCACAAAGGTCACTTGTCTGATTTCACTGTGACAGTATAATGGCCTTCCAAGGCAATCTTCTCTATCTGTGTTGTGGATAAAACCCTTTTCTAATTGTGCTACGGAAAATTCATTGTGTACGTTAAACCTCTTGTGACCTTTGCTATTGTTTTTTGACTCTGCTTTACTCTTTCATTTTGCCTTGTTGCAATGTTTTTTTCTGATCTTCCTGGTTAGCACTTCTTTTCCTGTTTTTGTACGTTCCTCTCCTGGTGACTTTCATGTGCTGTCTGCTTTGTAGTCATAACAATTGCAATCTGGGGACTGTAGCAGACATGAAAGGATTACTGGACTTCCATGGTGCTTGAACGAGGCCAACTAATTCTCCTCTAACTTGTCTCATTAAAGAGATAATTTGCATTTGACATCTCTGCTCCAAGCCCTGGAGACTGGTTTATGAAAATCAACTGAGGGCAGTTTGTTACTGAGATAGTGAAACCTCCACATAAAGCTCCAGCTAGTGTTTTAGACCACACAGTAAAAATACTGTAGTGTTTAAATTAAATGGCCAGCTGTTTAGAGGAGAGAAGTTATTTGTGTACACAAGCTGGTGGACCTAATAAAGCGGCTAATGTCTGTATACTGAGAGATCATGGTGGTCCTAATAAAGTGGCCACCAAGTGTATATGTGGATGTCATGGTGGTGCTAGTTCATGTTTGTGTGTGTTTTTTCTTTAGGTTACTCCAGTATTCATCCCACATCCCTAAAGATATAAATGTAAGTTAACGGGTGATTCTTAATTTATGCTTTGTGTAAGCAGTTGGGCCCTGCAATCAGTCAGGATTAATTCACAAATTGTCCCTGATGTTGCCTCTGTTTTTTCCAACACTGAAGTGGATTAAGTGAATCTGAGAATGTACTGTATATTGGTTAGGATGAGCAACGTTCCATTTGATTAGGGTACGTCGAGTTGTTAGGGTACACACCAAATAGAGGGTTTTCTCTGGAGTTCCATTTATGTATTAATCGAAGTTAAATGGCACAAATGCAGTGGTCCTTGTGCAGTAGGACTACACGGACAACAAAAGAGGCAGTGAGTGTCCACTCAGGGTGTACACACCAGGAGCTTGGATGGTCAGACACTCTGAAACTCTCTTACAGCACAAACTGGGTCTGGATGTGCTACTAATTCACAGCGACAAGGAAGTGAGGCTTCCCTCTGAAATGAGAACTCGCTCAAATCATGAACGTTACTCCAACCACCAAATATCAAAACTGATAATGTGAAATGTACTGCAGTATTTGTGTGCAGGCCTGCTGTACGTAAGACGAGGACTAATCCTAAGGAGTTTTCTTTCGCAACTTCACTTAACACATTCAACATCCTTCCTGTCAGAAATGGTTCTTACTTGCAGGTCACTGCTAATTCAAATTGACTCCTGTTTTTTTTTTTTTATCCATTTTGCATTGCCCTGTGAACAGTTGTTTTTTTTTTTTTTTTATATTTCTCATCCTCCTGCAATGTAATTAGTTGGAAATTATTATAACAATGCATTCATGCAATATACGGTTATTAGACCATTTTTTCCTTGGTCATACTTTAACCGCTCATACAGCATACGGAGCCTTCAGGTGTTGTAGAACAGCTTGAAGAAAAAAAAAAAAGAAAGAAAGAAAGAGTAAGACTAGCCATCCTGCAGAAAGAGAAGCACACATTTAACTGGTGTGCCAAACTACAGACATGATTCTTTTATAAAAGCACTGCTTCATAATGGCCACCCAGTGGTTTGACACCATAAAGCACCATTAGAGCCATTAATGCCAGCTGATGCCCATTTGAGAGAAAAAAACAAAACCAAAAACACTGTTTAACATTTGATTTACTTTTGTGCAGAAAGAGCTTCCAGCAGGGTGGGCTGTGGGTCTGCTGTCAGGAAGATTGCCTGCAGCTATATCGGGCCCGGCAATAACACTTTCTTTTTCTTTTTCTTTTTGCCATCACTCAGATAACTGCTGACAATAAACAGCACTAGTAAGAGATTTTTTTATAGTTTTAAATAAATAATTTGTATTCTTTGTACTACTGAGGATTTGAGAAAAGGGTTAGGGTCACAAACTGCCTGAAAAAGACAGCTGCACTTCAAATAAAAGTTTTCCTCAGTTAAGTAAGAAGAATGGCACTAGAGAAAGGAGTCGTGTGGAAAGGCGATAGAAGAAACTCAATAAATTCTTTTCACTTGTTTTAATCCAGCACGGCCAAAGTACAAACAAACCCTACACCTGAGTAGATCACCAACAGACAGGCCTGAGTGAATGTATGCTGCAGTCAGAAAACAAAAGAATGACTTCCACTTACGGGTAGTAAGAGTAGGAATAGCGGTCCCTTCTGAAAAGCATGAAAAAGAAAGAAGGTGAGGAAAAGAGAGTTAAGGTGCTTCAGAGTCCCACTCAGGCCCCCAGTGCCCTTCAGACCGTTTGTAAAGATACTTAAAGTCTTCTGTGCTTTTAAATAAAGATTGCCAAGCCAGAAGAATTTAACTCGTTCAAACTATGTGTTCACATTTTACGGAATTAAAAGAAATCATTCTCTGTAACTTACACCTTAAGGCATATTCCACCTGTAATGATATTTTATGTGTTACTCCTCTGCATTGTTTTAAAGATCCATTTAATGGAGAATGGAGATAACAAAATACCTGATACAAAACACAATATCAAAAAGTCCAAGAAAAAAATCTCAGGCTATTCGTGTTGCATAATTCAAGTGTCAGATATCCAGTCCTATGCTCACAATGTCCCAAACACATAAATCATTTCCAGAAAATTCTCTTGCACACAACAGTGAAGTGTGCTCAAGATGATGAAGCTTTTGACGAAGAACCTCATCAGTAAACCTCATTCGTTGGCTATCATGGCATATCATGTGATAGCAATATTAGAGAGAGAGAATTTTATTTGTCAGAAAGGGGACATTTTTGTCTTTTCACCAAAGCTCAATAAATAAGTAAATAAATAAATATTATGAGAAACAGCTACACACAATAATTACTAAAAAGAAAGAAAATGTTTGACTTGGCTAAAGATAAAAGAGAGCAGTTACAGTCACAGCGAGGCATTGCACAGATGTGTTACTGTTGGTATAAAGGAAACCCCATAGTGTTTCTTGACACAATTCTGCTGAATAATTTGTTGCCTGAATTCGTGGCCTGAGTGTTAGGGTGTCAGAGAGAGGATGTGCAGCATTGTTCATAATGGCACTCACTTGTCATTCTCTCCTCCTTTATTACTTCCAGGGGCTTCCATAACAGAGCATGCCATCTTTATCCACTTACTAATTCAGTGGGCCTCACAGTGATGTTTCTGGCCCAGCATACCACATCATAGATAATCACACTGACCAACACAGAGTTGTGGAAAATATAATGGGTGTCACTAACCACATTAGAGGAGCACAATCTCCTAGGAAATGATAGATTGCACTGCCTCTCTTATATAGTTCCTCTGTGTTATGAAATGAGTTCAGCTGTCATTAACGTGGATTCCTAATATTTGCTCCCTGAATAGTGACTGGGCACAGAGGCTGTTGGTTGTTACAAAGGTCCACAAACCATTCCTTGGTTTTGCTGTTGTTAAGTTACAGATAATTCTCTAACCTCTCCACCTGACTCCTCTTGTCTGTCCCATCCCCTTTATCAATACACCCCATAAGTGCAGAATCATCAGAGAATTTCTGCAAGTGACATGACCTGATATATTTATAGTCTGAGGTGTACAGAGTGAAGAGAAAAGCAGACAGGACTGTTCCTTGTGGTGCTCACATCCGTATCAGAGACACAGTCCTTCAGTCTCACAAACTGCGGTCTGCCCGACAGGACACCATAGGCTCATCCACCTGCATATCTCAGAGTTCACCAACTAACAGGCACGCCGGGAGAAATCGAAAAACATAATTCTCACAGTGCTGCCAGATTTGTTCAGAAAAGAGTAAGCATTGCTGATTGGATTAAAAATGGCATCCTCTACTCCTATCTTTGTCATGTTAGACAAACTGCAGGGGGTTAAGTGGTCTTTCACAAGAGGACTCATATAGTCCAAGACCAGCCTTTCCAAGGTCTTTATGATGTGGAACATAAAGGCCACAGGTCTGACGTCAGTAGGTGAAGAATTGAAGAATATTGCAGAGCACATTGTGAGGAGGTGTAAAACTGAACAGTAAAAGTTAAGACAAGTGAGTAAAACTCTAATCAGATGGAAACATTGCCTCTTATTTGTGCATTTTCTCAAACAGCCATTCAAAGACCTTGACGTACTGCAGGTGTTGGTTGACTTTGATGATCATGACTGTAATGACAGTTAAATGAGGGGAGAGGTAGGTCTGCAGTGTAAAAGCTTGATCTGCCCATCCCTGTCATGAACACAAAAGGATTTTCTGGAAATTCATTATTTAACAATAGTTTTGAATAAATGAGTGTTTCTCACAGGCATGAGCATACATCTGGTTATGTGAGATTTGGATTAGGAGACATGAGAAGTTTGAGATTTTCTTCATGGACATTTTTATATTGCCTGCTGTTGCTCAGTTTGGGTCCCACTGTATCAGGAATGTTGTGATCTCCCTTTTCCACAAAAACCATTAACAAGAATGATCATTTTTGGGTGGTCTATTCCTGTAATTTTGTTTTGTTTTTCCTATTGTTTTCTCTTTTTTGAACTGCATCAGTGTGGGATGAAAAAGCAGCTTTATGTAACACTGCAGCTTTAATAAAAAATTGAAACAACTAAGGTGCAAACTGGTATCAAGCAAATACATAAAAATCTAGGAGAAATGTGAATTAGGAGAGTAAAGAGAATGTTTCTGATACAGAAAGGACTAAAGTAGTCAGGCAGACATTTTTCATCTAAAGGTGGAAACTGGGGCGTCAACAGCCCAAACCCCAACACAAACACACAAGCACGGTACTGGGTTCAAATAAAAGTTGGTTTATTAACCAAATCACCTCAAACAAGTTACAATAAGCCCAAAACACAGGTTTACCGCTCCTCACAATAACTCTCACCACCGCACTGCCCTCCTCCAGCCAAGTGTTGCCTCTCTACCTCCCAGCTTCGACTTGCCTGGGTAAGGGAGTGCGGTCCCTTTTATTACAGACTCAGGGGATACTTCCGGTGCCAGGGCAATTGCCCAATGGAAGCACTTCCAGGTCACATGGAAGTCCATGATAACATGGAGCTTGTCTCCCTGCAGCGCCCTCTCGCGGCACCCAGTGACCCTTATCTTAATAAATGACCTGTTTTTGCTGCTAATTAACTTCTCATTTTAATTGACTTGCTCTTGAAGACTCAGACCCCTTCATTGTTTCTTTTTCCTTAATTAGCAGCCAAACGATAATGAGATACAAAATGAGCCAAAGCAACTGGTGTCCATCATACAATATCCGAAAATAAAGAAAGATGAAGGTCTCAGGAATGTTGATCTGCTCAGGTCCCCAAAACATTTTAACAGAGCTCTTGGAAAGAGAAAAATGAACAATTTCGGAAATGTCTGCTAATGCACCACAAGAGCAGCAACAAGCCACGAAATTAAAGAACGAGTTTAATTAACGACAGGAATTGACACCTCATTAAGCGGCTGGTTGGAGTGAAAGTGGTTGAAGTTTGAGGCCCTTACTTACTTAGTCTGCTGTTGGCTCCCTCACTTCACATTTCATTTCTGTTTGGGTGCCATTTAAAATTGAAAATAAGATGAACACAGACTATCCATGTCTGTATAAACTCATCATGCTATTGCTTACCCAATATATTGCTTATATTTATTTAAAATGTTTATTTGTATTATTCTTGCTGATATACCAGATGCATAGAAGCCTTATTATGTCTTATATTAAGGTTGACTTTTATAATTAAACTGCAGTTTTTTTTTTACCACAGGTGTTAACTGTTCATTTTTTATTAACAAAATTAAGTTCTTTAGGTGCACTGTTCAATAACCATAAAAATACTAAAATAAATAAAATTTCCTTAAAATACATACTAATAAAATATGTACAAAAATATTAATCCATAATACATGCGGCATATAAGAAAATAAAATGCTTCTCATAATTACACATTGTCACGTTTCATTTTTTTCTGTAATCTACCTATCACAAGCAAGGCTTATTAAAAAAAGTAGTTTTCACCATTTCTCTGACAGCAAAAAATATATACACACACTGACACAATCAATTAATTGGTATTGAAAATGAAACACTGCTTAAATATAGATATATAGGTTTTAATCATTTTTAATCATTAATTGCACTACAGTTTATTTACTGTTAAAGTACACATTTACTCTATTTATACAGGTGTGTGTTTTCTTTTCTTCAGTGTATCAGCTGGACATTCATAATTCTTGAGGTGTAATTATAAATATGGATTACCGTTTTAATAACGCAGGACTTGTTTCTTACACTGTATGACACACAGCAACAAATAATAAACACAGTACAAATCTTTAAAAGAGTCGCAAATGTATCAAATGTTCATAAGCTGTTTATCAAGAAGACACAAGGCTAACATGGTTAACAGGTTTATAAGTAAAAGACCCATTTTGCTGTTAAGCTAACAAGATTATTTGTTAACTAAGCAGCAATTTCATATTTGTATTTTATGTTTTCTTTTTCCAATTGAAAATGTAAGCTGCTGCACTTTAAACAAGCTTGCGGTCCAAACTCGGATGGTGTCCGGCTTAATTTAAAGGACAAAATAAAAAGGTCTGAATTCATTAAAGTAGCTTATCTTCCTGTTTAACTGCACATGATTCCTTTTTCTCAGTCTATTCTTTAATGTAAAGGCTAATATTCCGATCATCTCTGCTCTCTTGTACAATAAGCCTTGACCTGCTTTGTTCACATTACAGGAAGTTCACTGCAGAGTTTGAGAAAAAAGAAACAAAAAAACGCATGCTGGCTAAATTACTGTGAAGGAGCACTGCAGCTAAATTAGCATAAAGCCTAGAAAAGCAGGGGCTGAAATGATTGTTGTTTTGTGATGGACTGATTTACCAATCGTTATTCAAACCTTTTCAGTGAAAATCGACGATTTAGATCAGCGACCGATCAATTGAAGCATTTCTAAAAATCAGACTTTTCATAATTCAATTTATTTAACTCTTCAAGAAGTATGACAGTCCAGGAGTTGGCCTTTAATATAGGGATGTGGTCTGCTAATACAGTAGAGAAACACACTCCAAACGTAGCAGTCAAGAGCTGCTCAAGATGTCAAAAGAAGCCACACACACTTTTTATAAGGGCTGACCTGTTATTAGTATCCTTCTCTGCCACTGTCTCACTTTGACCCAGTGGTGGAGGTGAATGGTGCAGCATTTTAGTCTCTTGAAGCAAAACAAAAATAAAATTGGGGATAATGACATGCAGATGAGTTTCGTTCCGGAAACGTGTTTGTAATCCAAAGCACTCGTATATCAAAGCGAATTTCCCCATAAGAAAAAATGGAAACTCAGATGATTCGTTCTACAACCCAAAAATATTCATTTAAAAACGATTAATACAAAATATAAAATAAAAATACATAAAACAAATTCATTTGCATTTTACCTTTGAAAAGAATCGTAGCTGATGTGAGGGAGAAGAGAGGAGGAGGAGGAGGTTTATTGTGTAGGACAACGTTCACTCTAACTAACAGAATCCCTGCCATCTGTTGGCTCACATCTGTTTTTGCGACTTTAACAAGGAGCCTATCCAATGACAGTTGCTTTTGCCTGAAGAGTCACTACACTTGGACACAAAATAAAAAAAATCTTCACGCACTGTAAGGTTTCTAAACTCTTTTGGGATTCCCCCCAATGGGACGACACGTGGAACAGCATCCCGAAGCAACCCAGCGCTGTAGCAGTTCGCTGCAAAAGCAAATTGAATAGGTTGCGGTCACGCTATAAGTGCCTGGCGTCGAAGAGTGATGCAAGGAACATTATAAATGTGCAGGGCACAGTATTACTTGGCCATTAACCTGGCCCGACCCTGCCTGATGTCTGTGTATAGGGCAGTGGCAGATCCGCTACAATAAATAACCATGCTGTTCCTGTTTCAAGCTGAATAAAAGCTGGTTTTGCTAAAGTACTGAGACTTCTTCGTGTTTTGTGGTGCAAGACAGGGACTCACACATCACAACACACACACATGGTCACAATGCTATAGTGAACAGTAAACGCTTGTGCAGATGTTAACTTATATGAGTGAGGCATGCCAACTGAGACTGAGCATGGGAGATGATTACCCACAATCCTGCGGAGAGAGAAGAACCATTGGCTTAGCTGTGATCATGAGATGCTCAGCAGACAAAGCGTATATGCACTACTCGTATTGCAAGACCTCGCTTGTTTATCAAATTAAAATTTATTAAAAATTTATCTCATCTTGTAAAACACTCGCAAACTAATTACCTCGCAATCCAAGGTTTTATTGCACATGTATCACATTTGGCATTTTTAAAAAGGTTAAGGTAATAAAGGTATGTGACCATTTCCTTTTCTATGTGTAAATATCTGACCAACTTATGTAGTGCCAGGCATAAAGTGTAGGATAGAGAGCTTGATAGCTGCTTCCTGTTCTGAAGTGAAAAAGAAAAACCAGCAGAAAGATTTTGAATTCTAATGTCAGGAAAGAGTGGCATCTGGTATATTCCCTATGTGAGGGTCTTCAGGTGGAAACTACAGCCCCACTGTGTATAAGTGGCTTTTGGAAGCTGGATATTCAGCAGACCGTAGAGCTTTGGCTCCAGAACACATGACATTAAGGATTAGCCCTTAACATAGAAATGAATCAAGATGGGGGGAGGAAGAAAAGCAGCAAAAGAGATGACGGAGGAGTCAAAATGAGCTGGAGAAGCTAATGTCAAGCAAGAAGGGACACATACGGCCCGACCAGTTGAGGGTAAATCAAGTCGAGGAGGCAGAGGTATGGTGTTTGGTGTGGAGTTGGTTTGCACTTTGTACTCCACACTTTGTATTTGTATTCTGTGGCCTGGTACCATTGCGACTATATCATAGCAATATACTCAAAAATAAAACTTTGGCAGTAATTGTGAAATATTACTGACTCTCCTCTGTTTTTCTTGTGCAGTACTTAGCACCACTGCTGTAATGCCAAGCTACTGCTCTTGTCCATGGGAAGTGACACCAGAGTTATAGCAATCTCTAAAATTCTGCTATAAAAGAACATAATTTGGTCTTTATTACATTGTCCAGCACGTACGCAAGTAGAATGTTGATAAGGAAGACGGCCAGTTAGTCTAAGTCATCAGAATTATTGCTTTGTTCAGATTTGATGGTGCCTTTGTTATAATACCCCATATGTTTGTTATTGACAGGAGCTTTTTCCTTCCTGTCCTTCTTTGCCAGTTGGCTATATCTGAGATCTTAATAAAAAGGTAAGTGTCCATCCAGTTGCTGTGTCTCTGTCATTCCAAAACATGGTGCATCACAAACATTTTTAGTCATAAAATGCATTGCATTTCTCATTCCAGCAGGTGGTGCGTCACAAACATTAACACATTTTACAAATCCCACACCAAATGTGCACTGTAAACGTTGCTGAGGGGTACATTGATTACTTAGATCTCAAACCATCTTAGACAGGTAGTACAGCTCGTGACAATATAATACTGTATTAATCTACTTTATGTTGTCTTGATTTGTTTATATTAATTACTGCTATTGCTTTAACTGTCATTTTTGTGTTTTTGAATAAACACTATATGTTTTTTAAATCATTGTAAATACACTGTAATAGTAAGTATATATACATGCAGGTTTTAGGCCTGTGCTCAGTGCTCTACTCTCTCTACAAAATAATCTGAATTCATCTGAATCTGAGGTGTCAAAAGATGAAATGACATGTATTCACATTACTAGTCCAGCCTGAGTAATGAGTCGTATCTTGGGAGAGAAACCCGTACGTAAAGGATATGGCTGAGGCGGTCCGCCGTTTCTTTATTTGTTCCACTTTCTGCGCCTGTATCTGTGCATGAATGTGTAAGCATAAGCTCTGAGCGTTATATTGTTACCTGATTCTTTTTCATCCCACATTTTTTACAGCTCAGCCCCTTGCCACATACATTTTAACATATAGAGATGATGACTTTTAAATTTTTAAACTCACTGAAGCCAGTGCACCTACACATGTTTATATCATAAATGTACCAGGACATACTGTATGTGTATATAATGTGACAAATATTGTATATTTAGCGTTCTACTTTCCTTGGGGTGGGATATACCAGGCACATGTTGGTTGTACTTACCCTTTCTTGATTACAATGATGATTGCTCCAAGCAGAAGAATGAGGACTACGAGGCCACCTGTACAGATTCCCAGAATTAGACCCATCTCTTCAGAGTGCTGGGATACTTCTAGGGCTCGCTTTGTATCTTTGCATGCAGCTGTAGGGGAACCAGAAACATCTTGCTTTAGCAATGGTTGATAAATCTTCTTGACACTTACCACTTTTGGTGTCTTTTGATTTTGAATCGTAATGCAGTGTGATATACCAGCCCGGCCACAGACAGACAGACACCGAATGTCCCGAATACACACGCTTTATTTTGTAGCACAAACCCACAGTGCACAATTAGCAACAAAAATGCTCTCAGTCCCCTTTCTCTTTCTCTTCTTCGGCCGCCTCTACTCCTCACTCATAGCTCCGTCTTCTCCCTCCCGACTCTGCCCTTGAGTGGAGTGCAGTGGCCTCCTTTATGCAGCACCCGGAAGTGCGCCAGGTGCTTCCTGATTAACATCCGGCAGCACTTCTGGGTGTGGCGGAAGTGCTGCATACGGGTTCAGCTCCTCTTCTGGCTGCACTTCCTGTTTTGGCAGAAGTGCTGCCGACCACCATTCTGGAGCTGTCTAGGTGCCCCCTGGCAGTGGCCACGTCCCCCCACAGGGTTGAGCGTCCTGGTAATGTGACCCCCATGCAACCCAGGAAGGCTGCCTTCTTATGTTCCAGGGAAAATACTGCCCCTCGTCTGGTCCGTCCCGGTAGGGCAACGTCTCGGACATCTGTCACAGCAGACATAGCTTTAAAGCCCTCTGTGAAGAAATCTGTTTCTAAGGCAGCCTCACCCACTGACAGTTCTACCCCCATGCTGAGCTGGTAAATTAAACCGTCTGTTAGAAGTAGATATGCAAGCATTTGTAGTATAATGAGCATGAAAGTGAAGCACCTGGTTTATTTTAAGAAGAGGACTGACCTGTATAACACAAAGGTACTGTTTAAATTTCTACCTGCCCGATGTTTTGGGCTGTCACTAGACAGATAATATATACTCAGGGTAAATAAAACTTTACAGAAACTCAAGCAAAATGGAAAATGTATAACATACCAGAAGCCCCCAAATACACAGAAGAACTTCTAGCTTGGATAATGATAGAGCTGCTGCCGTCTGACAACAGGGTTGTAGTTGGCAGTAAGATGTTGTCAGCCCTGCCCAGTTGTACCACAGGTTTACATTTAAAGGCATTTAACGTTTGAAAGGAGCAGGTCCAGCTTGACATGTCCGCTGATGGAACATGCTGGAACAAGTTTCCTCCTCTCAAAGTTCTCTGGTTGAACTTAACCAGCACCCTAGGGTCAGAATGATTCATTATTTGACTGTTGGTAAAAAAGTGAATCATTTCTGTTGCTGAGTTAAGCTACATCATCCTTGTTAACATTTATTATCTGTCTAGGTAGTAACGTGGATAAACTCATTCAGTATTTCAATGTCTGGATTGCACATTTTTGCTGTAATTGTAACATTCTCACTTTTTTGTTAGCATTGTTCAGTTCCCTCCTGCCTTTTCCACTCCAACTGACCTCATCAGGTGACACCTATCCAGAGATGTGACAGTTCATCCAACTTATTTAAAGGCAATTGAACATTCCTCATTATATAGAGACAGGCCAGATCTGAAACCTTTCCACCTTAGTTTTATCCTGTCTCCAGAGCTAAGCTCTACCCATCCCTAGATGATCTGCAGCTCCTTAGGTGACAGTGATTCAAAGTGCTACCAGCCTAGTATGGGAATATTACAATTTCCTGCTTTATATTCTTCACAGTCTCTTACATTCTCAGATGTTGTACGTGTAATGTAGCCTACAGATCCTTTATGCTCACCCTGGGACATCGCTCAAGCTCATTGCTTATCCAAAAGGCAATTCAAACTTTAAATATTTATAGGAACAAGCCAGATGTCAAATAAAATCCATTCTTAACATTAATAACTTAATAAAAAAAAGTTTATTAGAAACCAGGAAAAAGAGAGGATGTAATAGGCTGCTGCTATGCAACGCCTAAAACTCTAACTATAGTCTTCCTCTGCTCTGATTTCCCCTGATGCTTGCCTGCCTTCATCTATGATCTTTTCATATGTCCGTATAAATCGTTATTCAACTGTGACCTACCTATTTAAAAGAAAAAAAGAAAGGCGTTGCCTAAATGTCAGTCTCAAGCTGTGACGTACACTTCATCTGGCCGTCCACATTGGTCCCCATCTCCAAATGTTCAGATGTTTCAAAACTGAACCTCGGCTTTGCTTGAGCTCCCTACGGATATTCTGTTCTGTTCTTGACTGACCGAGTCTTTCATGGTACGCTGCTAGGGTGCTAACTGTTACTGACTGTAATGAAAGTACTAACATTTTGTAGTCTACAACATTTATGTTTTCAATGTAAAACTTTTTTTACAAAAATATTGAAAAATGTCTTATCTTTTACAAAGATTTTTAACATGAAGTCATTATATTTCTCCACTTTCTAAAATGTTCTTAATTTGCAAAAGGTGGTTTATTAAGCTGCAGGATCTTGATAAGAGAGTTTAAGTCCAGAGATGAATAACTAGGCTGATTCTGGGACTGCGGTATGAACTATGGGGAGAGGACGGCTGATCATTTTAAACATGCGGAGATTAAGAGGTGACATGAATTGGCAGATAGATAGATAGATACTTTATTAATCCCAAGGGGAAATCCACATACTCCAGCAGCAGCATACTGATAAAAAACAATATTAAATTAAAGAGTGATAACAATGCAGGTAAAACAGACAATAACTTTGTATAATGTTAACATAGTACAGCGGATTCAGGCTGTTACTTTAAAATAAATTGTCCAATAAGAGCACAGAGACATGGGTGAAAACCTGTCAGCGGCATATTTTGCACAGATGCTACAATATTCATCCAAAGAAACATGGAATAAATTTCCAAACAGAGTGCCGGTGAGTAGGACTTTAGGAACCTTGAAATCTAAACTTGATAGTATTGTATGCTTCAACAGAAAACTCTTCAGCCTAAAGGGATGAACCTGGACCCTCAAAAGCAGAATTTTGGGACCCTTTTCAGTGTTAGTAAAAACTTTTGGAAAATTGCAGCCTGGAAAGCCTGAGGGTAAAGTGTAAGCAGGGCCGTCTTAACATCATTAGCCCCTGGGCAAAGTGGTGTGCTGGGACCCTTGTCTTGACAGCAAAGCAGAAACATACATTGGCATCAGAAACATCGTGGAGCCCCCGGCCAGTGCCCATTGTGCACATGCGTTAAGATGGCCCTGGGTGTAGGGGATGGGATGGCTGTGTGCTGACTGGGAGGGAAGTTGTCACTTGCTGAAGAACAAAATTGATTATGTCTGTCCTGGATGAAGCCCTTAGCAGTTTTATTGTTTTGATTTTTTGTACTTCTTTAAAGTCCCTTCAATTTCTCTGTAATTGGTAGTTTGGCACCTGCTGTAAGGGGAGCACAGAAGTACTTTAGCTTGGGCAGACCCTTAGAGTTTTTTTGGAGGGATGAGCAGAATGTCATAATAAATTCAATCCTGCATGGCAGGAGCAGGCTCATTCCAATGAGCAATATGAACGAGGAGCAATCTATGGCTGGAGTACAGTTTGGGGCAAGAAAACCATTTCTATCTTTTGCTCTGCCATCCCTGTATTCTGTTCTCTCAGTTAACATTCCCTTTATACCTCACACATTCTTCTTCCTTCACAAGTCTCCTCTTCCCTTCTCTTTTATCCAGCAGAGGCTATTTTCATTGGGAACAATTGCTATAAAATTAGTCCTGACCTCTTCCTTTAAATCCTCTTATTCTTTTTGTTTAAATTTTTGGAAATCTTATTTCTTTAATTTAGCTTCACTTGAACTATCAATGGCATGTATCAATTATTCATCTGGCTTCAATACAGAGAAGTAGCAGACTGCTGTTCATTTCGTCAGGAGCTGATTGCCGCCGTTGTATTCCCAGTCTCCATTTTCAACTCGTTTGTCTTATACACTTCTTCCTTGATCTGAGGCTTCCTGTGTCTGCCATGCCCTTCTTCCCAGTCTGCACATGAATTAATAGACTTTGAATGTTCTAAAGATTTCTTTTATATGCCAGTCTTCCCCTGGGGAGTGTGTGTGCTTTTTATTCTCTGACTACTTTTTCATGTTTACGATGTTTGACTTGGTTTTCATGGCTGAAGTCTTGTTTCAATTTGATGCCAAAAAAGCTGGTACCTCTAAACTGGCCCAGTGTGTGGATAGGTGTGTGTATGATTGGGCCCAGCATTGGATTGGCACCCTACCCAGTGTTACTTCCTGCCTTGCACCCAGTACTGCCAGGATAGGGTCCGGGTTCTCTGCTACCCTAAACTAAATGAAGCTGATTTGAGTTTGTATGTACATTGGCATGCATGTGAAGTACTGACATAATCACTTCAGTTTTCAGAGCACACAGAATATGAACTATGGGTTTCACCTCTTCCATTTCCTGTCAAACCTTAATAGAACTCGAGCAGTTACAACAGGAATGGATGGCTCTTGCACGAATAAAAACTGCCATTGCTTGCTCTAAAACCAATAAATGAACACTTCATGTCTATACTTCACTGCTGCTGCTTTCAGTCTAATAATCTATCCATCATTTTTCGCAGTGTTACTGTTCGCTTTGGGGTTATGACATGACAGACAGTTACTCAGTCCAGTGTTTAACATTATGAAATGCAGAGAGAAAATCTGCATGTGAACACAGGTTTCTGTCTCCCTCTGCTGGATGCTTTTAAATTACACAAAATTTTCTTCATTTTTATTTTACTTACCCATGTGTCACTTTAATTTGTCCGTCTTTCGTTTCTCTTTGCTTAGTACTGAATTTTATTATATATTTTAACTGACATTTAATTGGTTACAATTAAGAAAGCAACGTCCACAGAAAAAGGGCAATTAAACATTAACATTTGAAACTGTCAAAAAAGACAACTTTCTGAATTTCCTTGACATGCCGTTATCATTCTAGCACAATAAGAGAAGAAGAAAGTCCAGCTGATTAATGAGATAAATTAGAAGTGATGCTGACCCACTGATTTGTGAAATTGGTTGGGAAAGAAAACCTGCAGCCACCGTGGCACCGAACCTGAGAAGCACTGGCCTGACAACAAGAAGGAGTGGGTAGGAGTTGGGTGACAGGAGCATCACTGGATAGAGCTGTGGTCTGGACTGTGAGTAACGAAAGTATATCAATAGAAATCTAGGGCTGCTGGAGTATACAGTACATGTCCAGGGAACACCAGGAGGAGGGCACCAGAAATGTAATATGAATCCAGGCGAATAAGAAGCAGATGCACGGGCAGTCTATGGATGAATACACGAGGAGTTAAGGGGAGCGGCTGAAGGGCCCACCGTTAGAAAATGAAGTCCAACGCGCATTTGACACTATTGTGCATTTATTTATTTATGATCTCTCTTTTGATGAAATAGTTATTTTACATTTTGGATGACATGGTGGGGTAGTGGGGATCGTGCGGCTGCATCATGGACCCAGTGCCATGGGTATGAGTTGCTCAGTCGTTGCCTATGTAGGGTTTGCACATTCTAATGAGCCCTTGTGGGTTTCTCTCCAGTATCCTTAAAGGATGTGCAGGTTAGAATGGCTGGCAATTTTAAATTGTCCTGTGTATGTAAGAAGACCCTGTGATGGACTGGTGCCCTGGTTTATGCATTGTGTCCAGGGCTCCCTAAATAAACCGTGACCTCCAAGAACCCTGAGCTGGATTAAACTGGTTTGAGAATGTTAATCTATATATACAGTATATAAAATACTAATGGTGTCCATCTGTCTTCCGATTATTAGAGAACTACTGGGGCTAGAACCTTGAGCAAAAGCTTATGACATGATACTTTTCTTGATACTTGTGGTCATGGGTTTATGCAAAACCAACAAACATAGTTTAAAGAAAAAGAGGCTCAGTGACATCTGCTGGGCATCAAGCAAATCACAGAACTGATTACATGATAAAGAAGACCGTAATAGGAAGAAGAATAAGATTAGTGCCACCTTCTGAGTGTCAAGTGCGTGATACAGATAGCAAGAATGGAGAAATGCATCCCAACAATCGTGCAGGGTTTACTGCTGTTTATGTGTAGTTTTTTTTATGATGTCACACAACCCCATTGACACTGAACCACATTGAGAAGCAAAAAGTAATCCTGAACAGCAAGCAATTGAGCAGCAGACAAACACGATGGCTCATGGGCATGCAAGACGGCGTCCAGGATACAGAATATTAGAGCGCAACAGAGACAGAAAAGCACAGCGACAATCTAGAAGATCTTCAAACAGCCCAAACCTCCGACTGTATGATGGCATTGCTTTTACTTGTATATCCTTACATTAATGTTTCTTTGAAGACCACTACTTAGCAAAGTCACAGCAGCGCTGTGATTGATGTCAAGCTGTATATTTTAATGTTGAAAACAAGAATGTGTTGCTAAGATACAAAAGCTCCACCTGCTCTGGATGAGCCACTAGAAGTAATAAAATACATTATGATGTCTACAGGATTTGGGAGAATTAACTAAATGGAAAACATAAGAAGTGTCAACTGCTCCTTTGGTCCAAGTGTTTCACTAGTGTTGTGTTGTTTTGCATTTTTAAGTCCAATGTACATTTCATTTTTATTCAGGATCCTGAGCAGTGGGTTGGCACTGTGCCCCTTAGAGACGTCATCTCAAGAAGATAAGATGCTAAGAAATGTGGTTTAGATGACACCATGATTGAAAGCGCCTAATAAGGCCAACCTAACAACTGTCTTACCTTTACGAGCAAGTCGCACACAGTTAATTCTCGTTTCCTGGAAAAAAAAAAAAAAAAGCAAAATGAACCTTTTATCAAAAAACTTACCAATCTGCATTTTAGGAAAAGTGACAGAACAGGCATTTAAAGATCGTCTGAAGAAAGAAATGTAATCCCTAATCTTTATTCTCCATACTGCCTTTGATAGTTAATGCTGTCTAACAAAGGCTGCAAGAGAAGCACAGTTTGTATGTCTGTCCAAAAAAAGGCAATGGTATCAAGGCAGAAAAAAAATAATAATAATAATAATTAAAATGCACTTAGTAAAGATGCTTTGCTTGGTGGCCTTCATGGCAAGAAAAAAGAGAAGGCCAGTATCGGTTGTGGTGCTGTATGAACACTTTCTAACGTGCACTGTACAGACACTCCAAAAACAGAATCTCTTACCAACAAAAACAGGACACAGATGGATGTTCTCATAACAGTAATTTCATCAAATCCTTTTCTTTTGGGAGTCCAGCATATGGCTGTAATAAGATATCTTGTGTCAAGCCCAGCTTCATTTGAAAACCATTTGTTTGGCTTTTTGAGAAGGTTCACCACGGACCAAACGCAATGCCCTGCTTTAGCTTTGTCAATCGGAGTACAGCTCGTACAAGCAGTCAGTGCTGCTGCCTCACGGCTCCAGAAGACTGAGTTACAATGTCAAATGGTCGCTGTTTGTGTGGCGTTTGCATGCTCTCAAAGTGTTTGTGTGGGTTTCCCTCCAACATCCTAAAGACGTCCAAGCTGGGCTAATTTGGCCCTCACGATTGAGTCTGGGTGTGCGTGAATGCGCCTTGTGATAGAATGGGAGCCGTGTTCAAGTTTGGATTTTAGCTGAGGTACACCCTGTCACACACAACCCTGAATTGGGCAAAGCAGGCACAGGGTAGGTGAATGAATTACTGCATATACTGGAAAGTGTTTCCTGCATCTGTGGTTAAGATGCTACTGAAAGAAACTACATTCTAATCCATTTCTCCTACTATTGTCAGGATGTTGTTATCGAACCCTACATAAGGAGACACTTAGGCCTTCGGGTGAATTCTGTGAAGCACCACTCAGGACCATAAGCTGCACTCCATATCAGCCACTGCTGCATCTCACAAAAATGAAAGGCTACAGGCTTTAATGTTGTGTGTGATCTTGTGACATATAGTGGCCGGTTTTAATGGCAGAGGCAGAAGCTCGGTGATTAGCACTGCTGCAGCTCAGCTCCAGGATACGAGGCCTTAATCCCTGGCCTTGTCTCTGTCTGTCTAGAGTCTCAATATTCTCTGCATTTCAGTGTCTGATTGTGATTTCATCCAGCATCCCAAAAATGTGCAGATTGTTAGCCCTGCAGACAAGAGTGAAGGTGGGTGTGTGTGCTCTGGAGTGGTCTGGCATCCTGACCTAAAGGTTCTATGAAAGGTACCAACACCCTGCAATCCGGTAATGGACAGTGTAGGCTCAGAAAAGACATGGATGGAGGGAAGGTTTCTTTGATAGTTTTAGAGATCCAAATATTAAGGAAACACAAGCTGTACTGGTACATAGGGGTGGACTTTGCAGTGTCGTCATTTGCTCTGATCCAACTTAATTCTCCAGGAATAACGTTTCTATTACATAAGGGATGTGCAGGCATCGAGCAGGAAAAAAACTCAGAACAGTCAGCTAAAGGTTACACTTAGACACACACACACACACGCCTACACTCTGAAATTCAGATATAACAGGTGGGTCTTTGGGAAGCGGAGGCTACTTGGGGGACAAAAGCCCACAACGACACAGGGAAGAGATGCCACCTCCATTCAAACAGTGACCTGGTTTGGAATTCAGATCCAGCCTCCTGGAAAAACTGTGCCATAGTATATAGTAAAGATTACGTCTTAAAATATATTGTTCTACATAACAGCATGCTGCTCATGTTCTGGAGTCTTATATGGTAGCTTTGCGTTATTAAACATCTCATGTGCCTGTTTCTATACCAAGCATGTTAACCTTGAGCATCTTTTGGGCTTGTAACTCAATGCAAATACAGTTAAACCCAAGTGTCTCTCGGGCTAGCCGTATTGTTAACATGTAGTATGTTATACTTGAACAACACTCAGGACAATCATGAATATTTATATGTATTTTGCCACTCTATAGTAGCTCATCAATATTTATGAGTGTGTTGTCAAACAAAATGCAATGGGATATAAAAAAAAAAACTGTAAAGGAAGTTTTAGAACAGACTGAAACTGAGCCATCAATTGAGTTATGACAATGTGAACTTGTCATCAGGCACTGAAACCGATAGTGAAGCTGACACTTATGAGTACGAGTGAACCGCTGTGATATTCTTGGTGAATTTAGTAGTGTGAAGCTGCAGTATGGCAAAAAAGGTACAATGAATGCAATCAAGTGGAAGCACAAGCAATTCTTCAGCCCCCCTGAGCACTGTTCCCACTGCGGAAACTGTCAGAGTTCATGTTGGGGAAATGCGGAAGTCACTAGGCCTTGTGCTGTGGTAGCCTAACAGTGCCCAACAGTGCAATGGGCAAGTCCACTGCAGATCGGGCACTGACATTCTGCCCTCTCATACGCAAGCAACAGGAAAAACGTAAGAAATGTGCGCAAATTAGCATGGTTCTAGTGTCCCGATTGTGATATCGAGCTGTGCGATGGTGACACGTCAATTGAAGGACGTGTACTAACTCTGCATCAATACAGCGGTGGGCACTTGACATACCTTTTCTATTGTATTAATATTGACGTTTTTATATTTTCATTTTTGTGTTATGCCTGATTACATTTTTTCTTACTGAAATAAATTAATTTTCGGCTCGATATTCCAGGGATAAACATAATGCTAAGAAGATTAAAAGTATGCCTTTCATTTTAGTGATAACTACTGTATATTATGTTTGAGATATTAAAAAAAGGGCATAGCAGTGCTAGAGGAGGTCCAGAGGACAGTCACTCGGCTGATTCTGGCCTTTGAGGTGCGAGCCACGAGGAGAGGTTGAATGTTTGTAGATCGTGTGCTGATGTGTACAACGACGTGGTGTCTGACGTTTTTCATCGGCACACACAACGTCACATCTCTGAAGTCTTTGATGACCTCAGCCGGCTTTAAGGAGCTCAGGTTCATTTCTTGTATATCTCAACAGGTCTGTAGAAGAATACTAAACAGAATACAGAATGGATACAATTAATGATACAAGGTTATCCAGTAAAAATTTCAAACTCCATTGAAGGAGAATCAAAGCTATAGTTAGAAATGTCAGCATCTATAGTATTCCCTTATGTCAGTGGTTCTTAATGGGTTGTGACTCTGATATCTTTGTGATGGGTCACTACAGGATTTGTTGTAAAGTTAGCAGAGTTTATCCCAGCGTGAATTCTGTGTAGACTGATACAGCACCCTCTCTTTAGTGTAGCACGTGAAACAACGTCATTGACACATCACAGAGAGACTTTTGTTTCTATGGCATGAAAACAAAAAAAAAAATCTATATTCCCCATGACACCATCTCCCCTCCCGTCAGTCAGATACTATGTATATCAGTTGTGGTCTCTAGAGGGTGCTAGTGAGCCAAACTCAAATGCTGTGTCTGAGGCGAAAACAAGTAAAAAGAAAAATCGGCGTCATTAAGTCAGAATTGGATTGGGTTGGTCAGCATACATGTCTGGTACTTCTATTGATCACATACCACATGCTAGCTTACTACCGCTTGGTGTGCATTATTCACATGGCATCTTGCATCATGCCTGGGAAATGTGCTATATACATAAAATTATTATTATTATTATTATTAATGCATGTATTCAAAGCAAATGCATTGTACAAGTGCATGTACAGAAATGAACGTTAGCACAGAAAAATTAATTTGTGTTAAGTCAACTTGGCAGCTGCCAGGAATGAGAACAACTTACCAAAGTTAGCCATTATTAAAAGCTCACTAGAATTAATCATTTTGAAAGAAGCAGCAGTTTTTCCAAAGTATTGGTAATTCTATACTAGAAAATAAATATGAAGAAGGACAGCCACAACAGTTATTATGCTTTGCTGCATACACACAGACATGCTTTAGCGTATCCACCAGACCAAACTCGAGTGGCCTCATCATATACCACTGAACCATATATTAGCAACCAAATTTAAATTAACTGGAGAGACTGTCTGATTGCCTTAGTTGTCTGACATTTTGTCAGAATTTCTTGTGTAATGTTTGACTTGGGTGAATAACTGCAGTATAAACAGGTAGAGGTTAATGCCTTCTTTGTATTTATTTATTGCAATTCATTTGACTCTACTGTGAATGGCCTGCGTAATTAGACCTTACATAAGTGTACCCGTGTGATTAATTAACACAGCAGGTAAACCAAACTTCTCCTGCCCAATACAAGCAGATACAGCATTACTGCAAATGGCTTGCGTTATTGTCTTTTCTAATCAAGGTTTCCAAGCACATCTAAGGCCTTTCAAGTCATTCCTTCAAGTCAATAGACCGTAGGCGGCCCTGAAGCACAGCTGTTTTTGCCTAATGTCTGCCTTTAAAAAAAAATGTTATAAACTGAACTTTCTAATTAGTATGAAAAAACCTGTTTACAGTTTTTTGTGCCCAGAGTAATAAACAGTGCAAACTCTATCCTTGCACTAAATTAGTTATGAACAAATAACACAGGACTGAAGGATGTGAAAAGTAGCAGTTAATTTAGATGTAAATTCAGTGTCTGATGAAAGTGCGCTCTGTATAACACGAAATGACACTCACCCCTCGAAAGATGCTCACTGCCTGGAAGTAGATGAGATAAGCCTTCCTGGGATCAAGAGGGGCATTCCAGTACCCGCTGTAAGTGTGATTATCTCCCACAGAGAAAGGCGTAGAATCAGGGAGGCTGCTGGGAGGAAGTTCGGCCGTGTAGTAATGAACTAGACCCTTGGCCTGGGCTTCATCGTACGTCATTGGAACGGGAAAACATTCTGAAGTGCCGGTCTCTCGTTTCACTCTCTTGGGTCGATCCTCCTCCACCACCACCTGATAGGCACTACAACATGTAGAAAGAAGGAATCAATTTAGGCAACAGTTTCTTTTTTCTAAATCAAATATGTGTATGGGTATTATTAGGACCAAAATATTCTGTCTTAACTGCTGACACAGATCCAGGTTGGGACCGGAGTTGGCCCTGGCAGAGAATTCCCTTTTCAAATCATTGTTTATGCTTGTGCCATGGGGACAGGACCAACAACTTGGGTTACTATGCCTCATGATGATTTATGGTGCTAATGGTTTTGGTGTAAGTTAGAGGAGGAACAGTTGGGGTCAGACAGGTTAATATCCGAGATTCCCAAGTCCGATAAGTGGCTGCTTGGATGCGGGTAATCTGCTAACCAAATGGGCAAATGAGGCCGTTAGAGGGACGCCTAGCCAGATGACACCCAGGGGTCTACAGGGCAATCTTGATCTCAAAGTCAGTGCTGAATTTACTCTAACAGACGTACAGAACCTGGTTGGAGTTTAAAAGTCCATTCCAGTTAGCCTGTAGTGTAGAGTTAGGTGAAAGGCAGGAGCAAGCACTCAATTAGCAGCAGAAACAGGAGCAGAAGAAAAGTGTTTTAAATGCAAATATCAGTCCATTTTTACATCATTATGAATGTATCTCAGTCCACACTAAAACAAGACATAAAACATACGGCGTTCACCTATACTGGGCATGTACGCATCGGTGGAAAAATCCTTGAAGGTAGTGGTGATGCTGCCAGCCACAGAATTTATTGCAAAACTGTATCAGCTGGTAAATTATTTGCCTTTTGCACATTCAAACTGTAAACACAATTTAGATGCATACAAGTAAGCAACACAATAAGTGCTATGGAAAGCAACTCTTCTGTGTCTGTTATGGTGGAATAAGGTTTTCTTCTGTGAAGCGTGACCAATTAGGGAAATGCGTAGGTGACAAATTCCTCAGAATCAATGTGTTGAGACTGACACCCTGTGGCAGGTGGCCAGGGACCTTGCCCCAACGGGACGCCTGGATCAGGGAAGGACCGGGAAGGGAGCAATATTTTCCCTGGATGCAAGAGGGCAGCCCCCCTGATTTCCATCCAGGACCACGACTGCAGAGCTGGGAAGCACAACCCCGTGGGGGTCCGTGATCCAACCAAGGGGCTGTCTGGATGGTTCCTGAGTCCTGGAGGACAGCACTTCCGCCACACCAGGAAGTGCTGCCACTCCAGGAACTGTGTATGCCCGGAGTGCTTCCGGGTGCAAGGGCAGCACTTCTGCCAAACCAGGAAATGCTGCCGGAAGACCATCATCAGCACCTGGAGCACATCTGGGGCATGATAAAAGGGGACGCCTCACTCCCTTCAAGGAGTCGGGAGGAGATAGACGGAGCTTGCGAAGGAGGTGTGGAGGTGGCTGAAGAGAGAGAGAGAGAATAAGGACTGAGAAAGAGTGAGTGTGGAAAAGAGTTGTAAAAGAGTTGCAGAAATAAACGCATGTGTTTTAGACATTGGTGCCGTGTCTGTCTGTCTGGCCGGGCTATCTATTACACCCTTAAATGTTAGGTCACTAGTGATGTCGCAAGTATTGCAGGTTTAATGTGTTGAAATAATTTCAGTGAGATGTTGCTTCAGCACTTAGATTTAAACACTAGACCAACAAGGGCTACCTAGTACAGTATTAGATATTAAGAGCTGGCTGACATAGGATGCTTGTGAAGGGACCTGCATATTTGTAATACTGCATCTCCGGATAGCTCACTCTGGGATCAATTAAATATTTTTATGCATCATTTAAGGCTCAAAATCCAGAGAAATACATCATATTATCTAATCAACCTGGAGAATGCGTCCTGCATCTCATTGAGCAGGAGGTGTAATTTTCAGCAGGCAAAATCAAGCAAAGCTGCTGGCCTAGATGGTAGACAACTGAAAACTAGGATAAAATGGATTAAAAATGATATATAAGAGATTTTGCCAATTTATAGATAGATTATATACTTTATTTGTGTGGCACAGTGTTACTTCTAAGCCTGTTTTCAGACATTAGTGAATTTAATGCTCCTCACTTCTTTGCCACGAAGTTCCACAGTCACCTCAGCATAAAATGTGCAGTATTCAATGCAAAGCTTTTATGATTAATAAGACAAGTAGTGTGTTAAACAGAACCGAAGTAAATTGGAGTTCTACTGTGTGTCATTTTAGTTTGACTTTATTTTAGACTTTAACGAACAAGTCTGTCCCAAGGCAGCCCTGTTCTTGCCAGCTCTTTCTGTTCTTTCCTTCTGATCTGCATGAAGCGCTTTTCTTATCAAGCTTTTTTATTTGAGACGTTTCTTTTGGCCAGGAAAGTCTCTAGAAAACTTTTTTCAGTGTTGTTTCTTTCCAGGAGGTGAGAGATGAGGCCCTTTCTTCATAACTTCAGTTCTCAGTTACGTTTTGAATGCCTCTCTTCTGGATTTCCCTGTTTTTCCCATCATCCTTTTCACTGGCAACTATCCACACTGCTGTCTTCCTATCTTCTTGACCATCTGCTACTTTATTGAAAACATCTTTTTCCACTAATTTTGTAATCTTGTTTTTGCATGTTCTGTTCAGTAACGTGAACACACTTCAGTAATGTAACTACTCCATTTATTGGGCCTTTTCTAAATAAACAGTGATGTTTGCCTCATTTCACCCTCGCCATACTCTCTTTACATTCAACATGCGAGTCTGACGGACTGAATAGTCTCCTTTTGTTTGTCAAATTTCTTATTTTCTTATGTTCTGTATACTGACTTGACTTTTTCACATTCATCTTCCTGCCTTATTTCTGGTACTCAGCCTTTGTAGTCCTTTCTCTAAGTCTCCTAGCATAGCTTGGTTGTCTTCCGATTTTAAATTTTTCAGTAGCTGACCTTTACACTCCTCAACTTCCTTAATATTGTTTATTGCTTTGAAGACCATCATGACAGCATCATGCCCAATATCAATGAGTGCGATTTCACCAGGATCTTATTCTCCTCCTGTCATAATCATTTCTGTCTCATGATGATAATAGAGGGGGTTGAGTACTTTAGTTTATTACAAGAAAATAATAATGTTAGGCCCCATCCACACTATGTTTTCATTTAAAAATACAGACATTAGTCTCCGTTTTCTGTGTACTAATAAAATGCATTGCATTTGTCATTCCAACAGATTGCATATACAGCCAGTACTAGAATCTAACAAAAGACATTTTAAATAAAAAATGGCAGGAAATAAAATAGACTGATAGAAGTCGTATTAATCCCCAGGCATTTGGCTGTCATGAGGAAGAGCTGATGGCCTGCCTGACTGTGGGCGTCTCGGGAAGGCCAGCGTGTCCTCTTTATATGTGTTAGTGGAGTTTGTCATTTATTTACACTGTGTATTCCTGCTATCATTTTGCTGCATTATTGAGAGCAGATCACCCGAATGTTTAATGGACTTGAACGAGATTAGTACTCCCGCCATCATTCTTTTTTTATTTCCTATATTTTTCTGTTTACATTTTTCCTTGTTAAGTTATAGTATCAGTTTATCTGTTGCTTCAATTATACAGCATTTGCTAAAAGACTCTCAAAAGCAGTGCTAATGTTTGTTATGCCCCATCTGCTGGAATGAAAAATTACTATGTACATTACAAAATACATTTCCATAGAGTGTGCATTGCAAATGTTAACGTTGAATACACTAGCAGAGTGTAACTGCTGGATGGACATCTTCTGTTATGTAAATACAGTGGAACCTCGGTTCACGACCATAATTCGTTCCAAAACTTTGGTCGTAAACCGATTTGGTTGTGAACCAAAGTAATTTCCCCCATAGGATTGTATGTAAATACAATTAATCCGTTCCAGACTGTATGAACTGTATGTAAATATATTTTTTTTTAAGATTTTTAAGCACAAATATAGTTAATTATACCATAGAATGCACAGTGTAATTGTAAACTAAATGTAAAAACACTGAATAACACTGAGAAAACCTTGCACAACAAAGAAAACTAACACTACAAGAGTTCACGCTATAGCCTTACGACCCGCTCGCTAAAAACACTTTTTTAATGAGTTTTAACCACAGGGAACAAAATAAACATTTGAAAAATCCGTAATTTAATAAACCACCAAGAAAAGTAACATTGCAACAATGCACGCTACGAACTGATCGCTGTAAACAGAAGTGAAGTGGAGGTTAAAATCCAATAGAAAAAAGTCTTCATTAAATACAACGAGGTTAAAACAATGCTCGGATCTGTCTCTTTAAAAACAAGCCTGGTGCATTCTTTAACTGCCTTCTCGGCCTTATGCATCCAGCCCTCTCTCTCGTGTGTGTGTGTGTCTGTCTGTCATTCTGTGTCTCTCTCTCCCGCGCGTGTGTGTGTCTCTGTGCGTGTGTGTGTCTCTGTGCGTGTGTGTGTCTCTGTGCGTGTGTGTGTCTCTGTGCGTGTGTGTGTCTTTCTCTCTCTCACTGCACAGGGAAAGACTGAACACGTGTGGAAATCATTGGCACGCAAAAACCGAAAGGGAAACTGGCTTGTTTGTATACCGAGTCTGTGGTCGTGAACAACAATGCAAAAGTTTGGCGAACTTTTTGGTCGTAAACCAATTTGTACGTGTTCTGAGACGTTCGTGAACCGAGGTTCCACTGTATAATCATTTCAGCAGCACCATTTGTTTTAATATTTTATATTTCTCTCATGTTTAGCCCAAACTAACATGAGCCTGTTTGTCTTGATGGGCTTGTATACGATTTCCCTTGTTAAATACTATAATCTCACCAAGTAGCACAGGGGCACTGGGAAGCAAAGGAACTTTTAACTCAGAGAATGCCCAGAATTC
This sequence comes from Polypterus bichir lapradei, assembly GCA_026402145.1. Lineage (NCBI taxonomy): Eukaryota > Metazoa > Chordata > Cladistia > Polypteriformes > Polypteridae > Polypterus > Polypterus bichir. Next base: position 28,801,845 of record JANRMT010062846.1, on the reverse strand, counting down.
ACAAATATTCCAAAGGGACTATTCTGGGATGTACGCGCTTTTTATGTGACAGCCTTAATCAGCAGACCCCTTCTCCAGCATGGTGTCAGTGTGTGTTAAACAGGATAACTGAGAAAAAACGAATAATAAGGAAAGGTTTGTCATCTCTGTAATATATCAGCTAAACTCAGAAAATGATTCAAAAGAACAGAAGTTTACATTCAGGACATGTTTATTTGCTTATAATCATTAAAACAGAACATTAAATCCCCAGTTATCTTATAAAATGTGCTGAACTTGAATTCATAATAATATACATTCACTAAATATTCACATGGATCAGAGGTCAGTCTGTGTGCTCAGTAAAAGCCTGCCTTAAGCCTTCATCAGAAACATGTTCTGCATGGACTCAATAAATAAATAAATAAACCAGGAAAAAAATCCAAAGGAAGAAAAAACACCAGAGAATTACTAGAGATAAAATACAAAATACTGCTACAGGGTAGCAAATGAATGCGAACAGGAGGTCTAAAGATTCAAACAAGTCAGTGACTGTATGAAGTTAACCCTGACTCAGAAAATGTAAGACCAGGAGGACAAACGTCTTCTTCACCTGCTGTACACATTTATTAAAGTGTTAACCAATATTTATCCCTCTTGGAGAACATTAAGCAGAGATAACAAGCATTATTTTAGAAGTTGCGACATTCTATTCGTTATTATTTTTTAAAAAAACAAAAAAAAAAAAAAACATGGCGAAGCTCCCTTGTATGCATTTAAACAATTACCATTTATAGCTTGTGTTTTGAGAGACAACTGGCAAGCTGTATCCCATGAAAGCTGTAGTGGATCAGGGCCAAAAGTAGAGATATAAAACTATGAAAATCACAAGAGCACTTCCAAAAACCTTTGGTGGCAGGCTTGGCCGTAACTAGGTAATAATTAGGCAATTTTGCTTTTGCTACTGCAATCAAATCAAGCTTTTGTATGTTCTCAATGGCAGGTTTTTTGGAAAAAAAGCCTGAGGGATATGAAAGAAAAAGTAATATGTTTTAAATTACAGCTATGTACAATCAGTGGTGTGTTGCAGGCACCCTTATGTAAAAACGTTTCAGTTGGATTATAAATACTAATTATACACATCATTATTTACACTTGAGGAAGGGTCACAGCTCCAGATCAGACAGAATCAATAGCAGTCAGTCATTTTAAGACTCACAACCCAGCAGACAGATGGCTACAACTCGCTAACACCATGTAGGCAGGCTTAGGCACCAACTTTGAAAAGCTTTCTGATGCATCTAACATGACAACCGAAAAAAGAAAATGACAAATGTGCAAAGCAGTTTTTGTAAGAGGACAGAGGGCATCTGAAAAGCAACAAATCCAACAGCCTACTCTGTTAAATGTCAGAATGAAACAGAAACCTTTAACTTACCTGACTGGGGCTCCTCTGCCCTGTGCAGGTCTCAGGAGGATCGTGATGACACTCTCGGACTCACTCAATGGAGGAGGCATATCGCCATAATCGAAAACCGGGGCTGTGGAAAGACAAGAAGATGTGTGAGCAATCTCTTATCTCTGTGTAGCCTACATGAAAAATTCACAGGATATTTGTACTGATAGATGAACCATTTTCCTAGCAGCACACAAGCTGTGTTTGGCTGTTGGCGCTGCGTGTGTCTCGTACAGAAAACTGGTGTGCAGGTACCAGTCTAAACAGATGATTTTTATCCAGTAAGTGATCACACATTTTATACCAATAAACAGACCAGCTTAGGGTTTTGTAAACACATTTTTAAACCTAAAAAGACATGCAGAGAGATTTTTTTTCCCCAAAGTATTTCCAAGTGATACTATACTTAAAAAAAGTGTTACGGCATAATTAGAGTACCTTATAATTATAACATGGACACTAAAGCATTTACGTTTGATTAAATGAACTTGAATCTTTAAATATGCTATCACCTTATCCCACATCAATAGAAAGCAGATATTTATACTTTAAAACTAGGGGGCTTTGCCCCCTGCTCGCTTCGCTCTAAACTCCCCCCCCCAGCTATACGCGACAACCACTTTGCATCTCTGCTGCTTGCATTGAAAAGAGATGCGATTGCTCCTCTGACACCCCCTCTTAATCGGTGATACAATGGGAAACACATACAGTATTTTTTTTTTTACCTCCTCTTTGCTCGATCTGCATCTTGCGTAGCGCACTTCTGCCATATCACCTATGTCCATATATTCAATCTCTTTTTGCTTTTACCTTTTCATTGATATCGCACTGAATTCTGCTTCCATGTTTGGAATTACAGCGTGACAACACAACATATAACTACCCATGACCGAATGTTGTTTCTTTCTCTCTACAAGAAATGTGTCTGACATAACCAGTCAGGAATTTTCCAAATCTCTTTGCATACGCTCGTCTCGCAGAACGTGAAAGTGTCTCTGAGACAATCCTGTCTCGTCTCCTTCCAAGATTTTTTTTATAATAGAGAGATGTATCGCATACCTGCTGTAAGGCCTAGGAGATTAGCCTGAGGACAAATAGATAACGTTCAACAATACCAGTGGAAGGGGAAATTTTCTTGTTAAGACTTTCTGAGTTCACTGTATGCAAGATGGTGAGAGCGTATGATCAGTTTTTTTCTTTTAAGTATTTGTCATTTTCATTAATTATATTATCTATACAAGGTACAATGGCTAAAAAAAGTAGTCACCCTTTAGAAGTTTTCACATTTTACTGTTACACAACATTGAATCACAGTGGATTTAATTTGAGTATTTTGAAATTGATCAATAGAAGACTCTTTAATGTCAAAGTGAAAACAGATCTCTGCAAAAGTATTCTAACTTGATTAAAAATACAAAACATAAAAGAAATGAGTGCACAAGTATACATTCCCATTAATATGACACACTTGAATCATCACTGGTACAGTCAGTCAGTTTTAGAAGTCAGAGAATTAGTTCAATGGAGTTGACTTGAGCTTTAGTTGAGTGTACTCTAAATGCACCTCACATGGAATATCTAACTTGTGGTAAGTCAGCACGGTGACCTGACCTACACAACAAAGACAAAAGAACACTAAAAGCAGCTGCGTGAAAAGGTGGTTGAAAAGCACAAGTTAGGGGATGGAGACAAGAAAATATCCAGGTCACTGAAGTCGAGGTAAATCAGTCATTAAGAAATGGAATCTGCCTAGACCAGACTGTACACCAAAAACCGAGTGATCATGCAAGTAGAAGAGCTGTGAGGGAGCCCACCAAAAGACCTACAGTATCAAGGAGCCACAGGCTGCAGTGGCCGAGACTGGAGGGGCTATGCAGACAGCAACTGTTGCCCAGATGCGTCACCAGTCGTAGTTTCATGGAAGAGTGGCAAAGAAAAAGCAACTGTTAAAAAGACCCTCCTGACAGAAGATACATGAGAGACTCGGAGGTGAGCTGGAAGATTCCTTCTATGGTATAAGGAGCTTTTTGGCCATTAGATTAAATGTGATGTTTGGCATAAGCCAAACACTGCACATTATCAAAAACACATCATCCCCACTGTGAACCACGGTGGTGACACCATTATGTTGTTGGGATGCTTCTCTGCACCAGGCCCCTAGAAGGCTTGTGAGGGTAAAAGAAATGCAGCAAAATATTGCGAAATCCTGGAGGAAAACCTGATTTAGTCTGCAGGAAACCTGCACCTTGGAGGAAGACTTGTGTTCCAGGAAGACAACAGTCCAAAGCATAAAGCAAACCAAAGCTACACAGAAATGGCTTTAGAATAACAACTAATGTCCTGGGGTGGCCACATCAGAGTCCAGATCTCAATCTGTTGAGGCTCTTTACACATGATCCCCACACAACCTGACAGTGCTTGAGACGTTTTGCAAAAGAAAAGGGGAAAAATGGCAGTGTGTAGATCTGCTAATGACTTGAAGGAAGTAAATACCTATGTGATCAATTCTTTTGCTATGTATATTTATAAATAATTTAGGTCACTTTGCAGAGATGGTTATTATGGAGCATTAGTTACGGCACTACAGCCATGTGGCACGATTCCACAAGGATGAAGCAACTCACAAGATCCACAAGTACCAGTGCATGCTACCCCCAACTTGACCTGACCTGACTTTGCAGAGATCTGTTTTCACTTTGACATAAAATAGACTTTTTCTCTTGATCAATGTAAAAAAGCTAAATTAAATCTATTGAGATTCACGATCTCTCTATTATAAAAAAAATCTTGGAAAGGAAAACCAGGGAGGCAAGACGTGATCTTCTCGGAAGGCACTTAAAAGACCCGCGAGACGAAGGAGATTGGCCACGGAGCGTCTCGCAGGGATGTGGAACATGAAATTCTTGCAAGACACGCCCTACTTACAACCAATATCAAATAAGACCACAGGCAGCAAAACGCTCAGTTGTGTAAAGGCATGTAGCAGACACAGATTCTGTGCGCTCAGCTCATATAAAGCGTATAAGGGCAATACATTTTAGATGAAACGTCAACGACTAAGTGAAGAAGAAAGAGCAGCGCGGAGAAAAGAGACCCAAAAGTGTTGGGAAGAAAAAAATGCAGATAAGAGATTATGAAAGCAGTGGAATTCAAAAGGCAAAAAAAAAAAACTGATGGTGCGATACACATGCAGAGAAAGGTAAAGAATATGAAAGCAGTAAAATTCGAAAGTATTGTAGCATCCCAACCAGGTTGAAGCCTTTTTTTTTTTTAAGTGACTGTTAGGTCAGATTGAGGGAGGGCGGTGTACAGCACAGAAGACTGACAGTGGGGTATTGATTGATGTGGTAAGGGGGGGGGGGGGACCCGGGTCGAGAGGAGGGGTTGCAGAGGGTGCTAGAAGGTTGTGTTTGGGGTTATGAAGTCGCCGTTCTTTTTCTTGATTGTTCAAGTAAAACATTTGTGAGACTTTACTGCGTCTGCCTGTTTTTAATTTACTTCTTCTCTTTTTGAGCTGGACATGGAGGTCGCTACAGTATCAAAAAAAAATCGTAAAGATCGCATTAGTGCAAACAAAAGAAAATTATTACTCAAAAAAAGGGAAAATAATCATCAGGACCAGGTGTAATTGAAAAAACAGCAGGACAAAGCGAGGTCAGAAATAAAAGACAAAGAGTAGAAAACAAAGTAAAACTTCATAAAGAGGTTCAAAAATGAGGGGACGAAAAACATGCAGAGCAGGTTAGAGATAATGAAAACAGTGGAATTCAAAAGACACAAAAAAACGTAGGAGCGATATACATGCAAATCAAGTTAGAGAATATAAAAGACGAAAAATTTGAAAGTATCAAAAAAGGTAAAGATCGCATTAGCGCTAAAAAAGAGAAATTATTACTTGGTGAAATAATGGAAAGGCGAATAGAGATCGAATATATGGACATAGGTTATATGTCAGAAGTATGGAAATATTGTAAGGCTTTGAAGTTTAAGTCAGAGACTTGTAGATCGTCTAATTCGTGTTGCCATCAGGGAAAAGTAGCGTTTCTACACAATGAGGAGGCATATCCAAGAGAATTAAAAGATTTGATGTTTGGGGAAAGTGAAAACCACAAACAGTCAGTCAGTCAGTCATTTCCCAGCCCGCTATATCGGAAAACAGGGTCACGGGGATATGCTGGAGCCAATCCCAGACAACATAGGGCGCAAGTCAGGAACAAACTCTGGGCAGGGCGCCAGCCCACTACAGAATCCACAAACACTACAGGCAAAATATACGAGTCTACAATAATCTTTTCACCTTTGCATCATTCAATGCTCAAAACGTAGATTTACACAATAATGGACCATACGCTATTAGAATCTTTTTTCCCGCAACAGTTAAAGCAACGACAAGTTTAATTTTGAAGAAAACACAATTCGGTCAGAAGTATATTTCTGATCACTGAGAAGCGATGCAAATATTAACAGGTGACAAGAAAGGTAATGTAGTATATATTCTGCGAATAACATTAGACACCAAAGGAGATCTTGATATGCGATTCGTTTTAAAACGTTTAAAGTTTCCAGTTAGAATAGCTTTTGCTATGACAATTAACAAATCAGAGGGACAAACATTAGAAAAAGTCGGATTATTTATTAGAGAAAAAGAAACGATATTCACACACTGACAGTCATACGTGTTGTCACAATGCAAGTCCAAACACGGAATCAAAATTCAATGCGATCTTGAAGAAAAGGTAATTTCAAATATTGTGTTTACTGAAGCTTTAAAGTAAAAGTGCAAATAATGAAATTGAAACCATTCCAAAGGGGAAAAAAAAAAGCTTTTAAAATTGTATATCCGATTAACCAAACATGGGGGTTGACGAGCAAAGCGAGCAGGGGGCGGAGCCCCCTAGTTTTTTAACAATAAGATGTGAAAATGTAAAAAGGGGTGAACATTTTCTCTAGACCAGGGGTCTCCAGCGAGCTACGGGTAACTCGCAACCACTTTCCAAGTAGCTCGCCAAAGGGTTAATGACTCCTACATAAATTTGAAAACTTGATTAGTCAAATTAGGAAGTGGCGATCTTTCCAAAAAATCATATCACGATCCTTTTAACGCAAAATCACGATCCACAATCTGAATTGCAATTTCTCTTTTCAATGTGGCATACACTTCAGAGAATATCCAGACTCAGACTCATCAAGACCCAAGTAACACTTTATTTTAAATATCAAACAAAGTTGAAGTCAATTGTTCTCTTATTCGCTAGCTAAGCGGAGCTAAGGAACATACCCCGAAGCTGGCGAGTGAGTGAGAAGAGCCAAGCTGTGTGTTTCTCGGATTCGTGCAAATAAATCAGTACCGCAAGCGAACTAATATACCTAGTGAAATGAGAGAATCGCAAAATCAACCGGAATGTTCAAGCAAATTATAGAAAAAAACCTAATCTAAATCCGTTATGCAGTTCTCTTGTGAAAAGCGAACACGGAGACATTGGATTTTATATATTATATATTAGTAAACCTTCACAATAATGTGCAGTTAAAGTCTCAGCAGCATTCTCAGCATTTCTCAAGTTTAGCAGAGCCAGATATCTATAAGAATCTTCCCCAAGCAGCTCTGAAAATGTCTGCTTTGTTTGGGTCTCCATACCTCTGTGAGTCTGACATGAATGTTATGAAGTCAAAATTCAGAAGAAGGCTGACAGACGACCACTGAAATGACTCCATAAGAGGGAACCTCAGTGGCTCCACTCCAACATACACCTGCCTCTCTTGTTGACTCCATGCAGTGCCAGTCATCTGACTAACTAAACAACACATCACACATGCAACTGGACATGTGAATAAAGTGACACAGTGACATGTAACAAAATGACAAATGAATAAGGAATATCTGTGGATTTGGAATTGCATTGTTTTGTTTTGACAACATTCATGTTTTAATTCAATAGTGTGAGTTACTCTAGAAAATGCATATGAAAAATGCAGGTAAACTAAATATTTTTTGTGATGTTTTAATGCAAAATGTGAGTTGTGGACACCAACATTTTGTAAATGTTCAGGCAAAACAAGCTTATTCAGTTTGTTTGGGTTGAAATAAGATATGAGAATAAACGTTAGAAAACAGGAGTAGCTCTCGGCCATTTTCATTTTGTACAAGTAGCTGTCGAGAAAAAAGGTTGGAGACCCCTGATCTAGACTCTGTAGTTCCTACCCACACAAGGTATATGGTATGTGATGGACTATTCTAATCTCTTTATCTTGATTGGTGTAAAATGATATAATGTGGTTTTACAAGTGTGTTATGCAAATGGTCTCAGTCTTTATCAGTTCAGCTCTCTCAATTGAACCTAAAAGTGTCACTGTGAACTCAGATTTATTGAATAGAGGATGTCCATTAGAGGCATTGCAGGTGTGATTTTAGCTGTTAATTTAATGGAAAATCCCCAGCAATTGTCCCAGAGATTGTCAGTGGCAACTGATTTTTTGTTCCATGTAATCCCTTAAATTAACTTTGATCTTGTTGTTAATTGTACTTGTTATTTAATTGAATAGTTCTCTCTAAGTCTATGCCTGCCATCTCAGAAATGAATAACGAGGCGACTTTTACTTATCTTTAAATGATACATACTGCTGCCATGAAGTTTAGCGCATAAGAATCCACTAATTGTTTACCCTTTGTAGCCACATTTAATTCACTCACTTGTCAAGAATTTTCATTTGTTTCTTCTTTTCCAACCAAAACACAATTATCTAAGTCAAAAATAATAATGAGACAACAGCTAGTCAGCTAAATTGATGCCAGTTTAATCAGTCTGTTTTTTAGCAATAATAAAAAGGGAAGAAAACAGAAGTTGAGAGACTGAGGGGTTCTAATCCTTCTAATCGTAATTTTTTGATTCCTGAGAAAAGTAAAGTATAGGCTGGAAGGTATTTATGACATGGCAGAATGTTAATAAGAACAAAGAGGAGACTATTTAATTAACAGTGTGCTCCGTAAGTCAAAGGAATTATTATCTAATTAAAAATGTGCTTGGTACAAAATCCTGCACTCTCATAAATCCAAAATCACAAACTTCATCATAGAGTTGAAGAAAAAGTGACTTGCAATCTGTGGTCAGATTTGATAAGACGCAACCAAACACGAACACAAATATCAAAAAACAGCAAAAATGAACAATGTAACAAGTTGGCATTGATGGACCTCAATGGTATAAAATAATGAAACAGTTGCTTTTAATGAGATCCATTTAATTTAGGAATTAAAGCGAGGACCTGAGCGCTCAGACGGCTGCCAGCGGTTTTGAGTCCTGCAGCCGCAGACAACACAGGGTACAAATCCCAGTCAGATACTCAACACTGATTCATAAGAAATGCCCAGAATTGATTGGCTGAAGGCGCTAAGAGCAAAATCCAGTGAATGTCATAAAGTGTGAATTGACAACTACAGCCCCCATTATCTGGTAACAGCTGATGGGGTGACACCATCATATTTGGGCTGCAGAGCTCGGCGTGATAGTCATAAAAGCAAAGGAGCCTGCACATGATCTTTTCATTTACCGGTATATCAAAATATGGTGGTGGTAGTGTGATGGTCTGGGGTTGTTTTGCTGCTTCAGGACCTGGAAGGCTTGCTGTGATAGATGGAACCATGAATTCTACTGTCTACCAAAAAATCCTGAAGGAGAATGTCCGGCCATCTGTTCGTCAACTCAAGCTGAAGCGATCTTGGGTGCTGCAACAGGACAATGACCCAAAACACACCAGCAAATCCACCTCTGAATGGCTGAAGAAAAACAAAATGAAGACTTTGGAGTGGCCTAGTCAAAGTCCTGACCTGAATCCAATTGAGATGCTATGGCATGACCTTAAAAAGGCGGTTCATGCTAGAAAACCCTCAAATAAAGCTGAATTACAACAATTCTGCAAAGATGAGTGGGCCAAAATTCCTCCAGAGCGCTGTAAAAGACTCATTGCAAGTTATCGCAAATGCTTGATTGCAGTTATTGCTGCTAAGGGTGGCCCAACCAGTTATTAGGTTCAGGGGGCAATTACTTTTTCACACAGGGCCATGTAGGTTTGGATTTTTTTTCCCTAAATAATAATAACCATCATTTAAAAACTGCATTTTGTGTTTACTTGTGTTATATTTGACTAATGGTTAAATGTGTTTGATGATCAGAAACATTTTGTGTGACAAACATGCAAAAGAATAAGAAATCAGGAAGGGGGCAAATAGTTTTTCACACCACTGTATTAGAATGAAACAGTTTGGTGAAGTCGGTTATTTGACAGTAAACTGCTTACAGCCTGGCTGCATGTGTTCTTAAAGCTTAAACTGTGCACACCGCTAATGATAATTTGCTTTCGTAAAATTACAGGCTAATCAGAGATTTGTATTGTCATTTTCAGAGCATTTACTTTACTGGTTTGCACCCTATTAGGGGGTTGTACGTTTGTGATGCCATTACTTGGAGGGGGTTAGGTGATTTGTGACGAAATGTAATGAAAGAAGAGGCGAGAGTCAATTTTGTGCCAAAATAGTGTAACATCATTTATAGACGACCCCTATTGCAAACATGCTGCAGTTTACCCAGATATGTTTTCATGTTTCAGAACTTCATAGAGCATTGTGGCAGCACGTTGCAGCACTGTAGAATATATGACTGCACAAGATGACGCACCATCAGACGTGGCAGGGAAAGATTCACCCCAGATATGTGTTTTCAGCTTTTCAGAATTGCCACACACTAAACCTGACTCCCAGAACAAAAATGTCAAAGGTCAAAATTCAGGTATTGAAACAAAGTTCAACTAATCAGACACAATTTGCAGAGCTCATTCACCTTTTTTGCAAAACCTTAAAGCCGTCACTATTCATAAAACAAAGTGCTCCTCAAGTCTTTAGCTATGCTGTGGCCTGTGTTTTCCACTTCGCATGTCAGGGCGAAATACAGTTGTCACATTTAAGATGGAACTCAAAACTACTCACACACGCGTCTAATCATGTAGTGGACAGAGATCTGAGTTTTGTGAATCTTTTCCTCCCCTTTCCCAAATCCCGTAAAACAGTTTTTCTAGACATTGTGATGGAAAGAATACAACAGAAACCTTTACGCCCAGGGGACTCCCCTTCAGGCGATGGACTTGGCCTATGGAGACACAGGTGTATAGTGACGTTAAGGCTGAACTCCTCACCAGAGGATTGTTACCCCTAATGGGCTTGCAAGGAGATGAAGTCCTCGTGCCTGACGCAGCCCAATGTGTACTGGGCACTGTAATGTGCTTTCTATCTGGATTTTTTGTCCTTTGGCTTTACGTTAATGTTTTGCTAAATAATAGTTTTCATACTACAGTCTTTTGTTGCAGTTGGTTTCCTAATTCAACATGCAAAAGACCATTTCCACAATAAAACATATTTTTCTAATGCCACAAACACTTTTCACTGGCAGTGTGTTCTGTTTTTTGATGTAGTGTGCGAAAAATGCTCAGGAGTGTTTATGTATTGAATGGATTTATGCGCGATCTGAAAACAGTGTTTGGTTTTGAGAAAAGATGAAGTGCTTTTCAGTCTCTCGTCTCATCTTGCCAGACCAGTCAGGGGTTTTGTGAATACAGTTTTAAGATTTGGTTTTGTGTTTCAGAGTTTTGAGAAAAGGGTGAGACATTTCAGGAAATGTGTCTTAGCAATTGTGAAATACTGTAATTGACCAATTATGTTCTCGAGATAAATTTCTCATATTAGATCATAAGAAAATGCAAGGATAAAAGCTTCTATAAGAGTATTTAGAGTATAGTAATAATCAAGCCACTTCGATGGATAGACAGATAGCTGAAACAGATGTGAGGATTCATTAAAGCAAGTTTAAGTAAGTTAAATCCTGCATAAATGCATCAATGTACTATTTATTCTTAAAAGGTTTCATCATTTTTATAAATATTTATTAACTAAATGTGTAAAAAGCAGCCTATTGTACAGCAAGCTTTTGAGCACAGCATTAACTTAAAAGGCATTAAGTGGCACTAGGCAGCTGTAAGAGCATTTCCGATGTGACAAGCCATCACTGCTCTCCCTCTCAGAGCATCAGTGCTTGTGACACCGCAGGACACCCAGGGTCTCAGGACCGCAGCTCCTGTTCAGTTCGGCTGCCACTCCATCGCTGATGAATACTAGCAGTCAGGGCCAACTTAAAGCCGACTGATGGCCTAAGCACAGCCCTGCAATGGTGCCTGCTCAACACTTCTACAGCTGAACTGACAAAACTTTAAGGCTAAGTAAATGCTGAAGGTGAAATGAGAGATTAAATCTGACCTTACTGATGTGAAAAAATCAGTAAAAGAAATAATAAAACAAAGACACAAATCGGCTGATGAGTTGAGTGCCAGCCTGACCCGCAAGCGAACCTCTTATGCCATGAGATGGAAACAAACATCGTACACCTTCAAACCAAACTTTTAAACTTTAACCACTGTTGTTAAAAAAAGTTTTCTTTGTGATGGTGAGCGACTACGTGATTTGTTAACCACTTGCTACACACTAGTGGGAGAAATGCAAGACACTGCAAACATTTATGAATTCCAGGGTAGAGTACACGGCAATACATTTTGACTCATATTTGAACATGAACATTAGGCTTGTAGGTAAAACAAATACAGAAGGTGCTGGAAAGCCGGTATTTACAGGGAAAAAAATTCGGACGTGAGTGTCAGTAGGCCTTGTGCCCCAGGAACCAAGTTACCTGAACTGGACCTATTCTGTAACATTTCTGTATTATTTACTGGTCTGATGCTGGGGGTGGCACAGTGGGTAGCGCTGCTGCCTTGCAGTTAGGAGACCCGGGTTCACTTCCCGGGTCCTCCCTGCATGGAGTGTGCATGTTCTCCCTGTGTCTGCGTGGGTTTCCTCCCACAGTCTAAAGACATGCAGGTTGGGTGCACTGGCGATACGAAATTGTCCCTAATTTGTGCTTGGTGTGTGTGTGTGTGTGTGTGCACCCTGCGGTGGGTTGGCGCCCTGCCCAGGGTTTGTTTACTGCCTTGCGCCCTGTGTTGGCTGGGATTGGCTCCAGCAGACCCCCGTGACCCTGTAGTTTGGATATAGCGGGTTGGATAATGGATGGATGGATGGATGGATGGTCTGATGCTGATCTTTCTGATCATAAAATAGGTCATTATCATAGCAATTGATAATTTTTTTATCAGTATGCTGCTGCTGGATTATGTGAATTTCCCCTTGGGATTAATACAGTATCTATCTATCTATCTATCTATCTATCTATCTATCTATCTATCTAT
>JANRMT010062846.1:28773140-28789117 GCA_026402145.1 Polypterus bichir lapradei | reverse complement strand
TATCTATCTATCTATCTATCTATCTATCTATCTATCTATCTATCTATCTATTTGACAAGAAGAGCTCATAATTAATTGCAGAATTACAGTATTTGAGGGCTCCTCTAGAGTGTCTCTTTCTCTTGTGCGATTTGTCTCAAAAACTAATCAGCACATCATCATCTTATAACAGGCTTAAGTTTTGAGTTTGGCATTTTTCCATCCAGCCGTTTTAGCTTGACTGTCCTCAAGAAATTGTGACACACAGACACACACACACACACCCATCATCGAGATATCAATGTTTTTTGTATCAGGAGATCCTAAAACTTTGAGATCTGTCAAAAAACGGAGATCAAACTTTTTGACAAATCTAAAGCTTTCGCTTCTCCCGAAAAGTGAACTAACCTGCTCATGCTCTGCTATCTAAAGGAAGACGTTCACTTTAAGTGTTTTCACACTTGAGAATCACGTGTAGGCAATTGGCCAATAAATGGCAGAGTTCATCCATCCATTATCCAACCCGCTAAATCCTACCTACAGGGTCACGGGGTTCTGCTGGAGCCAATCCCAGCCAACACAGGGCGCAAGGCAGGAAACAAACCCTGGGCAGGGCACCAGCCCACCGCAGTAAATGGTAGAGTTTCCTAATTTAAAAAAGGAGAGTCCACTTTGGGTAATTGTGTCTACTGTAGAGCACTGTGTGTAGTTTTTTTGCGTAACATGCTTTTAAAATTGAGACCGAGTGCTGAGCTCAAAATATGCTTGCAGATCTACAGACATGGGTAAAAGATTTGATACACAAGTACTGTAGTTGGTTTCAATGATTGTGCTTCACATTCCATTTTTTGGAAAAAAAAAACTGTGAATCGAACAGGATTATGAAACGATAAGGACAATTACAAAACATGTGACTAAAATCGAAAGTCACAGTAAAAGATTCAAGGACATGAACGACGGGTGAGAAAAACTCAGTGGTGCCCAAAGGTCACTTGAGCATGGACTAATTTTGCTCAGTGGTTAATCCAGGGCTGCTAGCAGTAGAAGGTGCTCCTCGAGGAGGGAGGAAACTGCTTACACTAAATGCCAAAGTGAATGCTAAATCTATTAGAATTTGAATAACAGAAGTTCTTAACCTTAAAACAAGTGCTAGACCTACGATTTCCAGATATAGGAGCAGAGTGAACACATGTGGAATGAGACACTAATTTACCTTTATATGGTGGCCATGTAAACCTGGTCTGAATGTACATAAACGTTAAAATTCCATGACAAGGTGACATTCAGATTCTCCAACTGCATGGACCAGCTGTGTTGTGCCGTGCTCTAAGACGATGAGTGACTTATTGAGGTCACTGTCTGGATTCAGTGGATCAGCGTTGACTCTTGCCTACCTGCTGCAACAGCTTGGGTACGTTATGAAAAAGGCACCACGGCCTTGCAAAAGGAGCCTTGGGGAGACGGTTCCAAATCTTGTCCTCCACAGAGACAGAGTTAATGCTGGAATAAATCAAATTTCTCTTCAAAGGATCGAATTATTTGTGAAATCTCTGCAGAACACGCCAGATTTGTATAATTAAGTCTGCTATGACAACATAATTATATAATACATGGTTCAGCTCCAGCAGAGATGGAAACAGCAAGCTCAGCAGACAAGAGGTCTGAAGCATACAGCATTTTTAAATCTTTCACAGCAGACTTGGTAAATGCAACAACCTCTGCAAGAAGCCTGGAGATGATGAGGACGTTCTCTTAGACTCAATGGTAATATGTCTGGCGGGGGAAAAGGAACCATTCATGCCTCAATTTGCTCTTCAGGTTGAATTTCTGATTGTGCCTGCTAGCAGCCTTCTGCCATCGCATCCACAAGTGGCATTTGGGGAGCTGGCAGCCCTGCAAGAGACAACATCTGTGCCATTTCTCAGCAGCTCTGTGGATGTGTTAAAAAGGATGTAATTTAGCAGTGAAACTGGCTAGCAGATGCTTGATAAAGTGCTGCAAGGCAAGCGATTTGCTCGGCTAATGTATGTAAATGTATGTCATGTAAAAAAACCATTTACTTAAAATGCACCAGCACTCTCGAATCAATTACTGCAGAGAAACACATCCCTGCTTATTGAATTAATTTATTGAAAAATGTCAGAACAGTTTTGGGAATACATAGTGGGACATGAGCTTTTAGCAGGATCACAAAAAAGAAATTAGCCATCTTACAGTTTAATTTACAATGTAGGTAAAAAGAACCATAATATTTAGAATAACTCAAGTCCTCTGTCCTCGTCTGCAGATTAGAATTGTGTCAGAATATTCCATTGTACTGCAGAGTTTATGGTCAGGGTGTTTTTGCTTGAGAAAATTAGTAAGCCATGGTTCATGAAATAAAATGCTTTAGGCACCTAAAAGCAGATGGATAACAGAGGACATGGAGTCGGGTTAGCATCAGGCTGAAGCACACAGCGAGTGGGATGGCAGAGCAGGTGTAAAGGGCAACAGCTTGCTTCATCTGGCCACTGTTCAGTTTAGCTGACATCCGTGAAGAAACACCACAGCAGGTGTGCCACAGTACCTGGATGGCAGATTTCAGAGCCACTTATAACTTACCAGCAGGAAGGCATTACACTATAATGAACTAGAACATCATGCTCTTCGAAATAGTTCAAAGCGTCTGTCTCAAAAGCTGGACTGCTGAGGACTCACGCAATGGAAGAGGGCATTGCCATTCAAAAACATCACCAAGGCCAATTTACATTGGTTTTATGTAGCGCACTTGCATTTACAGCCCTAGAGTTGTGTATTTATAAATGTAGTACAGATACAACTTCAAATATAATACACTTAAAAACAAAACTCAACAATGAGAATACAAATATACTTAAAATATACAGTACCAGTCAAACGATTGGACACACCCAGAAGTTTTTATGTTTTTGATGGAAGTTGATACCCTTTGGTTTATCAAGATACCATTAAATTGATGTAAAAATACAACTAAGACGTTACTGGTGTTGCCAATGGTTTCTAATTTATTATTGACATGTGACAGCAAAGCTCCATTTTCAGCAGTCATTCCCTTAGTGGCCCAATGGTCAACTAAAATAGCAAACTGAATCTAACCAGACAGACAGAGAACTTTATTTGTCCCAGGACAAAACAAAATGCCCAGCTGCATAAGGGGGTAAGAACATCAGAGTGCGTAGCTTGGGAAACAAACATCTCACCGGTCCTCAGCTGTCTTCTTCCTTAAATACCCGCCAAATACCAAAGTCAACTGTAACAGACAACGCACGACTGCAGGATGCTGACCATAATACACTTTTTCCAGTCATCTTCTATCAAATGTTTGTGCTCTTTTGTCCATTTTATTCTTTTCTTTTTATTTGTCAGTTTCACTATTTTTTTTTCCTTAAAAACTCTGCCTGCCATATTCATTGTTTCACTGTTTTTGTATTTAAGGAAGCCATTAGCAACACTAGTAATGTCTTGACTGTATGTTTAAATCAATTTATTGTTATCTTAATAAAAAAAAGTATCAATATCTATCAAAACATGAAACATTTTAGTTGTGTCCAAACTTTTGACTGGTACTATACATCAAGAAAATGTTTTCAGTTGGGGTCCTAAAGCACCCAAATGTTGATTATATACTGTATGTGAACTATAAAACAGGGTTGCATTAATCTATGGTCTGCTGCTCAAAGGGGAGAGAAAACTAAAACCTCCAGTCTACTGGGACAGTATAGCTCTGAGGTCCACAGCCACAAGGAAAAGCCAAATGAGCCTTGGCAGTTGTCAGCCCAGCTCCCCAAAATGTTCAACAGCGTATTTATGTGCAGGCTTCTGTCAAAGATTTTGGGGTCTGTTGTTCATTGATAACAACACACAGATTGTAAGGTCATCTTCCAAGATAAGCAGGGACAACAATTCTAAATGATAACACGATCAACCACCACAGCAGGATGGCGAGAAGAAAAGCAAATCTCATCTCTCCCTGGTGATCAACAAGCTTTACTTTCAAGAGAGATGGAGGAGGCCAGTTTAATATGCACAGCTTCGGCACATCAGAAATCATTACTTCATTAGTCGGGAGGTGTAATGAACAGCATTATGCTGTATTAAAGCCACCAGCACCTCAGAAAATGGCAAGCATAGCTTTTTTCATAAAGCTGTAACAGAAAGAAAAGCTTTTATGGAAGGAAAGGCGTTGACAGTCCATCCATTATTAAACCTGCATGAGGGTTTTGGTGGTCTAACCATATTCTGGGCAGCTTGAGCCAATAGGCAGGAAGGGAAGGAAGTCCATCATTCATGCACACTACTTGGCAGCAGATGCTTCTGAACACAGTTTGTATGTTTTACCAGAATTGCAGTTAATATACAGTGGATTCAGAAAGTAATTCAGACCCTTCCAGGTTCTGCACACTTTATTGTGTTGTACATTTAATTTCAAAAAGACACATTCAACATTTTTGCCCAGAAATCTACACTTAATAACCCATAATGATAAAGTTAAAGCATCTTTTCAGAAAGGTTTGCAAATTTCTTAAAAATCAAAAACTGAAATATCTCATTCATATAAGTATTTAGGACCCTTAATTCAGTACTTGTAGAAGCCCCTTTGGCAGTGATTACAGCTTTGAAAGTCTCCACAAGCTTTGTACTCCTAGACTTGGCCAGTTTATCCCATTCTCCCTGGCAGATCCTCTCAACCTCCATTAGATTAGATTAGATAAACTGCCATCTTCAGGTCTCGTAATGGGGTTTACGTCTGGGTTGCAACGCAATAAACGGAGCAGAAAACAAAGGGGCTAGAATGCTTTCTGAATCCAGGGCACTTTTCACATTCTCCTGATTGATATTCTGAATTAGCAATACTTATGAAAAGAACATTTTTTTTGCCACAATAAGAACTATTTATTGTTATAAATTATTAACTGGTGTGATTGTTATTTCTGAAATTAAGGTTACTATGTTACCATCTTGCCATTCCAGCACTCACCTCAGACAATGGCAGTGCTAAATAAGGCCTTGCTTTTTTAATTTTGTAAGAAATATGCATCTCCATGGGCAGGAGACTATTGCAGCCATGGGAGCAACTATAGAAGTGTGAAATAAAAGCTTTAAAACTTACCAGTGCACAGTGGCATTCCTTTATCATGAGAGACAAATACATTCTGTTGTTGATTTGCAGCAACATCTGTGACTATAAAGTTCCGGTTCTGGAGCAACATATCTTGTTGCAGTTGTTACAAGCGAAAAAAGCATCACCAGGTAATACCATACTGCCCAGCAGTCTTTAGCCTCTTTCTCTTGTTCCTCCTTAGTTGCATTTGACGCCTGTCTTGATGGCGTGCCTCTGTCCACATCAGCTGACATTTTTTCCCAGGTTTCATAGCTAATGTGAAATGCTTTTTTGTTACTTTTGCTGACATCTTTATAGTGTAGAGTGGGTCTTTATGCAGGTCTGGTGCTAGCAGCGAACTCCAAGAGGTAACACGTTTGGGATTTGTTCATCTTCTATTATCCTTACTAGGGAATCCATTCCGATTACCGGGAGCCCGGGATTCCCGGACATTTTTCATTCCCGCACTCCCAGGAATGAAACTGCTGTAATTACCGGGAAACTGGGAACGGCCAAGCTCGCATATATAGCGTGTAAAAGTGCATCTGTGCCAAGAAACTTGCCATCACAGAATGATGACAAGAAACTGGATGCATTAGTAAAAGCTGAAATGGTGTTTCAGAGCAACGGCAAGCACAGGCGTTGTTTAGACCAAGTGTATCAGTATCTGATGACTGTGCTGTCTACTTCAGCGGATGCAGAGTGTGCTTTCTCAGCGGATGGCGTACTCTGCATGAAGGTGCACTCTTGTCTGGATGACTGCACGCTGGACACATTGTGCTTTCTATGCTCTTATTATCTAACCAGGGGTACCCACAGTTTTTCGGCTTGCGAGCTACTTTTAAAATGACCAGGTCGAAATGATCTACCTACATTAAAAATGATTTTATACATATATATATACTGAGTATACTTTATACATAAAATATATGTTGTCGTACCTTGCATAACTGATTAACCTTTATGGTACAATAACAATTCAATACATTTATGGTCACTACAGTATTTGGATTTAATAATCTTCATGTGGGAAAAGGCTGACTCGCATAAATAAGTAGAGCCGAATAATGCAGTCAAGGAGCTTTTGAATTCAGCCGAGTGAAAAATGACGGCTGTCCGATTAACTGCGATTTTAATTCCCTTTCCTTTCTCTTTCTCAGATCGCTTTTCGGAAGGAAGTCAGTTTTGTAGTTTTTATGAACAGTTCGAAAGTGCCTTTCCACATTTTCCTTCTTAGGAATAGCAATGATAGATTGACAGATCAGACAAACACACTTCGATTGTGACATTGTGAGAAAAAAATACTCTTCCAATTCCACCTCCAGCCCATACCCTCCTCAAAAAATTTTTTGTTAAATTTCTTCTTTAGTCGATATAGATTGGAAGGCTAACTAGATGACTTAGATAGCCGGAGTTTTGCAGTAGCTTGCGCGTTTGATTGTGTGTGCGGGATGACCAATGTGTTAGAAGAAAGGAGATCTCAGACTGGCCGCCCTGTATGTCAATCAAGTGGCAAATGCCATAGGGAGGATATGATAGTCTAACATTAAAATTTTTTTTTTTTTTTTTAAATGCAACGCGATCTACCGGTCGATCACGATCAACGCATTGGGCACCCCTGAACTAGATACATGTACTTATATGACAGCATGAACTGCTTGTAGATAAGGTTAGTCTTTTATTGGTGTCAACATATTGCAGTAGTTTTATTAAAAATAAGTGTTGGTTGTTCTAAAACCATTCACATGTGAGATTCCCGTGCACTGTGTCATCCCCGGGAGCCCGGGATTCCTGAATTTCCGGGAATGGATAAACCCGTCCAGGAATGGATTCCCTACTCCTTACATTACCAAGTCAACAGAGGTGTGTTTGAGATAATAATGCGAGTGATGGACACCAGAAGCACCACATCGACACCTTTCATTTGAACAAGTTTAGTTGTCATGCAGCTGCCAAGCTAGCTAGCTACTGAATGGCCTGATAGATGGGAGATCTTACTGGCTTCACAAGGAATATTCTGAAATGCCCTACTGCACTGCTGTTTGTTAGGTTCTTGTGCTGCTGACATCCCAGGTAAGGGTGATGAGCCAACAGCTTAATAATATCAAGATAACTGAATGTAATGGGTAGCTATGCACACTTCTTTAAATTTCCTGGGTGTGGGCATTTAGGCACCATTTAATTTAATAAAAATGTTTGGTCTAAACGAGGGATAGACAAACCTTTTATTTTAGTATCATCCATCCATCCATTATCCAACCCGCTATATGGGTCTGCTGGAGCAAATCCCAGCCAACACAGGGCGCAAGGCAGGAAACAAACCCCGGGCAGGGCGCCAGCCCACCACAGATTTTAGTATCATTTTAGTATTATTTTTAATTTCATATTATGGAGCACTGATGTTTGTGTGTACTAATCATTGTGAACAGAGATGAGAACGAGTATTCTTCTCTCAGAAAAGACTGTGACAATAATCGGCATTAAAACTGATCACTTGTGCCTTTGTCTTGTTGTTAGAAACACACACAGTACCTCCTGTGTGGCGGGTGACTGCCCTGTCAAGATATCCTGACCAGAAACATCACCCTTTGTAATAAATGGGCTCATTACACCACTTACCAGAGTCAATACTTATACACCGGACCTGTTACAACATGATATACGAGGGATACCCAGAAAAAAAGGTTACGACAGCTGTTAAAAATCGAAAAATGAATATATTTCAACCAAATTTACAGGGTATGTTCCAAAATATGTGTTTATTTCTCAACATAATCGCCGTCAACTTCGATGCACTTCTTCAGCCTGGGCACCAGCTTTTTTATACCCTCGTCGAATACGCTCTGCTCCACCTCCGAAAGCCACTTCTCCACTGTCTCCTTCACCTCCTCATCGTTGGAAAAACGTTTCCCACCCAAGAATTCTTTCACAATTCTTCCACAAACTAACGATGGATCTCGGCCGCAGATTTGTGACGCAAAGTGAGGAACTTGATGACCGAACGAATCTCGCATTGGCGGTGGAGCAAACGGCCTCAGCAGAGGTTGACGAACTCGCTTGCTGTGATGACATTTCACAACTGACTGACGCGGTCCCGGGCTTATTTTGACCGTTAGGACCCTCCTACACGCAGGTATGCCAACCTTCGAAAAAAAAAATTCCCTGCACCCTCCAGGGCACTTGTAACCTTTTTTTCTGGATATCCCTCGTACTTATGCCACACCATGCAGCATGGACAGCCATGGTACACACCCAATAAACACATCCTGCTCCATCCCATTAATGCCCGGTGAAGAGTGTAATACAGAAATAAACCAAACTTATCTGTATCTGCTATGTCCCTGTCAGCAAAACCGCTTTTCAAATGAATTATTTCACAGTACAGAAGTCCTATTTTTTGTTGTTTAATTGGCAGACATAATAAAATATCAATGCGGATGAAGTTATCTGGAGGCAGGTAACTTGCTGCTCTGCACTCTAGTAATCTGATTCTATTTTTTTGCATTTTCTTTATTTATATTAATGATCATAACTTTAATAATAAAAGAAACAAATAATACATTTTAACAAAATGTTTTATGAAAACAAAACCAAAGGATTCATAAATATTCAAAGTATGTTTTTTTGTTGTTTTTAATAGTATATAAAGTAATACATTTAATGCAGGTTTCTAAAATAATTTATTTAATTACTGTTATGAAATGGAATAATTAAAAAAATTAATGTTTGTTAATGCTTTTTAAATTATTAAATTACAGAATCATTTTGACTTCACGTTTGTTTTCCTTAATAAAAATCCTTCTGTGTCATTCAAAAAAAGGGGTTGGTATAAACACAGTTAAAAAATGAACAGATTATCGTAAGAACATTCATGGAAGTGCAGTTTGACAGAGTGGCAGAGATCGCGTTATTATTTTTAAGGGTGTTTAAGGATTGTCAGACACAGAAGAGGTCGATTCACTCGTAACACACTTCGATAACAGAGGTTAACACAAACCGAAAGTCGAGTACAACGCTGGCCAATACAGCAATCCAAAGCCTCGTTTGATTTTGTTCAAGAACTAATTCTCGCATAAAATCTTCCTTTTATTTCAAACAAAGTGCAAACACTGGCTGACAAGATGTCACAGCAATGTTTTAGTAGTAAGACAGCAGTCAAGAGGAAGTAAACTTTATTTAAAAAAAAAAAAAATAATAATAAGGTTGAACTACAGTATGCAGACAGTGAGTATATTTGCTTAAAATTTGCATTTTTCTGAAGCTTTCACAAATAAAGAAGTCAACAACCTGCCAGCAGTTACAGGCACTACTAAGGAGATACTTAGTGGTTTGAAAATTGAGCAGAGAGAATTGCTGCTTATATTAAGTAGGCTGAAATCAAACAAATTGTTAGGGCCAGATAACGTTTACTCGAGAGTGCAGAAGAGGGCCAGTAAGCACACATATAAACCTCTGATACATACTTTTCCAAAATCACCGCTCACTGGGGAAATTCCTAAAGACTGAAAGCTAGCAAATGCTAACTATAGGCTAGTTAGCTTAACATGCATCATGGGTAAATCAAAGGGTGCATTATCATATAGTCAAGTGTGGGTTTAGGTAAATGAGTTTGTGTTTCACGCTTGTGCAAACGCTTGATAAGGTGCAAGATGAGGGGCTAAAAGAAGTGGGAATTCAAGGTACAGCATCTAAACTGCTGCACAGTTGGCTTAAACACTGAAATTTATGGTGCAAGGAACCTTTTTTAAATTAAATAATGTTAAAAGTGATGCATAAAATGACCTCAGTAAGAATATAAATAACAGGCTGATGATACGCAACTACTGTAAGCAAAACAGCAATAATGTCACTTCATGTCATTTTCTAACCCGCTTAACCCAGACCAGGTTAGTGGGGGTCTGCTGGATTCTATACCAGCTAGCACTGGGCATAACAGTTCATCGCAGGGTGGGCAAACACACACATGGGCCGATTTAGTGTCACCAATTCACCTAACTTGCATGACTTTGGGCTCTGGGAGGAGGCTCATGGGGAGAACATGCAAGCTCCAGGCAGGAAGGACCAGGGACACAAATCCTGGTCTACTTACTTGAGGCAGCAGCACTCCCAATGGACCACCATACCGCCCTAGCAATAATGCAGAACCAACCAAATCATCTGGACAGAAAGTTTAATTAAGTTAGTTTAAATTATATGTATAAAGTACAAATGTTAGGTTTGAATGAACGATGGAAGTTTCCAAACTTCTTAAAGTGCAACTTCTGAGAAGAACATAAGAGTCATTGTGGAAGTGGAACATTCGAGACAGTGTACAGAAGCAATTAAGATGGCTGCCAGGATGTTAAGTTACAAACCACAAGGAGTAGAGTAGAAGTCAAAGCAGGTTGTGCTGAAGGTTTGTAACTCACTTGTGAGGCTTCATCTGGACTATTTTGATCCAATAAATAAATAAATTAATTAAAACGTCTTAGCAGTGCAAAGAATACAGCAGGGGTACTCAGATCTGGTCATGGAGGTCCACAGTCCACCTAATCACCTCCAATGCAGCAGTGCAGTAGATGACATCTTGTGCAATAGTGTTTCATGTGCAATTAAGGTCTTGTGTTGAATGTTTGTGTTCTACCTTATTTCTTCTTATCCTTTCATAATTATATTTATTTATATTTTGACCTAATTTCGCTGCATTTGTTACAATGACAATAAAGATATTCTGATTCAGTGGCTGCAGGTTTTTGTTTTAACCAGTTTTGTAATGAAATTTTGTATTTAATTATAAACAAATAAATTTGAGCTTTCATCCTTCCAAGACAAAAACTGCATATTTTTTGTTTTCTGAGAATGTTATCCATATGTTTTGAAGTCCTTCCCTTCTCTCTCATTTATTTGAAAACATTTTATTAACACAGATACTTCATGGTGCACAGCACAGGTTTAAATGGAGGCACATCAGCTGGAGAAATGGTGGCTCCTTTGTCATTTGCACCTCATTAATAACTGACGACTGCTTAAGAAAAGAGGCAACGGTTAAAACTATGATGATGATGATGAATGGGCAATTAAAGGTTCTTAATTGTGGCAAGTAAGTTAACTAAAACCAAGCCAGGTTCTAATTAGGAAACTGCAAAAAGCTGCAGCTATTGCGGACCCCCAGGCCCGTAACTGAATACCCCTGGGAGTCACTTTTTCAACTGAAGACCGGACCCCTGACTGAATGAGGTGGAGAGGTAGGTCTTCATGTCAAAAAGCGACTCTCATGAGGCTTTAGCTTTCTGTTTGTGATGTGCGCTGATTATTCCAGAAGTAACTGTGTAATAATATTTTAGGAAAAAAGCATGCATTTTGCACATTTTAAGCATACAACTGGATACCTGATGTGGATTATACAACACAAGTCGTGAGATTTTTACTTTTTTTCAGGGCCGTTTGTCACGTTGTTTGCTGTTTGCAGCATTAGTCGCTATTGGCTTGTTATTATATCATACATTTTCTCTTTCCATTCTGAATGAAAACTTGAGATTAAAAATGTTCCCAGCCACCACTACAAATTACAAACAAAAAAAAATTTAAAAATTATTGTTCTGGGTGGATTGTTCATTTAGGTGTAACGGCTGCTGATTTTTCTGCAGATTGAACACACTGAATGACTTCAACTAGAAGCTAATAACAGTTATAGATGATCTAATGTGTTTAATTTTTTACAAAGGTACTTCTATAATGTTGAAATCATTAGCTTATTCAATTAATACAATAGGTATTTAAACTATGGTGAAAAGGAAAGCAATTATTTTAATTTTTAAAACAAAACATATTTAACAGGATCCAGACATCTTTACTTTTACAAGACACAGTTGGGTCATTTAATCAGCACAGTTGGTACTTTTATCACTCGGTTAATCAAACGTGTCATACAATTAAAAAGTGAAAACTTTGTTACAGAAGACATGCTGAATGGGCAACAAGTAAGAGCTTGCAGAACAGGAGTCACTTCTGGGAAACGGAGGAGGAGGTTATCATAGTGTTGGGAAAATTTACTGAGGCTACGGGGAATTCAAGTCAGCGTGCAGCTCTAATATTGATGGTTTCCCTCCTTGCTCCGCAGGTTTTTGAGTTTAATCAGTTGTGTTTTCCTTTGATCTCCGTGCCATTTGGAGACAAGATGGGAACCTGCAGACTTTAAACAAAGTGCACCCCCCAAAGTCAGATAATAACTTGGTTCCCAAGGTACCAAACACCATACTGTGTCGAACAGCATAAACATATTGAAAGACAGAAGGAAAAATTAAATACAGAGGAATTGGGAAGAAAATGACAAATTATTAAAACTCCAAGCAACAGAGATATAAAAAAACAGTCACAAACCTGTTTCAATACTTTAATGAGGCCATATGTCAAAGTGGATGAACATCCCCTTTAATTTAACAGTACAGTTAAGCACATTCAGATTTGTACTAAAGTAACACATGAATCTGGTTGTGACAGCAAAGGTTTAATTTTTTCTTGAGTACTGAAGTAAAATGTATTGTCTTTTTCCTAAATGAGGGTTAGAGGATGTTTTATATTCAACTTTACCCATCAAACGAATGAATGGTGTTAAATAGAAAGTTAATGTGATTAAAATGGAAAAAAGACATTAACTCTAAGAAATAATGTAATTGGATGAAAGGTAATGAAATGTATTGAATTTACTGGAATTTAAATCAAAGGCTTAACAGTCGCTTAAAGAAGCAAATGCAGCCAGTCAAAGAGAATAACAACCAAGCAGAGAGCACATGGGGGATACAAGGAGAGCCTGTACATTTCAAAAGATTGACTCCTTAATCTAGAGTTTAACTTGGGTCCTGAACTGGTTAGAAATCTGCTGGGCCTCAGAACAGACATAACTACAAGTCCCATGAAACATTCACTAAAAACAGAAAAAAGCATTTGACAGAAAAGTTTCATTGGGTACCGATGAGGAATCCAAGGACACAGGAAGCCAGCATCACACAGATTGAGATGATGTAGGATGTTAAGTGAGCTCAGAAGGCATTAGTCAGTGTGCAGCGCTTGTTCAAATGCACTATTGGCCTGTTTTGGGTGTCTCAACGGCACATCGTGTAAAACCTGCTAACCTGTGCTTTCAAATATGAGGCAACTATAAAAAAATAATGAGACGAGAAAGGAATAACAAATGAGAAATTGGGCCCTCACAGAGACTGCCAGAGAAGTCTTATAGCTGGAGATAAGTGTGTGTGTGTGTGTGTGTGTTCACAGCCAACATATTCTCCTGCACTGGGCTCACCTAAACACGCAGCATCTGATCTCCAGGCCCACACACAAGAACTAAAGGAAGCTTTAAAAAAAAAAAAAAAAAAAACTAAGCTTCTGATGTATGAAGGAACATATTTTAAAGAACAATTTGTCCCTTTCTTCAGACAGAAATCTAAAGATTATAACAAGAAAAAGTCTAGAAACCAGTATACAGTAATACCAACACTTGGGGCACAGGCGTGAGATGTGGAGGAGGACAACTGCCAATCTCCCTTATCAGTTTCTTACCAGATATGTTGGTCGTGATTTCAGTAAGGGCCGATTCTCCAAAGCCTTTTCCAGTCCGAGCTCGCACAGAGAACAGATATGTAGTGCCAGGGTGCAGGTTGGAGAACATGTGGTAGGTCTCGTTGCGTAACTTGGAAACTGTCCGACGTGGTCCTGGCACATTGATTCCTGGATCTGAAGACTCTATGCTCTGATAACTGATCTACAAAACAAAGAAACACAAATCAATAAGTAATGATTACAGTAATGATTCTGATGGACTTAAAGATTTTAAGACTAAGAGAACTGAATGAAGCAATCTATACATATAAAGGAGAGTTGGGATCCGGGAGACTGTGTTTGTGGAGAGATGGAGAGTTAAGGCGGGTGGGGGAGTCACGTGATCATCTCCCCTCCCATTCACGTCATTTCATTCACTTCATTTCGCTCCAAGCTGAGCTCCACAGCTGACACGGTCTTGCCGTTCTTTTTCCTTAGTGTTTAGTTCTCTCTCCTTTACTGATTTACTGTTTACTAGACGCAGTACTTACTGAATAGTATTTTTTCCTTTAGTGTTTCTACTTAGTGTTTCTTAGTATGTTTTGGCTCCAGGAGGACAAACCAAAAATGTTGTATATAAAGAAGCTTTATAAGTCGCATGTAGATACATAATTATTCCAACTACAGCAACTGCAGCGAAGCACACGCGGTCTGCTAGTCACAAATAAAGTGTTCCCTTAGACCCAAGCCATATCTCTTTCAGGGAAACACAACATGTACCCATTAGAACTATTAATACTACGTATGTGAGCTTGATGATAAATAAAATTTCCTCAGAAATGTAAAGAAGTTATTTCTGGATTTTGGAAGCCTTGCTTGAAACAAAGTGAGTTACTCTTGTAAAACAATCTGCTAAACACAATAAACCTGATGAAGTTTGCACAGATAATCAGAGGTACAGGAAGCAGCAACGCAACACCTAAGTGGGTTGTCAGCTTATGTTTAAAAATAACTAAATAAAGCAGCCATAACTGTAGAATGGTTTAGGGGGCTACTGATTGCAGATTTCACTTCTGCACCCAGTGAAAGGGAAATTTTGTTCTTGCATACTGGGGAGTTGAAACGGTTGACATAAGTCCAGTTACAAGCAGATGGCACCCTGTTATATACCACACTGTGCACTTCATTAAGATAGCCGACAAGCACAGACAAGTTCCTCATATGCCCCTTTCTTACAATACTGAATCAAAGTCAAACATTTATCCCAAAAACCTGAACCAAAATAGAATGGATAAAGAACATATTCTGAGGTATGGTTTTACTATTAAAATAAAGTGTGGCAAGCAATGACTACTATGTGTTATCTGCGATGTGGTACTGCCAAATGATAGCATGAAGCCCTCAACTATAAAGACATTTGGAAACAAAGTCTGCTACTGATGGAAGTAAATTGTTTGACTTTCTTAAATGGAAAAAAATTAAATCTTGAGGCTTCACAAAAAACATTCCAGCATGGGCTGTACAACAAGCCAGCAGGCACTCAGGGCATCATCTCATTGCACATCGAACTGCCAAATATAAGAAAGCTTACACAATGGCAGAACAGCTCGTCATGCCTGTGCAACAGATAAGTGCACTGAAATTCTAGACAAGTCAGCCACCTACAAATTAAAACGTATTCCTCTTGGCACTCTCTTCACATATTCCTGATTTCGATAACTAAAAATCAGATGAGTGCAGATTATCCATTAAAAAGACAAATGGATACTAAATTTGATTCAGAATTAAATACCTGTGTATTGGGTTATTTTTGGATGGGCACTTGTGTGTATTTTATCTGTTATTTACACTATGTCAAAGCATTTAATATTTACGAGGTGTGGCAGAAAAGTAATGAGACTGATTTTTTATTTACCAAAGTTTTTATTTTTTTCAAACATCAATGCTATCCCCTTCAAAGTAGTTCCCTTGGGCAGCTACACACCGATGGAGACGTTGTTCCCACTGTTGGTAGCAGCGCTGGAAGTCTTCAACCGGTATGGTCTTCAGCATGTCCGTTACACTCTTTTGGATGTTTTCTAAAGTCTCGAAATGACGTCCTTTGAGGACATTTTTCAGTTTAGGAAAAAGGAAAAAGTCACACGGACTGAGGTCAGGTGAATAAGGGGGCTGGGGAACCACAGGAATGCGTTTTTTCGATTGTCCTTCTGCTCAATTGTGAGGTTTTTTGGCACCATTTTGGCACAGACCTTTCGCATGTGCAAATATTCAGTCAAAATTTGATGAACGGTAAATCTGTTCAAATTTAATTGTTCACTCAACATTCTTAATGTTAAACGACGGTCTGATCTCACAAGAGTGT
>JANRMT010062846.1:28720021-28772740 GCA_026402145.1 Polypterus bichir lapradei | reverse complement strand
TATATATATATATATATATATATATATATCTGTATGTATATATATAACTGTTCTTTAGGTTTGACTTTGTTTTATAATTCTGTTTAGCTGTTACTGGGAAACACTTTCATGTATGAAAAGTTGCAGTGAAAGTAAATGTTGCTGTTACATGTTGTTTACTTGGCAGTAGAGTGTCGTACCGTGTTAGCCATAGATTGATACAGGAGAAAGTAGGGTGAAATGACACCTTTTATTGGCTAACTAAATAGATTACAAATGCAAGCTTTCAAGGCAGCTAAGGCCCCTTCATCAGGCACGGTGTAACCTTGTTGTTTACTTGGCATGCACCTTTGTCTAATTTTGGCCTCTAAAACCTCAAAGTCTTTGTTGATTTTCTCATATTTTAGATTCTTCTTTTGATTATTCTCTTGATTATGACACGGCTTGCCCTCTTGCTATTGTTTTTCAGCAATACGTTCTCCGGCTGCCAGTCTCTCTTTTTGAGTAAGTCATGGCAAGTCTCACACTTCAAGCCAGACATCTACAAGTCATTCTGTGAAGATACAGGTGTGCTGTACTTATTTTGCACTTACGTGGCCCGTCATTATTGACGAGAGACAGCAGGCATTTGAAAATTTATGTAAAGGGTTGAAGAAAATGTAGACTCTTATAATGCACCTCTGCAAAATAAAGCTGATGATCACTTTTGAGTTGCTGTACAGAGAGTCTGAAAGTATTTACTGTAAAAAGGTGTACGGTAAGAAAGCATTTGTGTGGGTTGTAAAATTATACAAAAGGTTCATTTATTCACCAAATATATCAACACATTGGTGGCATAACTCTGTGAGAACTCAAACTATCACATAAACTTAAAGGAAACAGTAACTCTGTTGCCCACAAGGCCCACCAGTAAGAGATGTTGAATCCCAGACCACTACATGATATGCACTTTATTCTTCCTTCTCACCTCCTGAAACTTTTTAGAAGCTCTGGCCTCTCTTTCTCTTACCAGTCAAGTGTTTGCCATCTACTTTACTCTGCTCTTAACTTACTACTTCATGTCAGGCTGGCCTCACAGGGTTTCTAAGTCTGGGTTATACAGTATAATACAACAGGTAAACCCTAGGCTGTACTTCTGGGATCGTATGGGCTGCTCAGAAGCCATGTGGCCATATGCCTAGAGCGCCATCTGGTGACCCTCGGTGGTTCTGCACTTCTGAGCCCCATCACTCTGTTAAAGCACCCAGTCTCTTGATCTTTGAAACAGGCAGCAGGGGAACATGTAGAGCACATAGTGTCACCCTGCTGCCACCTATGAGACTAAAGGAAACGTACCACACTCTAAATAATAGTTTATACCATTATGACACATAACATTCCCTGGTGACAACAGAGCCAACTTTATTTATTCCACCATGTGCAGCCCCAGTCCCAAAGATGGCACTTTAGATTAAATTAGATTAGACAGATATTAATCCCAAGGTGAAATTTAGATTGTCATATTTATTTACAGCAGCATCTCATGATGTTGCATATCCCGGCCATGGTTAGGTTCAGCCTGTTCTGGAAGATCCTACACCGTATATAACGCACACTTTAGCTATACATACTGTACATAAGCCAAAGGTATATTACACAGTGTAAGTATACGTAGGTTGCAGAAAAGCACTGGTTTTATAAAGCCTTGCTAACAGTAAAGTTAGTATCCACCTTTTCTGAATTATGAAGATATCGTCATCTAACGATAAAGAAGACAATTCCCAACACCCATAAAAAATATTTTACTTTAACATGTGAAGAAATTTTGCAACTACAAATTCCCGCAAGTAATACAGGAGTGCCAGGGAATTCTGACATCTGCGTAATTCAAGCTACACTCGGTAAAGACAAATTCAACTTTAATGCAAACAAGGATGTGTGAGCTGTTATTCCATGTATTCATTTATTTTTAATTTCGCCCCTTCTGGTGAGGGCTGAAGTGACAGTAAATGACGCTGGTAGAAGGTGATTCCTCCCAGGCAAGCGGCTGTAGATGTGACTGAGGGATTCGCAGCTGGCCAGCTCAGACATATAATCCTCCAATGAAGTCTGGGTGATCTGCTCCAAGTGGGCACAATGGCACTTAAACCCGTTCCACTGTTCACAACTTAACCCTCACATGATGGATGCAGCCCGCTCTTTGCCCATTCATTATCTCTAATTTTGACAGTAGTAATACCATCTCTAGCTGCCGCACACTCTGCAACAAGTTATTTGGTCTTTTAATATTTTTGCAGGAAGGGAATGACAGAATGTTTGGACAGTCCAGCCATCTTTGCCTTTTAAGTAAGTAATTGAACAAAACAAAGAATCAGCCACTCGGAATTTATACAGGAAGATGTGCTAATGCATGGCGCAAGCTGACCTCAAAATCCAAATATCATGGATATGACGAAGTTCCACATACTATCACAAAGAGTACAGTCTCACAGTGCATGTGTCAGGACCTTTAGACCCTCAAACTGGGTACTTCCCAATACCTGGCTGTGCCTCAATACTGTGCCCAAGAAAATCACCTGATTGAGCCACAAGACTTCACAAAACAATTCCATCGTGACGCACTGTGAGCAAAGCCAACATTCGCCGCTCCAGCCTCTGAACAGCAGGCAGCAGTACACCCGCCACCCGCCATGCTCTGTCACTGCGCCTGCAGAGGATGTCAAAAGGCTTCTGCCCATTAGCACTAAGTAGTCTTCATATGCATACTGTTTGCTTTTTTTCCTTCTACTTTTAATTTGCTTTAATTGATTTTTTGTGAAAGCAATAATGATTAAATTCAAATGCATTTTAGCTAATAAAACAGCCCTGTTTTATAAACACTTCAGTCATGACCTTAATAATTTCATTGCATGTACAGTGGATTCATGGAGTATTTAGATTCCTTCACTTTCTGCACACTTTACTGTTCTGTGGATTTAATTTTAAGGGGATAAATTTGTCATTTTTGCCCATCAATCTGTGCTCAATAATCCATAATAACAAAGTGAAAAACGTGTTTGCAGAAAGGCTTGCTGAATTTATTAAAAAAAACCCCAAAAAAACTGAAATTTAAAAGAAAGTCTGTGATGCCCCATCTAGTGAAATGACAAATGTAATGCATTTTATTACTAAAAATGTTTGTGATGAGCCATCTTTTAGGCACAGCAACTGGACAGATGCACAGATGGACATTTAGCCTTTTTATTATGGAGGATGTTCTCTAATCAGTGCACACAATATTGTTAGCTCAGCTAGCCAATGTAAAGAGGCTCAATGCACAAAATCACCTACGATAAGGCACTCACTTGTGAAATGCCTGTGGGCTCCATCGCACAGTCAGAAATGCCCTTAGCCTTAGTATTTTCTGAAGTGAATGTGCAGGGAAATTACAAGTAGAGTGACGAATAACCTGTCAGCACAAAAACGCCATTGAAAAAAAGTCCTTCAAAAGCAGAAGGACTGCACATTTTTAAAGCCATTAAATATTTGTTGTATTTTGAGAGGACAAATCACTAGCACAGTAGACTAAAATAATGTTACTGCACTGACAGACTAACCAGAAGAAGAAAGATTTTAATAGTCGCGGCGGTACATGTCATCAAGAATGAATCTGCAAACATCGACATCAGCCTTTGAGGTGAGCATTTTCCTACTCAAACAATGATTCTCATGTTTATGAAAAGTTAAAGTTGTCCCCAAAAAGGGGGGTGATTATTTGTTTTGGGATTCTGTCATCAGTAGCTTAGAGGCCTTTTAACACGTTACATTACATAAAAGATGGGCCTGTGCCTCTGCTGACAGCATGGAGCTAATGCCTTCATTCACGGCTTGTCTTTCAGAAAGCTGTCAACTTCCAAAAGGTGTTTTATTTTTGGTAGGTAGTGCAGTGTGGTGCGCTTCAGCAGCACTTAGTGCCTGACACTGACTGCCCTTGTAACTAGAACACCTTTACCCATTATCAGCTATCTAGAGGACAAAAAGATGGGGAGAAAAAAAGGCTTGATTGAGTCTGATGTATGTCAAGATGTCATTCAGTAGAACATTTTAAAGTCACTTTAAAAAGCTTTAGGTTTTTCTGTAATGTGTTAAATATCACATACTGTATGTCTAGCCATTAAGATATGGCAGAAGAGGTTGATATGCAGTACACTCAGTACCCAGGAGTCCTTCAAACCTCTTAGATTAGTAAAGCCAGAAATAATGCAATGCAACACTGCAAGGGGTTTTAAATGGCTGTCAGTGCTCTTTTAAGGTAGGAACAAGAAGTTGAGTGGAGCAAAATGTTGTTCACATGGAAGTTCTGTGGTCTGAGCTTTAAGTAGATGGGTGTTTAGTCATTTACTAGCAGAACTATGAGTCCCATGCAACCTTGCATATGTCCACACTGGGACCAGATGAGCACTGCCACCTATAAAACTGGGAACAGGAATCATCCTGGCCGGCGTCATCAATCACATCCATCGATGCTGTCCTTCCATAACAGCCTCCTGGCTGATTAAAGGACCACTGTCCATCCATTATGGATCACACAATGTCTAATTTATGTACTTTAAACAGTAAAATAGAAATGCAAAAGATGCTGTCAATTTTTAACTCAGAGGACCTGAATATCCTTTTTGCTGAATCCATATGCAATTTGATACTAACCTATCCATCTTTCAGTGCTCACGTCAGTGTGTGATGACACATCAGCCATTCTAGCTGTGAAATAAATCAAAATGCAGATTTTTTGTTTTCTATGATGGATGTGAAAAAGTTGATTCATGCAATAGTTTCAAGGAGATGTGACTGTTGCAAAGCTTTACAACCAGGCTGTCTAAATGAAAAAAAAACAAATGTAGTAAACAACAACCACAACTCCAACTGTTCATTACCTGTATTGGGTTATGTTAAATGATGGGGCAATTTCAACTTGTGAAGTCTGAAGTAGCTCTGATTCCTGTTCACATCACAACTATATCTATATATAAATAAACGTAAAATGCTAAGGTCCGTCTTTCATGAGATTACCTGCAAAGCACTGAGGTTAGAACATTGATCTTGGTGTTAATCGAAAGCTTATGTTCTGAGATGTTCTGGATATTTAGGTAGAAGCAATCTTGGCAACGTAACCTGGAGTCATGGGTTTATTGCAGCCAATTGGCCACTAAAACAACTGACATGGCATAAAGAAAAAGAAATTCTATTATAGTGGCCCATCTTTACATTTCAGGATTCTTAAGACATGGGCCTAATCTATTTCAGGGTCACGGTGCCTTCAGCATGGCTGGTTGGCCTAGGTCAGCAGAACTGTCCAGTCCATCACAGGCCGCACACACCACACATTCAAAGTCACTCAAACCAGGTAAGTCATTGTCAACTTAAACGTCACCCCTTTGGAAAACCACTGCACTGGCTGGAAAAAAGCCTGTGAAGATACAGAAATGACGTACAAACTGCGTGCAGACAAGCGTTCTAGGATTTGACCTGCTGTGAGGCAGAATGGCTAGCGCCTGCACCACTAGGCAACTCTCTTAAAGTGCAGCCGCTGAATGTATCATTTGCTTATTAATAAAGCCAAAAAGCATGTGGCTATTCATTGTTGGAAAACTACTTCTATGCAGCTCGTCAGCGTCACGATTTATGTTGATCCATTGTTGCCATCTACTTTATACAAATGTTTAAAATATTTAATGTTAATATTTTAACATTTATGGTGCCATACATGTCATTACTGTACTTTGGTCAAAGGACTTTGCATTTTTTTTTTTGTTCTTTATTTCGCCTTATACAATTTCTTGTATTAAGAATTTGTAAGTTTTCGCTTACCCCTTGGGGTCAGAGCGCAGGGTCAGCCATTGTATAGCGCCCCCTGGAGCAATTGCAGGTTAAGGGTCTTGCTCAAGGGCCCAGCAGAGTAGGATCTCTTTTGGCAGTGACGGGGATTCAAACCGGCAACCTTCTGGATACCAGCGCAGATCCTTAGCCTCAGAGCCACCACTCCGCCCCAATAACTTTACATGACCTACTAAATAAGAAAAATGTAGATGCATTTTGCCACGTGGATGAAGTTTTCTCCTTTATGAAGAGAAGGAAACATTTGTGAATCAGCTGGAAATAAACAGCTGTGGAACCCAAAAGACTGAAACTGAAAAGACAGAGGATGCTGCATTACTATACTAAAATGAAACAATTAAGATTAATGACACAGGCCTGTCATCCTGGAATACCCTAGTGCTCAGTCAAAAGTGCAACCAAAAAAAACACAAACCATTTTGGAAGCTGACATTTTGACATGTGAGGGAAATAAGCACTCTGGCAGAATCATTCCTAGGCTGTCAAAAGCACTTTCTACTGGGTGCTTTGATAAAGCCATTTCTGTAAATGAAAGTGCCTCTATGGGACACTACATTCCACAATAAAATATCAATAAAAACGAAAGATGAAAAAACAAGATTCTGGCCTGCCTTAGCCGGCACTGGTATTTAATTCTGGTAAGTGAGCTGAGAATGTCCAGTGATTTCCCAACAGTAGCATTAATGTGACGCTCCTGGCAAGGTTTCCGTCAGATGAGGCACTTAATGTTTTAGTATTGCAGTTTAATCCCACATCTCAACTCTGGGGT
Source organism: Polypterus bichir lapradei (assembly GCA_026402145.1). Taxonomy (NCBI): domain Eukaryota; kingdom Metazoa; phylum Chordata; class Cladistia; order Polypteriformes; family Polypteridae; genus Polypterus; species Polypterus bichir. The sequence goes on along the minus strand of JANRMT010062846.1, from coordinate 28,766,139 downwards.
CTTAATGATTCTCAAATGCCATGTAATTTACATCAATCAGCTACTGCCGTCATCTCCATTGGATAGACAAGTTATTTTAACGGCAACTGCTTAGAAAAGCATGGCAATTGAGAAAGATGACTTTAAAAGACCTCTCAGGCTGCCTACGCTATGCACTGAAGAGGCAGATGTTCCTACACTATTTCTAAAACAAATACAGAGTCATTGATACTATTTATTCCCTGCGATAGCATGTTTTTGATTGTAGTATTTTTCATATTTGAATGCACAGTGCTGCTGTTTGCCTGCTTGTATTGGAGTCAATATCATCAGCCAATATTACTTACAGTACTTGGAGACGTGTAGAGGAAAGCCCAGTGGGGCCGCAAGGATCTACGTTTTGAATGAAGGAACGTCTCAGGAACACAAAACCATTATGCAGTATGGTATAATAGGATTTTCAAAGCTATAATAGGTTACGCTCATTTTAAAACATTGACATGGTAAAACTTTACTTTCCTGTGCATTTTGCAGCTCAGATGTCAGATCAAAATGGCACAATAAACGTAGAATCAATTTTTTAAAGTGCATCTTTCAAAAGAAACAATGGGGAGCGCATTTCTCCATTGTCTCTTGTGCTCTTTGTCTCTCTTTTATTTAAATGATAGTACGGTAGCTTAAATCTCATCCCACTCATTCACCACTTAAAAAATGTTTATGCGGCCTGCCGTTAAAGTAACTATTTATGAAAAGACAAGGTTTTCATTTTACACACTCGCTAGATGACTCGGCATATAAAACAGGATTGTTTCTCTTGTCATTCCTTTGAAAATGTTATAAAACAAAGTCATCATAGACAGAAGAATATGAATGGTATGATGCTCCTTTAAGCCTTTTAATTAAAAGCACATTTAGTTCTGAAGTGGTTTCATTTTTTCATTCATCCACACACTTTAAACAATAGAACATAAAGTGTATGTACAGTTGGACTGTTTTGGATTTTGAACTGCAGAGTTGGCAAAGTCTTTCTTTGAATGGCAAAGTAAAAGAATAGTTGAGGTTGACGCAAAGGGCCTTTAAACAAAATGGAGTGAAATAAGAGTAGAACAAACAAATACAAAGTGAAAATGTTACCATAATCAGTCCCTAAACTATTCATTTGAATTATTTTCTTGTGTGAGCTCCTTCCTTTAAAGAATTCTTCACCCAAAAAATATTTTGCATATGTTACCTTAGCCTATGTGGTATTGTAGTGATGGCTGAAAAAAATATGTAATTGCAAGTTCAAAGATAAACTTTGTGATAGAATGGGCATCTGTGGAGATCAACAGCAAAAAACATCAAAACGTCTATAAAATCTCTTCCATTACTCGTGTCACATTATCCATGCCAAGTCATCCAGTTGTATGCTCACAACAGGCAAAACATACTATTTTTAGCTAAATAATGTTAAATAACTAAATTATTAAATAAATTCAAATAATCAGAGCAGTGTCCTCATAGCAACATAGTTCACACAGAATTAAGCTTTGAATTTAAGATCATCCTCTCCACCTTTTCACTGGTAAAGTTTGTTCATGAAAATGTGAAATCAAAAAAAATTCTCAGCCATCAGTACAAACAACATGGGGTAAGCAGCGTATAAAAATGTCATGTTATTTGGAGCATTCCTTTAAAGAATTACATTTTAGATACCCAGTCAGCCTGTGCTGTGTGCTTCCCTATCACCAGGGCTCAGCAGAGTGCACCATTGTGTGGTTCTCTTGACAGCCACGGCATGTGTCCTCGTTGTTGTATGCCTCACTTTGCTGGCAGCTGTGAGAATGATGCCAGTAATGGTTGTGAGTCCACATCACAGCTTGTCATGAGGCACACACCCATGTCACTGTTTCACATGAGAAGGACCCGATGCCCATATTCGTGGCCGAAGTTGTCTGCATTTCCAGTTTATGGGTGGTGTAATACGTATTACAGCATAAGCTTGATTGAGACCAAGATCAAGACTTAATGCCCAAGGATTCACAAGATTTTGCATGACAGTCAAACAACTTTTACACAACAATTAGCATTTATATATATCTTATATATAAATGTCTATGCGTGGAAGTGTGTCTGTCTGTGCAGCCCGGAAGTGAGAGGCGGAGTCGGGGTAAGGAAAATGAAACCTCAGAAGAAAGACGACGTCACTTAGCCGCTAACATTGGCAAACTGGTATCCCTTTTGCTTTTCCTCCTGCCGCTAATGCACAACCGATGCGAGCATGTCGGCAAAATCGAATTCTCCTAGGAGAGAGATTCCCAGAGTAGTTCCTTTCAATTACCTAACATCTACACATTTCAGTTTATTTTCAGACGATTTCAATAGTTTCTAGGACCCCGGGCTTTATATAGCACGAGCTTACACGGCTAGTGTATATATATATGTATATATGTATGTTTGCTTGCCAACCCCCAGGCCTGCGGTACGACCTAGCCTCATTGCAGTTCTGCCACTCGCGTATGGGGATGCAGATGTACAATTTAAACAGATTTTTGTTTTCATGGAAATTGCTACATATGCATAATAGAACTAACTATTTTACATTACAGCGAATAATTAACCATATTGAAAAATTGTAAAACTTAATAATTAGAAAGTAAATTATGTTTTATGTTGCATTAGAGTTATTCGTTGTATAATACGATTTTGTTCTGTTTGGCTCTGAGATTTATTAATTGTCTTTGCAAAAGCTATTCTAACGGGGAACTGTTAACGTTTTAATACGAATGGCATATCAAGATCTCCTTTGGTGTCTAATGTTATCACCTGAAGATGCACTACACTACCTTTCTTGGATACATCCTTTTTTCTACAGTAACTTGTGTGGAGGAAGACCGGACGGTGTTAACAGTTGTAGATATTCTTCATGATATTGTAAGTTGATGTTTTCATGTTCTGCACAATCACCACCAACTGTTTCAGTATAGTCTATTGATGCACATTTAACCAATTTGCTGTGTAACTGATTGACATTTTTGGCGTTAATTCGTTTGACTTCATCGTTTCTCGGTGCTAGGATTGCCCGTGTACTCATTTTTTCTGTTGATAACCCTTCGTGATGAAATTCTTCAATAAAATTTGGACATAATACGTTTTCTTTAATTGGGAACTTAAAGTGAGGAAAACGGTAAAATTTATAAGAGCTGAGAGAGCAGGAACTGTGTCTGTCAAAAGCATTCACACAAATGAGAGGTGAGAGGACTGTGTGCGTGTTTGAAAATGGTTGAGAGGAGGGTGTGACTTGCCCAAAGTCTCGACTCACGGGACTTGAAAAAATCTCTTAAAAAAAGTCTTGTCTTGACCCAGGATTTTTTTTTTATATTATATTATGCCCCGACAGTGGAAGGACTGGGGGAGACAGCATTTCCAGGACATTTCCTCCCTTAAACCGGCAGAGGGCAGCCCTCCTTGGCTTCCAACGGGGCCACAGGTTACGAGCAAGAAACTCAACCCTGCTGGGGCCTGTGACCACAGTCAAGGGGTGTCTGGACGCTTGCAGGGCCCTATTTGGTAGCATTTCCGCCACACCACTGCTGGAAGAAGCTCGTTGGACACCTGGCCTCCTTCCGGTTACCCTATAAAAGCAGCCAGTCACCACCACTCAACAGCCTAAATCGGGAGGAAGTGGATGAAGCTCGGGAAGAAGATTGGAAGCGGAAGAACTGGCTGTAGAAAGAGAAGAGACTGTGTTGTGCTTTGCCTGGTGTGTTGTGGAGTCTACAACTGTAAATAAACCTCTTGCTGTGTGACAATTAGTGTCATGCCTGTTTGTGTCGGGGTTAAAGCGGCTGTATGTACCCTTGGGCTTCATTATATATGTATATATATTGTCACACACGTGAGCATGAGAGGCACCTAAAGGGCTTGAGTAAAGGCAATTCCGAGTCAGACCGGGATGTGGCAGAGTGCACTGATTCTTTTTCTTGCTTTCCTGCAGACCATTCACGGGAGATTCCACCTGGCACTGTTGACGTCACTTCCGGGTCCGAGCCTATGGCTGAAGACCCTTATGAGCCCAACCCCTCTGACTTCACTTCCTGTCTTCCCCTTTAGAAGCCTCCACCTTTTCCTTATTCCCTCAGTTCTGTTTTGGACTCGGTTTTGTACACATCAGTGCTGTATAACATTTTGCGACTTGTATACTTATTACAATTTGAGCATTTACAAGATTATACCTAAATACATGTTGCCATTGTGAAATTCTTTTGAGTTAATAAAGCTTTTGTAATAATCATAACCTGCTTATCTTTTTACATACAAACAACTGTAAACCTAATTTTGCCCACCCCTGTGGGTGTGTGAGAGAGACAGAGAGATTCCCAACTCATTGTACTGTATTTACGTGTGTACCACGCGCACATTTTTTCCCGAAAATTTGCATTAGAAAATCAGGTGCGCGTCATACACGAGGAAATGTAATTCTGTAATGTTTACTTCTTCTTGGGCTCGCTCGCTTGCTCTCTCACTTGCTCGCGCTCTCTCTCTCTTAACGCTTCCTATACAATCACAACGCGCATCATACATGGGGCAAAACGATTTTCGCGATTTTCTTTGTAAAAATTAGGGCGCACATCTTACACGAGGGCGCGTGGTACACGAGTAAAAACTGTAGTTGAAATTAAAGTTGACAATCTAGTCATTAATAAGGAATATTAGCAAAATATTAAACTCATAATCTTATTTACCATGCTTGATTTCTTGTGCCACCAAAATTTTAACATTTTGAGCTACTGCGAAAGAAATCTTTAGAATTTTTTTCCTATACATCTTAAAAACAAATTATAAGTGCCTTACCTCATACTGTGTTATCAGGCCATTTGCTTCTAGGGGCTCCTCCCATTTTAGGAAAATCATGTCTTCCAATGGTGTAAAGGTTAGTGAGTCTGCAGCAATGGCACCAGGCACTGCAACAAGAAAAAGAGACAAGTCGGTAGTGCTGAAGCATTTCACACAAGACCGTGGACTTCTGCTGTCAGGTGATAAATATTCCTTTACTACTTATCATTTTGTTGAGCCACAGAAAATTGGAAAACTTGCAACATGTCTTCAGTTTTCAAGTCAGGTGTGTAAAAATATAAGAAATAACTCTGATGTCTGCATATGTAACAATTTTAACACATTTAACAGTTTATCTGGCAGTCTCTTAAAGGCAAAACAAACGTGCAACATTTAGTGTTTTCTCTCTTTTCAGAAACTGTACTTTAGCACTCATTTTAAAAATAAATTCATTTAATTAACCTTATTTTTACTGTTTATAAATACAGTAAACTGCAAAAATAATAAAAAACTGTTACTTGTAAAGTTAGCAAGTTTCTATTGCTTTACACTTACCTTATTAATATTGTAATGATTTAATTTATGTTTTACATTTATTTAATATCTTACACATTTACATTTGGAAACGAGCATGCCACATAGCCCTTCAGATTCTGAAGGTAAGACCCACCCCTCATGTCCGATAGGACCCTCTAGGTGATGCTGCGCTCATGCTGCTAACACTGTGGCCCACCCGACCGCTCACCCCCCCGGGTGGAAGTGCTTCATTACAAACAGACTCTTCAGCTCAGCTCTTATGGGTTTTTCTTTGCTGCTTTTTCACTACTGCTGGATCTCACATTTTGCTATAGCTGTGCATTTTCTGACCTCGGCTTTGTCCACTTGTTCCTGTTGCCTCTGTTGTATAAGATCCCTGTATGCAAGAAGTACTATTGTCATTTCTTGATATCTATTAAGCGATCTTAAGCAAGAAAAAAATATCTACCCAGAGAGTGATAAGTTAAATACCGTAGCATTTATATCTACATTTTCTGAAGATCTGAGAATCTTTTAAAGGGTAATGGCAGAAAATGTTGTTTATAAATGTAGAATGATATTTTTCACTAATTTATTGATTTATCTAAATTAGTATATTATATATACTATATATATTGTGATGCTTGTGCCAGAGAAAGTTCAGCTTTTTATTTTTAGGGGGGTAAAAACACGATGCTTTCTTATAAACAGTCAGAAAGATTTGGGATTGGCTGACTGTCAATTGAGTTAGCACACAGGTCTCATATCTCACGGTAATAAAAGTGCTTATAACTGCGTATTTCGCCAATGCAAGAAGTCTTTCCTGCCTGGGGTGCTTCTGTCTTTCAGAACTGTGTAAAAAGCAACGTCCCCTCATTGAGTTTTCTTTAAATTTGATTAACTCTGAGAAGACACAATTCAAGTTGACTTTTCGTTGAAGATTAATTAAGTTTTACATTTTACCTTTCTTTGAAAGACTCCAAAACTGTGCACTTGTAAGAGTAAAGTGTGTACACACTAAGGTAAGACTATCGCAGTCCTAACATCTGGGTAGGCACAGTTGCTAACAGCCTCTTCTCTTTCACCTGGAGCCAAGAGGACAAAGCCCAATAATGTCACTTCTAGCTTGGCCCCTGAACTCCCGTCTCTTCTTTTCTTAGGGCTACTTAATGGATTGTGGCACCGGAAGTCAGTTTATTTGGGAAATTCAACCCTGCGAGCAAGGAGCTCCCTGAAATAAACATTTGTTATAGCCCGAGGCCAAAGAAAAGGGGCATTAAAGAATGACTGATGTCCACAGCATTTCATTGCCAAATGTTTTTTTCCCCCTCATAAATACTTCTAAAGCTCAGTTAGAATGACCACTGGGATTTAGGCCACCTCATTGACCAAGACCCTTCTTGTCTTCTTACTCAGTTTGGCCAGACAGTCAACTCTAGGAGGAGTCTTGGAGATTCTAAACTTCTTCGTTTTCACAGTTATTGAGGCCTCTGTGCTCCTGGAAACTCTCAAAGCTTTAGAGATTGCTTATCCCCCTGCTCTGTTCTGTGCCTCACTACAGTTTGATCACAGAGGTCTACAGAGAGGTGTTTGGACTTCATTGCTTGATCTTTGTCCTGACATGCAGCCATGCAGTGTGAATTTTGGGACCTCATATAGCCAGGTGTGTGTCTTTCTAAATGATGTCCAATCAATTTAATTTGCCACAGGTAGACGCCAGTCAAGTTCTACAAACATCTCATGGTCTTGTGCCCAAATATTTATAGCTGTGTGTTGTTTTCTGGGCTCTGACTGAAGCCCCCGTCTCCTGCTACCTGATGTTCCCAGCACCACCCTTGACAATTGGTACTCTGTTGTTTGAGTGATGAACTGTGTTGACTTTCCACCAAATAGATTTTTGATATTAAAGCCAGTAACCTTTACCTTGGTCTTAACAGACAGTAAGACATCTCTCTCCTCTGAAAATGGCTTCTTGTAAAATTTATAAGGGTGGGTGCTTTTTGCACAGCATACCTTCCATCTTGCCACCCACCCCACCGTTGTGATTATTGTCCTTTTATTAGTTCTTTTTGTGCCTGATAAACTTTTCTGATAGACTTAATAATTTTTCCTTACATTTTGAATCACAAGGATTCCAAAAAAATAATTATTTCGTTATGTAATTCTGTTGAAGTTTAGTTGGAATTATTTTATGTTTGGAAAAATACAGAACAAAAACAAAAAATGCCATTTTCAGATTTTTTTTTTCTTTTTCTTTTCCCACTGATCATCCGACCCTTAGTATAATTAGTTGATTTGTTTGTATTTCTTTGTTTTCACTGCCTACCATTTGTAAAGCACCTTGAATTATACTTTGTATTAGAAGGCACTATATACATAAATATTGTTGTTCTTATTTTTATTGTTTTTGTGGTGTGATAACTCTTCGTGATAAAATTTTTCAATAAGATTTGGACATAATACGTTTTCTTTAATTGGGAACTTAAAGTGAGGAAAACGGTAAAATTTATAAGAGCTGAGAGAGCAGGAACTGTGTCTGTCAAAAGCATTCACACGAATGAGAGGTGAGAGGACTGTGTGCGTGTTTGAAAATGGTTGAGAGGAGGGTGTGACTTGCCCAAAGTCTCGACTCACGGAACTTGAAAAAATCTCTTAAAAAAAGTCTTGTCTTGACCCAGGATTTTTTTATATTATATTATGCCCCGACAGTGGAAGGACTGGAGGAGACAGCATTTCCAGGACATTTCCTCCCTTAAACCAGCAGAGGGCAGCCCTCCTGGGCTTCCAAAGGGGCCACAGGTTACGAGCAAGAAACTCAACCCTGCTGGGGCCTGTGACCACAGTCAAGGGGTGTCTGGACGCTTGCAGGGCCCTATTTGGCAGCATTTCCGCCACACCGCTGCTGGAAGAAGCTCGTTGGACACCTGGCCTCCTTCCGGGTACCCTATAAAAGCAGCCAGTCACCACCACTCAACAGCCTGAATCGGGAGGAAGTGGATGAAGCTCGGGAAGAAGATTGGAAGCGGAAGAACTGGCTGTAGAAAGAGAAGGGACTGTGTTGTGCTTTGCCTGGTGTGTTGTGGAGTCTACAACTGTAAATAAACCTCTTGCTGTGTGACAATTAGTGTCCTGCCTGTTTGTGTTGGGGTTAAAGCGGCTGTATGTACCCTTGGGCTTCACTATATATGTATATATATTGTCACACACATGATTAAAATAAAAATAATTATTTTGTTATGTAATTCTGTTGAAGTTTAGTTGGAATTATTTTTTGTTTGGAAAAAAACAGAACAAAAACAAAAAATGCCATTTTCACATTTTTTTTTTCTTTTTCTTTTCCCACTGATCATCCGACTCTTAGTATACGTAATTAGTTGATTTGTTTGTATTTCTTTGCTTTCACTGCCTACCATTTGTAAAGCACCTTGAATTATACTTTGTATTGGAAGGCACTATATACATAAATATTGTTGTTCTTATTTTTATTGTTCTTGTGGTGAAGACTTAGCATATCACAAAACTACAAAACATCATTGTGAGTGCCATTTTGTAGCTCAGGGTGCCATAAAATTGTGATGTCATTTATTCTCAAGTATCAACTCCGACTCCTCACTGGGAATAGCTGTAGAATTCTTCCTAACCTGTTCGCTTGTCCTACTCTGGAGAGGGACTAATTCTTACCCTTACCCTAGTTAGACTTTTAAGTGTGATTCTTAGGAGTAATTTTGAGACGCTTGATGAACACAAGCAATGGCCTTTATTTTTCTCCTCTACTTGGCCAAGCTGTCTTTGATGTGCCAACTTTTCATCGGTCTTTTGGTATACTTGCAAGTGCTGTACTGCAACGGCTAATGACTGGAAGGTGTGGTATTGTGTTTTGAGGCCCCACATCCATATTATGATTGGTTAGTAGTAAACCTCTCTAATTCTTCTTCTTCTCTTCTCAGTGTCTTATGATGCCACTTGGAATTGCTTCCATTTTGAGTAGTAATTTACTTTTGATCAGGCAATGGGCCTTTGAGGTGGGAGTGTCTTTGATAATAATGGACCCCACTATCAACATTCCAGAATGATGAGGGATCTAAAGTGTCCACTGATAGGCTGTACAGCTGCTTGACCTAAGATAGCTACAGTATTGTAATTTCCTTTATACATATAATCAATAGTGTTTGAATTATGAAAAATTTTGGGGATATTCCCATCCATCTATGTATCCTTGATCTGACTTATTAAGTCCAGTTCAGCGTCATGTAGAGTCAAAGCCAGTTACTGTGCCATTGGACACAAAGCAGAGTACAACCCAGGATGGGCTGCCAATCTGTAACAGGATACCTTCACACACACACACACACACACACAGTGATCCACAGACATTTTTAGAGTCCCCAAATAATGTAACACAATGTGGGAAGAAAACCATCAAAGACATGGAGAGAACAAACAATGCCAAGGCTGGCATTCAAACCTGGGACTCTGGAGTTGTGTGGCACCAGAGAAAAACACATCTGTAAAGGCCTCAATACATGGCAATAAATAGTTTAAAATACAGTACCCTCATAATGTTTGGGACAAAGACACATTTTTCCTTGATTTTCTTCTCTTCTCCACAATTTTTAAATTATAAATGAAACAATTCAGACGTGATTAAAGTGCACATTTTCATTCAAACAACAGTTTTTTCTACATGGTGCCCCCATTTCACAGGTGTTTGTGATTCCTCAAACTTGCTTCTACCCTTTAAAAGAGTCTGCAGTTGCTACTGTTCAACATGAGGACAACAGCTGTGCCAGTGAAGTCATTATGAGAAAAAAAAAAACAAGAATAAAACCACTGGAGACATCAGTAAAACCCTAGGATGACCAAAATCAACAGTCTGGAATGTCATTAAGAAGAAAGAACAAAGGGACTGGTAGGCCAAGGAAGACCTCCACTGCTGATGACAGAAGAATCTTCACTATGGTAACGAAAAAGACCCAACGGCTGTCTGACAGACCAGAAACCGTCTTCAAGAGGCAGATGTGGACGTGTCAGAGACGACTTTCAGCAGAAGACTTCATTAACAGAAATACAAAGGCCACACTGCAAGATACAAACCACTAGTTAGCCACAAAAACAGGATGGCCAGATTACAGTTTGTGAAAACGGACTTCAAAGAGCCTGCAGAATTGTTGAAAAAGGTCTTGTGGACAGACGAGACAAAGATGAACCTGCATCAGAGTGATGACAAGAGCAAAGTGTGCAGAAGAAATGGAACTGCCTGAGGATTCAAAGCAGACCACCTCATCTGTTAAACATGGTGCTGGGCGTGTTATGACTTGGGCATGTATGGCTGCCACAGGGCCTGGCACACTTCTCTTTATTGATGATGGAACTGCTGATGGCAGCAACATGATGAGTTCTGAGGTGTAGAGAAACATCTGATCTGCTGAAGTTCCAGTAAATGCCTCCAAACTCATCGGACGGCACTTCATCCTACAACAAGATAATGATCCAAACATACCGCTAAGGCAACACAGGAGTTTGAAAAAGCTAAAAAATGGAGAATAGAATGGCCAAGCTAGCCAGGTGATTTTAATCCATGGCCTTCAATATGCTTAAGAGGAAATTTAAGGGGAGAAAAAACATGCAGGAGCTGAAGACGGCTGCATTAGAAGTTTGGCAGAGCATCACCAGAGGAGACCCTCAGCACCTGGTGATGTTTTATGAATCACAGAATTCACGCAGTCATTGCATGTGAGGGATATGCGACAAAGTACTAAATACGAGACTCCTTTAATAGGCCTGCTATTGCGGTGTGCCCAGAATTATGCTGTACTGAAATGGGGGGAACCATGTAGAAAAAGTGTTGTAATTTCAGCATGCTGTGACTGAAATGTATGCAAATACCCTTAAATGAGTCTGCAATGTGCACTTTAAGCATGTCTGAATTGTTTGATTTGTAATTTTAAACTGTGCAGCAGTGAGCTAAATCAAGAAAAAATGTGTCTTTGTTCCAAACGTTATGGAGGGCACTGCATATCCACACACATTATAGTGCAGAATATCAAAAGTAATTCAGCCAAGATGAAGTAGCAAACACACCACTCAAAATAAACACTGTTTTAATGTATTATTTACAAGGCCACATTATATCTGTATAAAGCTCTGCTCTGCATTTAACAACAAAGGCCAAAAAGCAAAACAGTCTGATGTTCTACAGATATATTTTATCATTTGACATTCCAGGATTGTTGCCGGAAAGATAACGCTTGCAAATAAAACACTCGTCACTGGAGAAATGAATGACATTTGAGTCTGCACGCTGCTCAATCAGATGTTTGCCAAAAGCCCTAAGATGTACAGTAAGGCATTCAAAAAGTAAAAACAAGTGGCTTTGCGTGATCTCATTTTGGAATAGTAGCCATGATATGATTGTTCTTTTTCGATTTTTTTTGGTTCTCTGTGACCACTATGAAATGTTATACACTGATTGATTTTTTTCTCCCTGCCACACTTTTTCAGGGTCAGTGACTTTCTCATTCTGTGAGTATTAAAAAACACATTTGCAGCTGATGGTGAAATTCTGAGAGACAACAATCAGGTTCCAAGTTTCTTCTGATAATACCGATGTACAGCTAATGAATATAAGTATCTTGATCCAGATAGCGCCACATCTGCGGTCGATTGTATGCTTGAAAATGGCACATGGAAATGTTTTGCGTTAGATTTCCTTTAGGAGCAGATAAGATCTTCATTTCCAAATTAAATAATCCTGAAATGTCTAAATTGCCCATTGCCTCTGGACTGTAAATAATTAATTCTATAAATGAAAGCTTCAGATTATCATATTTGAGCCAGGACTAGACTGCTCTTCCTTCAGATGCAGCTGACAGAATTCACACAGATTATTCATGGTCTGCTTTGTCTTCTAATTGTGTGTAAAGAGCAGATTCGTTCTCTGAGAATCTCTTGAGCTATACATGAAGAAATGCATTTTTACACAAAATAAGACCAGACCATTAAAGACGTTGACTTACCTGATCTGTATACACAAGTACACCTCAGACTGTAAATATTTGCACAAGTCACAAAATGCTCACACACTGTCTATCAGACACTTCACGTTTGTACTGCACCAGATGATCTGGGGGTGACAATTTGGAAACATCATTCCAGCAATTCCTGTTAATGCTTCCCTTCCATTATACTGCCTTCCTTGAACCAGACTGAAGATTTCACTACGTCTGTATAATGGGGCGTTCTTTAATTGACCCATCAAATCGCCCAATCCAATTCACATTATTCACTTCCTGAAGAACAAACGGTTTTTGAAATGCAATTATTGACTGCATTCCAACCCTCTAAAAAAACTGAAGCCAATTGTCATTAGTGACAAACTGCAATTTAGTTTTTATTGCTTTTAAAAGGGTTGGTAAATAACGAGTGTCAGAAAGCTGTCAGTGAAGAGCTGCACCCACCACACCAGTCTAATGTACTGTAATAGCAAGGAGTCGGCACTACAGAAATCACCACAGACGGCAGAGAGACAAGTCACTGGCAGAGCGGGAGCCATGCCTCCTCTTTACTAAGCTTCACACAGCAGCATACCTCATCACGGGCACGTCCTGCTTTACTCAGTGCCAGTCCAAAGCTCTTTAGAATGTGAACCTCAAAGGTGGACCTGCTATCATCGACAGATATTAAGTGACAACTACATGAAAACGCATGCAAGAAGAAAGGAAAAAAAGGATCATTTGTTATTCAAAACATTTTGTGCAAAATCCTCAAAGTCATCTTTTAAATTCGTAATGCAAAGAGATTTTATAAGCCATCATTTAAAGCATGTGTAAAGCGGCCCCTCATTTACAATGTCAGAGGCCAGCTTTAAAGCTGATGAGTTGAAGGTGAATGGCAGACCTGAAACAAAATAACCTGATGTTCCAGAAACCGCTGAAGCCCAGCACTGAAAAGTGAAGTGAATATTGACGCGAGTTATTCCTGAAATTGTTCACCACTTCTTATATTACTATGTGTAACAAGTTAAAGAAGACTTTGAAACTCTTGGCTTAAAAAATTCCTGCTTGGGAAAATCCTAGGACTTTGTTTTTATTTAAAAACTTCCAGCATGTATTTAGCTTTTGTTACAAAGCTGCATGTTCTCAAATTTATTTCTTATCCCTGCTGGGTTCTGTACTCATTTTTATTGTGTGTAATAGTGTTCTTCAGATATCAAGAATCAAATTGTGTGAATTTTATTATTTTTTTGTCTTCTGGAAAAAGTTAATTTTTAATTTGATTGCGTGGTTTGTATATCGTGTCGCCATCATTTTTTCCCATTAGGTGCTCCACTTTGCGAGTCTGTCACTACTGCGCGTCTCCCAGTTTCCAGTGGCGTGGTTTGTTGAGATGTGACGTCTGTCATCATTAGTGCAACACGTTAATACTGGTGTGAGAGAGCTCCCGGCATCCATGATTGGATTCTCTGTTTAAAAGGAAATTCTTTTTCTTGCTCTTCTGGTTATTTTGAATCTTTGTGTGCCTATTTTGACTACAGGTTTGCAGTTCTGGCTTTGTAATTTTGATCTCTCTTGTCTTCTCAGTTATAATTCTCCTTTTACCTTTCCTCTGGCTGTAATTCATTTCCTGGTCCTTTATATTGTATTTCTGTTCCCCTTGTTCAATCATTGAACAGAGCGGTTTTGGGTAAACGTTAACCTAGAAATAGAGTTGTTGCTGCTTTTCCTTACTGATTTGTACTTTCACCTACTTGGTTGTCTCATAAGGTTATACGAATGCTGAGAAAGAGCTCCGCCAGTGAAATGGAACGTGGCAAGCTCTTAGGGAAGAGGTAACTGGTCTTGGAGATGTACGTATGCACAAACGGCAGAAAAGCTGTTGCCGAAACCCAAACACTAAACAGTAAACATTGTCAGAAGAAGATCTTCCAGAAGTCAATAACCAAAAGATATACTGTCACCGAAGCCTAACCCATTCAAAAGTCAAAAGGAGAATTGGCAGAAGTCAATAAGCAAAAGATGTTTGTGGTTTGAATCCGTAATCCCGGATGTTGCACTGAATTCAGTGTAGCGCCACTGACACGGCACTTCAGGCCTTCTCTAGGAATAGCTCGTCACCACATTCTGACAACACAGACACTAACTGTCAGACATGGAGACACAGCAACTCAAAAAATAATGATAATAAAACTCTGTTTAGATCCAGCTAAATTATTAATCCAAGACACCAGTGATGTATCCAAAAAGCAACATTTTAAACAGAAAGGGAAAATTAGCAAAATGTGCCAGTTCATAAAAGAAACAAATTCAACCATCAATTGATCTTTTACTGGTGGATGTGTGCCTGGTGCGTTCTTATTCTATGATTATTCTCTAATGTCTTTCTGAATGTGGAAATTAACCACAAAGTAAATAAGAAAGCAGAGTCCTTTGTATTAGTAAGCAGCAAAACCACATTGATTTGAATGAAGCCCGAGGAAGCTTTTTAAACATTACAGAATAACAAATGTGGGTGAATGGGACTTAAAAATAAATAAAACGTTAGGAATGACTCATGGATCATACACATCTCAGAGAACAGAAAACAACTGTCTAGTGAATCCGCTTCGGGTGCACAATCTTTGTGGTTTTGGATTGAACCAAAGTAAATTATTTAGTTGAAATTTGAAGACATTTCAACCCAGCAGTATTATGTATGAATTTAAAAGCCAGAATTAACTGCAAAATTCCTCTAAATAGGAATATACAACAATGAATTAATAAACCCGTTAATACTACTAGACACATCTTCTGTGATGTTTCTGGGATCATCAAATGTCGTGAGTCTTTCAGCATTATTCTCCCCCCTCCTGGCGACCCACCTAATTCTGGTAAGGCCTAGGATTTGTGTCAAGGCGGCACTAACTTCCTATGAGCGCTCCACGCCTGCCCAAGTCTCATCTAGGTGCTCCAGTTTCCTCTTACAGTCTAAAGATATGTAGGTTGGGTGGACTGGTGACGCAAAACTGGCCCCAGTATGTGTGTTCACCTTGCAATAGACTGACACCCTGTCCAGGGGTTGTTCCTGCCTTGTGCCAGATGCCTGCTAAGATAGGCCGCAGCTCCCCATGACCCTGCTCAGGATACAACATGTCTGGAAGGTGCATGGATGGATGGATAGATTGATTGTGCTGTATTGGAGGAGGACACAGTAAAGTTTTGACGAAAATGACTGGGAGATGCACGTATCGTGCATGTGATGCAAAGCTCAAGAAAACAGACCTCTCAATGATGCGAACTTAAAAATAAGTATAGAGTTAGCAAGTCAAACATGGATTCCAGCTGTGCTTGTTGATCAAACTGGATAGAAAAACTGCATAAGCCATTTAGCTCCAGCCTTTACAGGTGCATCAGCTGAAATCCAAACTGATGTGAGGCGTAAAGTAAAGGAGAGCTATTTTTGTTAATTAAATGTAGATTTCTGATAAATATTTCCTTTTGCACTTAGTAACTAAAGTGCTGTTCGCTTATTGACAGCATATTGCCATGTCTCATACGTTCTTTTTATCCATCTGTCTTGCTTTTAGAGTCCTAATAATTATAGGTCTGCATTTCTCCTCATCTTTCCTCTTTTGCTCCTTTCAGACGTCAGCCTTGGCATGTTTCCCATTCTCCTGCTACTCGCTTGTTCCATTTGTTCAACTTTGTTCTTTTCAACAGGATTACGTTGGTTCAGCCAATTCAGGGGTAGGGTGGATAGATAGAATGGCTGATTTATCCAAACATCTTCTCTTTACTGCACATAATTTATTCTTTACATGTTTGCTCTATTTTGAATAATGTTTTTGGGATGAGGAGTAGCTTAAATATACTGTAAAGTCAAACATAATTCAAGATTTCTTCAGCATCTTATTGAAGGATTGTGCTGCAGTGGTTAGTGCTGGTTTCGTACATATCAATTATTCTGTGTTTGAATTCTGCCCCGGTCTCAGTTCTTTCTCTGTCCATGGGGTCTTCTGGCTTGTTTTCCTCCCGCATCTCAAATACAACGGACAACTGGTTATTCCAAATTGGCATCATGTGCAATAAGAATTTTACAGTACCCGCCACAGTCCTACTATAGCTACTGCCCTCTATGTTCTGGGAACGGACGTTCTGTGTCACTGCTGCCTTTGTGGCTGTTCTTATACCTTCTGTTTCTGAGAAGCAAGTTTTATTACAGTAAAATGGGGAGTCCATCCATGTCTGCCAGAGCTAGTCATCTGGGTTATTTGCTGAAATCCAAGATTCCATTCTAGGCTGTCATTTTGCTTTTGGGTTCTCCAGACATCCCAACAATTTTCTTGTGCCTGTGGCTTTTCTACTTTGTCACTTGTGTTGGTCCTGTCTAATGATCTCCATGCAGTGGCCCAGTAAATAGCATTATAGTACCTACAAAAAGTGTTCACCAACTTAGAAGAGTTTGCGTTTTATTATTAAACAACATTGAGTCACAGTGGACTTAATTTGGTATTTTTGACAGCGATCAACAGAAAAAGGTTATTTAATGTCAAAGTGAAAACTGATATACAGTAATCCTTCGCTATATCGCGCTTCGACTTTTGCGGCTTCCCTCTACTGCAGATTTTATATGTAAGCATATCTAAATATATATTGCAGATTTTTCGCTGATTCACAGATTTCTGTGGACAATGGGTCTTTTTATTTCTGGTACCTGTACATGCTTCCTCAGTTGGTTTGCTCAGATGATTTCATACAAGGGATGCTATTGGCGGATGGCTGAGAAGCTACCCAATCAGAGCATGCGGTTAAATTCCAGGGTGCTGATTGGCTCAAGGAACAAGAGGACCCAACACAGGAGGAAGACGCCGGCCTACCTCTTGAGCGTCTCGCGACCATTCTACGAATAGCAAAAGATCTCCAGACATCGGTTGAAGAATGGGACCCGCAAATGATTTCTCCTTTGCAATTTAGAAATGCTCTTGACAATGCCACGGAAGTGTATAAAAACCTCCTTACACAAATGAAAAAGCAGCGCCAGCAATTGCCCATCACGATGCTCCTTACCCGCAAAACACTGCCAAGTATGACTTCAGTGGAAGAAGAAACTCCAGATGATGATTGCCGGTGCTACACAGTTGCCTGAAGAGGCTACTTTAGAAGAGCTGTTATGCTCTCCTTTGTTGTGCAGTAACATTTATCTCATCATTATCGGACAAGACGTCGTGTCATTGTTGGTGAGTACCCATAACTAATTTTCTATGTACTTAGTACATGTATGTACATTTAGTGTAACTGTACACACATTTTATACAATTTTTTTGCATTGTACATTGTATTTATTGCTGGTGGCCTGTCTATCATAATGGCTATAACATATGTGATATCGGAGACGCTCAATATCTTTAAAATAACATTATATTTAAATGTTGTAGATTTTTCATTTATTTTTATATTACCTAATCAATTACAATGTGTATAAACTGTATTACGTATTAAATAAAACTCCTCAATGATATACGATATGTAAGTTTGTGCGTAGTATATAAACGGTGTGTTTACATACATAATTTCAATGAATCTTACCTAATATCTAAGAGAACATAAAGGGTTTATGATGTATAAATGTGCGGGAAATGTTTATAAGAGCTTAAAATATATAAAAACAACCATATAAACATATGGTTTTTACTTTGCGTATTTTCACCTTTTGTGGGGGATTCTGGAACACAACCCCCGCAGTTGAGGAGGGATCACTGTAAAGCACAAATGTATTAAATATTCACCCCTTCAAGTCCAGTATTTAGCAGATGCAGCCATGACAGCCTTGAGTTGGGTGCGCAGGTCTCTATCAACTTTACTTTTACAAAAACTGCTCAAGCTCTATCAGGTGCCGTGGTGATTGTGAGTGAACAGCCTTTTTTAAGTCTAGCCACAACTTTTTAATGGGATTGAGATCAGGACTCTGATTTGGGCACTCCGGGACATCAACATTGTTGTTTTGAAGCCATTCCTTAGTAGCTTTGGCTTTGTCTTGGGTTCGTTGTTTTGCTTGAAAACAAATCTTCTCCTAAGGTGTACGATTCATGCAGACTACACCAGGTTTTCCTGTTTTTATTTAGCCCTCAAAAGCATACCAGGGACTTCTGCAGAGAAGCAACCCACATTGTGATGCAGCCACCACCATGCTTCATGGTGGGGATGTTGTATTTTTGATAATGTTATGTGTTCAAACATGGCATTTACTATGATGACCAAAAGGCTCACCATTGGTCTCATTGGACCATAGAGCCTTCTTCTAGCTGACTTCAGAGTATCCCATGTGCCTTGTGGCAAACTCTAGCCAAGATGTCCTCTGTGTTTTTCTCTTTACCAATCTGCCATAAGACTGTGACTGGTGAAATGCGCGGGCAACAGCTGCTGCACAAACAGAGTGACTGTAGCTTGTAACTCCATCAGAGTTCTCAGTGGTGTTTTGATGGCCTCCTTGCTAGTCGTCTTCTTGAATGATCACTTAGTTGTTGTAGTCAGCCTGCTCCAGGCAGATTTACAGCTCTGCCATACTCTTTCCATTTCTTGATGATTCATTTCACTGGGATATTGATCTCATGGCTTGTGCTTTTAAATCACATTTTCATGGAGTTGCTTCACTGTGTAGATCTGACCACAAGACTGACTCACCATAAGCTGGCCCTTCCAGATAAGGCACATTCAGACCATAAATAGGTGACCTCCATTGAACTCACTCTGGGACTTCTAAAACCAATTGACCAGTGATGATTTAGGTGTGGCATATAAAGGAGGTGAATACCAGTGCAAATAGTTATTTTGTGTTTTAGATTTGTAATTAATTTAGACCACTTTGAAGACATCTGTTTTCACTGTGACAATTAATGTCAAAAAAGCCAAATTAAATCCACCACAATTCAATATTGTATAACAATAAAATGCAAAACACTCACTGGAGTGAACACTTTTTATAGGCACTATATATTATAAGGAGGTTTTATTTTCAGAAATGCCTTTGTTGGCTTTAGGCCTTTAAAATTAATAAGTAACCACAGTCTAAAAATGACTCTTTCCACATGCATTGGGATTGTTCCATGAACCCTTATTTTTTTTCTTCTAAAACACTTTTAATATTAAAAAGCTAGCTGTTTTTCTCCGACTGGTTGCCAATAAGATGGAATTCATTTTCATCAGACTTTACAAAAAATGTTAAAAAGTTAAACACAGGAAATTGAGGGTTTTGAGTGTTTTGCCAGTAGTAATCAGACGTCTGAACTGGCTCTGAACTTCCCTGTGACAGACACTGCATGTGCTGAATATGCTAAATAAATCTTTAAATGTGCATTCATCATCTTAGAAATGTCACCTGTGTTTACCTTCAGACTTCACCAGCAACATGGACTACTGCAGTGTTCTTCATCTTGTCTAATCTGTCGCAGGCTCCATGGTCGCATACTTATGCTGGCTCCTGGACTCTCATCAGTACATATTTATACAGGTACAGCACTTTTGTCAGAACATTAGACAGAAAAGTCGCTGAGGTTCATTCCAACATCTTAACTTTGCTCCAATGGGTTATTGATAGAGTGGACCTTTGTTGTGTTTGACGAGAAGGGCCCAATCATTCGATATGCGCTGAATGATAAATACCTCTGCACTTACATCTCGCCTTTTCCAAAAGGCCAGTACAAATATAAATTATCTTTATTGGTTATTCATTTATGCATACAATCCACTTTCTTTGGTGATTTTATGTAAAGTGTATTTGGCAGTACTGTTGGATAAGTAAATCATTGATTGTCTGAGTACACAACCAAACTGGAATAATCTAATAATAATTCATGCTGTCACACAATATAAGCTCCCACTGCTAGTTGAAAGCAGTGTACCGAGTCACCAAATAAATAAAGAGACCTTGCAGAAGCGAGTAAATCATTTGCTACATTAAGTATAATCCACAACAAAAAGTTAATCTTCAGAATGGAACCTTTTATCCTCTGATTTTAATAACTGAGCACTGACAGGCCACACAATGCACCTCCAGTTCGCGTCTGCAAGTGGAACATAATGGGAAGAAAAGGAACATTCACCGAACAAACTGATACCAAAGGGATCACAAACTGCCACAAAATGGCTCTGTGTAACTGCGCATCCCAAGACAACACCCTACAAAGCGCTGTGCAAGTTTATGTGTGCGTGTGTAAACAAATGCTTCCATCTCTATAAGACAAATTGAAAATGGAAAAGTGCCATCTTAATAAATTTATGTCTTCCTCCGCTGCAACATTGCACATTTCCTCTTTAATTCAGCTGCGAATCCTGAGGGAAGCAGTGTCTGTTTGAGATGTGTGCCACCCGAAGGGCATGAGATGGTCTAATGAGGTGCTTTGTCTTTTACGCTTTGGCGTGGGGGGGTTGGGGGTCAGTCACAGTGGAGCTTAATGTTCCAGAACGGTCTAAAATGAGACAAGTGACACAGATGCAGTTATTTGAATGCCTGACAGAGAACACATACATTAGTAGGGCAGCATGACATGGTTTGTTCAGGACCACACAGTATGAACTCACCCTGGTCTCAAGTGTAATTTTAATGCACTCGATGGAATTTTTAGCCAATAACTGAACAGAACATTAACACAGCGTGTCTATCAGGCAGTAACAGCAGGACGCACCGTTCAAACTGGCATGGCTGTTGTCAGCATAAAAGCCTAAAAGTAAACCTAAGCAACGCTACAGCATGCAGTCCTTCAAAGAAAGGCTTTTGAGCACTTCAGGCAAAGTGCTGTAACAGAAGGCTGGATGGCCCTTGGATAGCCAAGGACGCAGCAGGGCAAGGAATGTGTGCTGCCTGCGGAACTGGAGGTCTCAGACCAGTGAGGTGGAGAAAAGCTGGCATGTAGAGAGGGCACTGACCCCCAAGGAAAGTATAGTATTATAGTCACAGCGGTGGCAAGAAGTGAACTTCTAATGAATCTTGAATTCTTAGGGATGAAGTAATTACAGAAAAACCCACCAATATTCCTTTCCCGTTGTTTTTGACTCATTCTGTCATACATATTTGAAATTAGATGATTATTTGTGCCATTGAACAAGCAAGCATGTTAACAACATTCAGAAAGAATACAAAAATGCAGCCATACTTGTTGTTTTGATGACTTCCGTATGGCTTATTTATTCTTTCGGCCCTTTTAGTGTAGAAATGTGGAAACTTGAACACTGTTTCCCTCTGTAAAGAGATTAAAAATTATGAATTGTGAAATACTGTACATGTGTACGCACTATGATTAAGTAACACTGGCCCAGCAATGCCTGTACTTAAAAAGAGAAGTGCCAGGGGAAGATGTGCCACATTCACTTGAACAGTGCCTTGGAAGTCATTTTTTGACATTGAAGTAAAAAAGAGTTCATGGAGAACTGCCAGACTGCCAGGACTTACCAGGAGTTGACAATGTATGTGGAAAATGGGAAGCACAGGAGTTACCCAGGGTGCCTTGCCCTTTAAACAAGAATTAAAGCTCAGGACACATGGGGCTACAAAAAGAAATAATGCTGGAACTGTGTCCAGGACTTACAAAGGACCGACCTCCCTGTCCATTGAGATAGTTCTAAGAATTGGCCAAAAAGTGGAGCAAAGGCCATTCCCTGGTAGTACTCCTTAGAGTCGGGAGAAGGGACAATTAGGAGGGAGGTAATGTGGCCTGAGGATGAGGTGAGAAGGATACAGATGGGTAGCGAATGCAATGTTGTGATTCTTGACGTAAAGTGTTTAGACGGTAGGCAAGCCTGCAGTACTCTGGACACCCCAGTGCTCATCCTGTGCTCCAAAGCCCAACACACCAGGACTCCTACATGGCTTGGTGTGAGTGACTGTGGCTGCATCACTGGCCAGGCCCTACAGTGGATCGGCTCCTGGGCCAGTGTTAGTTCCTGCCTTGGGCCCGTGACTGCCTCCATAAGCTCTGGCACCTTCCACATCGTGATTTGATTAAACAGGTTGGAAAAGGATGGCGTCATTAGGGTAGAACATTTGCTCTGATCTGGCTTCATCAGAATACAGTTTGCTTGTGTTATTAATCAATAAAATGTGTACACAGGAGGTTGGCTGCCTGGCCAAAAACATTTTTTATTCTGATGGTATAAAGAAGCTCCTGGAACTCTGATTCAAATGTTTTATTAAAGGGAGATATGAACTATGCTGAAAAAGATATGAATTTCAATTTGAGTTAGTGCAGATACATTGTGGCTTCTCATCACAGGGATACACACATATCCTAGCAGTGAAGCTGGACAGAGACCAAGGTTATGTCTGCTGCTCTTTTTAAAGACAGACAGCAGGTTTACGTGAAACTACGAGTGGTACCACAGAAAAATGCAGACACTGCTTGTGTTTATGCATCCAGAAGGAGGTTCAGTCAGTTCAGCTGAACTGAACAAGAGTGGGAAACGAGGATCCTTTAATGTAGAGCAAAATGTAAGACCCTGATAGATATTACATAAATAAAATATTACACAAAAAGTATATTGAAACAGTTAGTTCAGACCATTTGGCCATCTTGGACTGTAATTCATATTCACCTCTCATAGGCGTAACTGAAGTGGTGAAGTTTGGTTTGAGCCACTCCCCAGGAAATATATTTATATGTTATATATTTTCAATAGATTGACAATAGACAGAATTTTGATTCACATGCTTTCTCACCCCACCCTGAAATGAATACCTGGCTATGCCCCAGGCATCCCTCCAGAGTCAGTGAGCAGCCTACACCAAGCAATACAGTAAAAGAAAATGTGAGCACATCTCACCAGTCTTAGCATCATTACACTAGTTACCTGTGTCCTTTAGAAGGGATTTTAAAATACTAGTAATGGTACATAAAGCTCTGAATAATCTCGCTCCTTATTCAATTTTGGAGTGCCTGCTGCTATTATTCCCAGTCGTAATCTTACATCCCCGAACAGTAGTTAGGTTCTTATTCCAGGATCTAAGCGTAAAAGGAGTGTTGAGGTGACCTTTTTCTGTTATGCACCGAAAATCTAGAACATTTAAAAACAAAAACTCCTAAGAACCCACTTCTTAAATTTGGCTTTTTCATGGCTGCATTTTGTTTCCACGTCTGATAAATTATATATGTATCAAATTATCGTACTTGATATTAACCTCCACTGTTCTTTGTTTTCTTTTCCGGTCATCTGATCAAAGTAGAAATCTGAATACTCCAACTGCTGATGAGACCCACTTCATCGATTTTCTTCCAGTGAAGCATAAAAGCAACAGAAATTACTTATGCGCACTAGTCTGATACAGGGGGACGGGGCAGGGCAGTCTTTTGGAGTTGGGGCTGCTGCAGATTTTATTTTTCTTCCAGTGTCCTGTCGACTGAAGTGTTTATTTTTCTGTCCACCCCAACCATCTGATCATAACCTCAAATTTATCGGTATCATTATAGACTTAAAAATGATTTTAGCAGTTTAATCCATAATTAAGGACTCATGCTTTATCAGTTACTTGTCATATTGATTTATCTTAATTGACTGTTTTTAGTATTTAATTTATTTATTTATCCATTGGTAATTTATTATTTTACTTTTTATTTGCAGTTTTGCCACTAACAACTTGTAAAGAACTTTGAGCTGCATGTTTGTTTATGATAAATGTGCTATAGAAATAAATGTTGTTCTTGGGTTAAAGTAAAACAAGGGTCTGAAAATCCATTCACATCACCCATCCATATCAACAAAGGCAAGCAGCACAGAGTTAATTGTCTATTGATATAAAAATGCAGTATATTGTTACTGGCTCCATTGTGCACATGTCTGGAATTCCTAGCTATAAAAAATCTAGAAGTGCAAATGAAATGCCTTGCTAAAGTATGCCAGAGTATCCAACACTGAGGACAACAAGAACATCTCTACCTTGGTACTTCATAGCTGCTCTAATGACACCGTTCAGTAATCAGGATCATAAAGGCAACAAAGCAAAGCAAAACAAAACTCGCAGAATTGACTCCATATCAGGAATTACAAAGAAGAATCTTGAGGCTGTAGTGGGCTATATTCCCTAGTTAGTTTATGGACTTGCTGGGTATCTAAAAGGATGGACTTTATACATTTCACAACATCCTGTGTCAAAAAAAAAAATAACATTCACATTATTGCCACTAACTCTAACCACAGTACCAAAACTCTCTGGCTGTCATTTGGTAATTTTAAATACAGGCTATATATTAACTGTCAATAGTTTTTTCTACCCCTGTAATAGGATGTCTGAAGGTTATAAAAATTATATACAAATACCAACAGCACGGCACAAAATTATAAAATAAGGCTTTGTAGTTTGATAAAAACATGAAGAATTCATACTGAAACACTGTAGGTTGTGCAAGTTAATATACTGTGCACAGGAACGCAATCCCAAGTGAGTTCAAACACATTTAGTGAACAGAAGAGTATTTTGTTTTGTGTTAAACATAATCCATTTTTATAGACAAGTTACAAAGCTGAGTATTGTGCTATCAATCAACTGTCCTTTTACAGATTTCACTTCTACCAACTACAGAACATGCACTTTGTTTTAGCCACCCTCTCCTGCTCACGCCAGCCACGCGGCCTGAAAACATCTGACTGTTTTCTTTCCTCTGTTACCTCTAATCTCCATTCAGCTTGCCAACTCTCTCCCTCCTTTCCTAATAATAAATATTTTAACATTGAGGAAAGAAAAGAAAACTACAAATGTAATATCAAATGGGTGTATTTCACATTCCTTAATATATTTTTCTTTTTATATGAACAAATTTACCTCAGAACTGCTGGGAGAGAAAGAGAGGTGCATTACAGTGGACATGCAAGTTGACATGCCATCGAAGGAAAAAGGTGTAGACCTTCTGTGTGTACCATGTGAGCTGTAAGTGCACTAGAAGAGGAGGGGGACAGACAGGTGTGAACAGGCAGTGTTCTCCCATGATTCAGTAGGGCAGCTTGACGCAACAGAAACCGTATGTAAATCACAGATAGATAGATAGGAAATATGCTATATAAGCCATGGATGGATGGATGGACAAATAAAAAGTCACCATATAAGCCATAGATAGATGTGAAAGGTACTGTATGATGGATAAGGCACTATATAAGTTAGTGCCTAAATAAGTGTATTTATTCCACAGAGCAGCACCAGCAGCCTGAATGGTAAGGTAAGGCTTGACTGGTTATCAAAATGGTCTTCACTCTCCTTACAGGACCCAAATTTCCATCATTTTCTTGGGTGGGCTTAAATTACAAAAAAGATCCTCATTGCTCTTGGACAGTAATAACACTGCCCACCTATACCCAGACGGCTACAACAGCAAGGAACAAAATACACCAACCATATCAAGTTACCACGGCACCAGACAATAGCAGCCACAGGTGTCCATGTTAGCAGCAACTCTGACCATTCACCACAATCGGCACTAGCACTCCAGAGTGGCCCCTTATGAATGCCAACCTGCTCCCAGTTCTGCTTCAGGTAATTCCAGATAAGCATTAGTTTCAGAACCAATACTATTAATCTTTTTCAGCTAGGTATTTTGTATTAATCTAAATTATTCTATACAAATATTACAACAAATGAAAATTGTAGAGCTGCAGCTAACAAATATTCTCCTAGTTGATGAATTGGTCCATTATTTCTTCAGTTAATCAGGGGTTTAAAAACATGGAATGTTTGAGCAAGTTTGCAAGCAGCTTCTTTAAAATATTTAGTATGGACTTATTTTTCTTTACTTTTACAGCATATCATCCAGTAACCTCAGGATTATTATTTTTGTTCATGAATGTATTGACAGTTAATTTCTGTAAACTGATCTTCTTAATGCATAGGGTCAGTCAAAATATTGTAATCTCTTCCTCAGAATCTGAGGATTCCTCCCTGCTCTTGGTCCCGGGTGTGAGTCTGCATGCAGTTTCTACTCTACATAATCACTCTGAAATAGGAACTGTGGATTCAGAAAATGCTGCTAATTTTGAAATGGCCAACCTATCCAAAGGTTATACTTTTACAAGATGCTCTTTGGCGTAATTAACTTTATATCCAACTTTTATAATTGGAAGAGTTCATTCAGAACATGATATTTCAAATTTTGCATTAATGTTATAAATAAAAAAAAACCTTCTCTGATGATACAGTGATAGAATATAAAGAAGTTCCACGCTTTTATCTACACTTTCCAGACCTATTCTTCACTGAAGTGAAAAGAGTGCTTGCAGGCATGAGCACACCATCTCTGATGGAGGTGGGAAATGCTGCTAGAAAGCCTCCCTTAGAGTTACCACCAGCTCTGTGCTTGGGCACCAGTGGAAGCCGCTGCAAAATCTAATTCAGGATGGCATATACCAGTCACCTAACAGGAGCTCAGGCTTGCTAAATTCAAGTCAATGCTCTGGTGAAAGAAGAAAAAGGAACTTGACACCACTGTAATGGACGTTAATAGACTTGAGGAGAGGTGTTTACCACCAGAGTGGGCTAACTGATTTAAACTGTGACTAAGAGAATAAAACTGAGTAATAAAAAAAAAAACGCAAACTTTTACAAGTAGCAAAAATTTACAACGGGTGTTACAGACTCAAATTAAATGCATGATTTATAATATAATAATTATAATAGCAGCTCACTACTCAAAATGGAAAATGCGGGGAAGACCCGGGATCAAACCTGCAACCTCTTGATTTAGAAGCAGCTGTTCTTACTTCTAACCTACCCATGAGATTGATAAATGGGCTTCGGTTTTTACATATTGACAGCAACATGAAAGTGTTTATTTGATAGTTTGGCCTCCAGTCCTCACACATTATATACTCCACGTTAGTATTTTGTCATTATTATAACCTGAGAAAAGTTTCTGTTTCAGTTATGTGTTCAACATTTCTTGCCTTGCATTTCCTATCAGCCTACATTTACACAGATTGTTGTAGGCATGGAACACACAGGAAATGCATGTATACCAAAAAGCGAGATATTATTTACCCTACACAACTCCAGGCACTTCACACCCAGATAAACAGACTTGAACTCTGAGAATTTTGTGTCTGACATCAGCTGAGTCAGTGGGGAATGAGATAGCAGGCTGCTTGACACATTTGCAAAGCAAAGAGGCTGATGCAGAGGTGTGAAGGAATTTAAGGTGGCCCGGCATTGCGACTATTTTTGTAGACTTCAGGGAGTCCCAAAAGAGTTTAGAAACCTCACAACATATACATTCACATCTGTGCACTTTAAAGGGAGACCACATACAAATGATGAGAAACACAAAAAGAAAAACATGAGTGAACTATGTAAAGTGAAAATCATAAACATCTAATAATGATAATAATATATAATCAAATGACACATTATTCCTGGTGATTATCCACTTCAAATCAAATGAATAAACTTTTCTGTAAAACTATGCTTTGCATTGACCATCATCAAAAGCCAAGGCATTAAAAAAAGCAGGGATTCCTCTCTCATGCAGGAGGCTCATGGACAATTGGGTGTAGAATGTTCAAGAATATGCAGCCTAGTGACCTAATGAGAATATTTTTATTGCTTATTATTTGACTGGTGCCTTTATCCAAGGTGGCTTAAGACATTTGAGAGATAAAATTGATTACATTTCTTTTGGTTTTCCATTTGGAGCACAGGCTGGTGAAGTATCAGTAGCACAGTTTGAAGTCTTAGGTCCAAACTCTTGAGCATTATACCTCTCTGCCAGCCAATGATATTAACCTGATGGCACACTGTCTTATGAAATGTCCCAGGTGAAGCCAAGTAACATCACCATTATATATAAAGATCTCTAGTGAGCCATCAGACGTGTTGTGTTTGCGCTGGTAACAGGATGCCTATTTTGCCAATTATCATGACAGCTGTGATGACCACAGTCATAAAGATGCATCAGAGACAGAAACTCTGAAGCTCCATGGTGCATGCAAACCCTCTTTTTCTGAAAGCAAAAGAAACAGGAAAAGGGAGATGGCTAGGTAACTTTGGAGAGAGATGTGGAAGCATCTTTCCATTTGAAGAGTTTTCCTGTTTAGAAAACACAGAGGTGTGTATAGTGATGTGTCTCTGTGTGGAAAATATGAATAATTTAATCTTAAAAACATCCACCGCACCTCCATGGTGATGTGAATAATAGGCATATCTAGAATTATTTACCTGGGGTGAAAGCAATAATCTGAAAAATATTAGTAAACACAGAAGTCTGAATGAGCCTTTAGGAAGCAATATTCCTTGTTTTCTACCCCAATAAACATTAAACCCCTCAAAAGCTCATAAGATTTGCATTCAAATTGAAACTTCAACCTTCCAGCGGCTCCCAAGAAACCCATCAGAGATGTCCACCAGAACTACAACTCTCATGCAACCCTGCAGGTGTGTAACATGGGTAATACACCAGAGTGAGGCTGGCATTTATTTTCGTTCCTGGCTGGGAAAGGAACCATCCATCCCGGCCGGGATGCCAGCAAATCTGTGTCTTCTATGACAAGGCCTTCAAGATCAACTCCAGCTGTCCTCATCCATAACATCTCTTTTTTTTCTCCTATTCTGTAATTAATTGGTTCAGTGACACAAACACTTTCTACTTGTCATTAAACTTAGAAAAGAAAAAAAAAGAAAACAACATGAAATTGTCAACTCCAAGAGCTTTATGTTTAGTTTTACGAAGAAACTCTAAGTCTCAAGTTAAAATACAGAGTAGCCTAAAACCAAGAGAGGAATTCTACGTCCACTAGGAAGGAAGTGAGGCACCAGACATGGACCAGTGTTTTATACTAGATGTGCACATGGGGTCTTCCAGATACATGACATGGTTAACCTCTTAAGTGTTACGTGCAGTACAAAGAGTGAACCCAAGCCCAGGAGCAAGCACAAGATGGTGGTTCAAAGGGCTAGCCAGTCCTAGTCTTCAATCCAACAAAACTACATATAGGGAAAGTAGGGAATGTACCAGTCCAGTGTGTGTCTTGGGGAGTCCTGGTTCATGGATGGATGGGACCTAGCCAGAGAAGGTTAGTTATCTAATCAGGATAAACTAATTTGCGTGACCAAACAGGATTCTTGGTTAAACTTAAATTGAAAACCACCTTTGAGAAAGTATGTCAGTATGGACAGCAAGAGGGGAGTCCCAAGGATGGAACAGATGTTAAGTGGCTCAAATAAAGAAAGGCTCTCCAACTGCTGTGTTTTTGTTTTTTTTAATGGACTAGATTTTGATCAGGAAGGGTTTTTTTAACCTTTGGGATTATGAGAAGAATGATAAAGATTAAAAAAAAATGCACATGACTTCCTGGCTAGAGTTTGCTAGAAGGCACATAGGAGAGTCTAAAATCAGCTGGAAGAAGGTTTCATGGTTTGAGCTTTATGGCCATCAGACTAAACACCATGTTTGAGCAATGCACATCACTAAAAACACAGTGAAGCATGTTGGTGGCAACATCATGTTGTGTGGATGATTCTCTGTAGTAGGCCCTTGACCGACTGTGACATAAATGAATGCAGCAAAATATGGGGAAGTCCTGGAGGAAAACCTGAAACAGTCTGTAAGAAAGAAACCCATGCCTTGGTAGATGAGTTATATCAGGAAGACAGATGACCGAAGCACAAAGCCAAAGCTACACAGGAACCATTGGACCTGACAGAGCTTGAGGAGTTTTACAAAGAAGATGAGGAACAACGTCTGTGTCCAGATATGTAAAGCTGGTAGAGACAAGTGCACATAGGCGCAAAGTGACCCTGAGGTGCCCAGGATTATGCACATTGTTTTGGGTGAATGCAGTTTGTGTAGATGTAGACTAAATAGATCATTTTCACGGTCTCTCTGTCAGGTGTGGGCTCAGTGCCTCCCTTAATGTGCTGCTAACTTCTAATCCTATCCATCTACTTGGGTTGCCTGGCAACAAAAACTATGCAGATGCCACTCAAAGGGAGGAGAAGAAAATGAAAATGGAAATGTCATATAGGTTGTACTATAGATATAAGTATTGTGTTTTTATGCCTCTGCAAAAATCATTCAGAGTTCAGTGCTTTGTACAGTATTTAACATGCTTCATTTTCTGTTTATGATATCACAGTTCTGAATCTGGAGTTTTGAAAATTTTCAAACTGGTTTTGAATAACTGCCTGTATTTTACCAGCTTGTCTAAGCTGACTCTTGAGCTTTTCGTATTTACCAAAATACAAAAATGAAGGCAGAATTATGTGTACCTTCATGATCAACTCTAGGTCTCGGCTTTCACTGTTGCTGGGTTTGTTCAGGTCAGCTTCTTTAGTTGCACATACTGATGAGGCATGGTTGCTTGGTTCCTCTTAGAACTGACAAGAATCAGTTTGTGCGAGCAACACATCCATAATGGGACAGACTTCTAACACAAGAATGGCCCTTAGTTGTGGAGAAATGACCTACAGTATGACTAAAATCTTTGTCTGTCATGTCAGCAGCCTTTGGACTTTTTGCCCAACAAGCATGTTAAACAGTGCCACAATTTTATAGACCTGGGGCCTCATGTATAACCCCTTGCGTAGAATTCACACTAAAACATGGTGTACAAAAAAATTCAGATGCATAAAAGTGTGCGCAAGCAAAGTTCAATGCACTTCCCCTTTATAAATCCCAGTCAACGTGAATTTTAATGCACACACATGCACCATATATTAAAGTCACCATGTAAAGGGGAGTCGCAGCCCACAGTCTGGAGGGGGAGGAAGGTCTATGTCGAGATGAAAGCCAAAATGTCAACTTTAATCTCAAAATTTCCAGTTTAATCGTGTACTTTATTTTGTCATTAAAAAACAATGTTGTATACTTCAACTTAAAATACATGTTTAATTTACCAGAGATTCACAAACCCCATTATAACTAAAATAGCACATTAAATGCTTTGTATTCCATGTTCCCCAACCCAGTTGTTAATCATTATGTGCTTCAGAAACGGGCTTTCTCTTACGCTGTCATACCTAACCAATCACCACAAAATATGTGTCTGTAATAAATGAAAAACCAGGTGCAAGCTTAGAACGCAGATTCTTTGAGACTTCTAATGAACATTGAAAAATCTTCATTGTACGTGTTTAATTATTCCATCCATCCAGGGTCACTCCAGTCCCAGCAAGCACGGCGTACCAGGTCATTGCTCCCCCAAACACTATACATGGTTTAAATGAGGTTAGCAATTTATCTGTAAAATGTAATGCATTTTATCATAGAAATGATATAGTATACATCCTAGTACAGTGGAACCTCGGTTCACGAATGTCTCGGAACACGTACAGATTGTTTTACAATCAAAAAGTTCGCCAAACTTTTGCATCTGTTCACAACCATACACTCGGTATACGAACAAGCCAGTTTCCCTTTCGGTTTGTGCGCGCCGATGATTTTCACACGTGTTCAGTCTCTCCCTGTGCAGCGAGTGAGAGAGAGACAGACAGACAGACACAGAATCGAGAGAGAGACACAGAGACACACACACACGAGAGAGAGAGAGAGAGAGAGAGAGAGAGAGATGGCTGGACGCATAAGGCCGAGAAGGCAGTTAAAGAATGCACCGGCTTGTTTTTAGAGACAGATTCGAGCATTGTTTTAACCTCACTGTATTTAATGAAGACTTTTTTCTATTGGATTTTAACCTCCACTTCACTTCTTTTTACAGCGATCAGTTCGTAGCGTGCATTGTTGTAATGTTACTTTTCATGGTGGTTTATTAATTTACGGATTTTTCAAATGTTCATTTTTTTCCCTGTGCTTAAAACATATTACAAAAAAAGTGCTTTTAGCGAGCAGTTCGTAGCGCTATTGCGCAAACTATTGCAGTGTTAGTTTTCTCTGTTGTTCAAGGTTTTCTCAGTGTTATTCAATGCAATGTTTTTACATTTAGTTTACTATTACGCTGTGTATTCTATGGTGTAATTAACTATATTTGTGCTTAAAAATCTTTAAAAATATATATTTACATACAGTTCGTACGGTCTGGAACGGATTAATTGTATTTACATACAATCCTATGGGGGAAATTACTTCGGTTCACGACCAAATCGGGTTACAACCAGAGTTTTGGAATGAATTATGGTCGTGAACCGAGGTTCCACTGTATTCTAACAGCATCTTGCCTGAAGAAGGGGCCTGAGTTGCCTTGAAAGCTTGCATATTGTAATCTTTTTAGTTAGCCAATAAAAGGTATCATTTTGCTTGACTTTTCACTACATTCATAATGGCTAACACGGTACAACACCCTAGTACTTCTAACAGCATCTTGGAAATCTAAATGGACTTAGAATCTAGGGATCATCATCCATAAATAAGCGCTCACTTCTACTTCTTCTATTTCCGATGTCTTCTAACAATGCTAAAGCAGCTATGTTAGTTGGAATAGTTTGGTCACTCTGTGCACCATTACAGTATATTGTTACAGACTGACTACATTCAAGTGAATTCAATTTGTAAACGATATGCAATTAATTTCGGCGTACTTGATATACCCTGCATCATGGATGTGAATCTAAAAAAGAAAGGGAGACCACACAGAAACCGTAGCACTGCTTTGCTGCTGGGTGCTGCCTGTTTGCAAAACTGAGCAGAAACGTGTGAACACATGGTGTGAGGCTGCCGTGAAAATGCAGTAAGTGGCTTTATGCCAAGTTTAGTTTTTTATACATCTCAAAGTGAGCATGAAAATGAGCGTACCCAATATTTTTGTGGGTACGCATCATTTACAGTATACATGAGGCCCCTGAAGATTCATGTGCACACTTATTACTGTATCTTCTGTGCAAAATTACTATAATATGGTGTTCTGGGATGTCCATTTTAGATTTTTGTATTTTCTGAGCTACTCTTGCGTCTGCACTTGTTAGTATTAAGTCTGTAACAGCGCACTGTCTCCCTGCTTGTTAGCAACCTTTAATGACAGAATGTCAAGGTGCATCTCCCAGAAAACATCTCATCACTGGAGGGACAGGTAGAATAACCACTCCAAGTGGAAAAATGCAAGTAATTTTGCATTCTGTTTCCAAGTAAGGGTCACGAGAATGGCAGTTGGGTTGGTGAGGTGGCGGTAGTGCTGCAAACTTTGTACCCACCGGTAGGAAGTGGAGGCTCCTCTGTGTTCCTGGAAAGAGTTATCAATTTATCTTCACATTCTCAACTACAGGCATCTCACGAGCTACAGTGCCCTCTGTAATGTTTGTGACAAAGACACATTTTTCCTTAATTAACCATTCTGCTCCACAGTTTAAAATTACAAATCAAACGATTCAGACGTGATTAAAGTGCACATGGCAGACTTTCATTTAAGGGGATTTGCATACACTTTGGTCTTGCCATGTGGAAGTGACAACACTTTTTCTACACAGTCCCCTCATTTCAGGACACCATATTGTTTTGAGCAATTGGCGTCACAGGTGTTTGTGAATCCTCAGCTTTATTTCATCGCCTCCTAAGACACCTCGGCTTGCGTCAACCCTTTGGACAATTATATTGAGCTGGCTGTGATGATCAGATGAACTGCACTGATGTAGCTGGGGGGGGGGGGGGGGGGGATTATTTACTCACACAGTGCTAGGTAGTGTTGGATAACTTTACTTACAAGATTAAAGAAATAAGAGAAAAAGAGAAGAGAAAAAACTGTGATTTGTCCACTCTGTTGTTCTTTATCTAATATTAGATCTTCATTGAAGACTTGAAATCGTTTAGTGTCAACAATCTAAAATCAGGAAAGGACAAATACTTTTCATGGTGCTGTCTAACCAAAAAGCTCCAGAGTTTATCGAGGCATAAGAGATGTTAGAGCAAGAGCCAGAATCCCTACTCACGGGCACGTACACATTTATTTTTATCAGACAATTACTATAATTCAGTTTTTTGGTGAGACAGCTGCTTCAGTTTTGACATTTCATTCCATTAGGCTTTCTACGCCTGGGCTGTGTGTCTACAGCAAACCTCTCACACACTTAAAAGATTTTGTCTTTTCGCTGTTGCTGCTTTATGGTAGAGGAACAACCTCAGGCTGCATTTCCACCACACAGACAGATGAATACTTTTAAATTAGAAACATTAATTGTTATCCAAGGCCATAACCCATTTTGGTGCACATTAATTGCTCATCCAGAAGAATTCATAACATAACTTTCGGTAGATCAGAGTGGCATCAACGGTTATGTCAGTCAAGATGAAGAAGGAGCTGAGCAGAAAGTCAAAGCTCTCAGTTTACCAGTCCATCTATGTCTCTGCCCTCACCAATTGTCACAAGCTTTGAGTAGTGACTTAAAGAACTAGACCGCAGATACAAGCAGTGGAAAGGAGCTTCCTTCACAGGGTGTCTGGGCGCAACCTTAGAAACATGGGTGAGGATAGCAGACATTTGGGAAAAGTTCAAATTAGAGCTGCTACTCCCCTGCTTTCAAAGCTCAGGCATCAGATGAGAATGGTACCCTGTTTAGGCCTATCCAACCAGGAGGAGAATGAGGCAGACTTAGGACACGTTGGCCTGGGAACACCTTGGTATCCTGTATGATGAGGTGGCGAGGAAAAGGAAAATCTGGGCCTCTTTACTTAGACTGCTGTCCCCACGACACAGACCAAATAAGTAGAAGAAAAAAGAAGGAATTTTCTCAAAGTGGCTTAGACCAATTACAGGTCCAACTCTCAAGTCTGTCCTGGCAGTACTGAGCACACGGTAGGAACTATCGCCGTACTTGTGATAATCCACTACATTGTCCACTTCGACATACAGCTTTACTTGCATGGGGACAATTTAAAGTCGGCGATTAACCTAACATGCACTTCTTTGGGGTATGGGACAAAAACTCAAGCTCCTAGATAAAAAGGAGAGACGTACAGACTGAACACAAAAAGTACCCAGTCACGGGAATGACTGCGTGAATGAAGCAGCAGTGCTAACCACTGCGCCACCACGGCAGTCAAGAAGGAATAAACCAAATACAATTTCATTTTCCTGAATGTTTGATACTCAGTTCCTGTAAAATGAAATTCAGGATATGACCAAAAGTACATCACTTGTAAGATAAATGTTATTTTTCTATGTCAGCTCCATAGATTTGCTCCTATTTTAAGGAAAGTGTTCATCTCTGTTGTTTCAGATCAGAAGGTTAATGCCTGTTATTTGCGGTAGCTTCTTTACTGAATAATGTAGATCTAATTTTAGCTCACCTATATTTACAAGTGCCACACCATAATTTATATCATTCCAGGGCACAACTACTCTTAAGGGCTTTTTGAACAGCAAAATCACTACATAAAATATTATTCAACATGGAAACTACTTTTCTCAAGTATAATAAAGCAGATACTTACAGTCTTCATCTGTCTGGAAGGTAACCTCCTTTCCTTCTTTCTTGCCTTCAGGATTAGAGAGTGCCAGCTGAACATGGATGGCACGGTAAGGGGGCAGATTGCGGAGCGTAAACTGAGATGAATTATGCTCCACTGCTAGGCACTCTCGTACAGTTCTGTTATGCCCACTGATGCCTGTTCCATAGCGGTAGCACAAAGAAACTGAGTAAGTGTGGCATCTGGTGAGATTGAAGGCCACAGGTTCCCACTGTAGAGTCAGCTGCCGAGATTCAATTTCCGAGGCTGTCAGACCCTTCAATGCCCGCATTGGCTCTGTGGGTTAAAACAGAATAAATGAGGTTGTCACCAATAACAGAAAATTTATAAATTGCACTCTGCAGATCTCAAAGGTGTTGGTGGGCAGCTCTGTATATTGTTTTTATAACAAGGTTACAGGTAAGATTGGAAATAAAAGACTACACTGTGCCGGACCCCTCACTGTACAAAATTAAGGATTTGCAGACAGTCAGGTCATAAGCACCAGTGGCACAAGATGTGTGACTGATATACATATGGGGACGGGGGAAAATGGCTCTCCTTTTTCTGTAGCAGAAAATATTACTGCAGTGAGGTTTTGAATTAATGCCGGGCCATCTGCTTGGGGCGTGCAATATTCTCATCGTTGTTAATTATTCAAATGAATACAATTTGTTGTAACAAGATGTCTCCTGTTGCCACATTTATAAAGAATCTTTGATTGTAGCTGTTCATTTAGCACAGTATTCAGTGTCTGTTATCTCACACGTGAACCATAGTCTTACAGAAGGATGAAGAACAATATTCACAGAAACAGAATATTCACACCCAGTACGTCAAATTTAGGGCCGCAAGGTCAACCTGATACTTAGATTAGGATGAGCACTTTCTAGCAGCACTTGAGTGGAAGACTGTTGCCCACTCACAAACCCCAGTTTAGAGTTACCAGTCAGCCTAACACTCGTGTCTTTAGGATGTTCAAGAAAAGCTGTGAAAAATCTCATGGACAGTGGAAGAGCACACCAAGAACTAGGCATGACACTTTGCCCACGATACATTAGAAAGATTCAGAGAAGAAACGGCCATTGACCCAAACAAAGCTAACCCGTCAAATCCACTTAACTCCTCTAAACAACATCAAGTCAAGTTTTGAAGGTCCCTAAAGTCCTACTGTCTACCACAATCCAATTCATATTGTAAATCAGTCATCACAATATAATATTCCCACAATATGAAATCTATATATTTAAAATGCTAAGGCGGTCTTGTGAACTCCTTGAACCTTGAACTGGGTCTCAATCAACAACTTATGACATGGTACGCGTAACATGACCAATGAATTGGGTGTCCTGGCTACCTCGGCCACGAAATTGGGCTTAAAGTCCTTCTCATGGCAAGCGGTGATGTGGCTCCATGTCCTGCCTGACAGGAATAGCACAGCAGCATAGGCCACTGACAGCAAAAGCCCAGTGGGGCACTGCTGAGAGGAAAGGCTCTGCAGCGAGTGAGCAATGGTGACAGTGAAGCACATTGTGCAGTTTGACTGATCGATCGCATTCATCACAAGCTGCAGTCATACACAACAAAATGACCTAACTGAAAAGAAGACCGCAGCCACGTGAGCATGTGGCATGTCTATCAGGCAAATGGCCACACTGACACTGGATGGCAATGAAGGATGTTGCAGCAAACTGAGCGGAATGACCTGCGGTGCTGCTTGCCATGAGATTCTCAGACACCACCTTTTTTTGAATACACAGGTCCGAGTGTTACTAGTTTACATTAAAATAATGGACTCTATGTTTAATGTGAATTATTATGTGACCATCATAAATCAAAATTCTGCATCATAACATCAAATCAGTGTGCACATACACAAGTTTAAATGTGTGTTTCTGTAAGCTTTATTTGTTAAAATCTTAAATATTAGCATACAATATTTGCACTACAGTAATACAAGACGCGTTGCGTGTTAATTAGCACATGTAGGTAAGAATTTCACTGAACTCTGAAAACGTGACAATAACGATCCTATAAACTCGTATTTTTAAAATTACTGCAGTGCAAACGCATCCAAATTTAAACTTAGTTAACATGAAACACGGCCCAAGCAATGGCTGTCCTTTTATTTTCTGCTTGAATGCCTCACTGACCCGTCAGATGTGGATCCTGACTGTATCCGTGGAAGAACTTATAATGTTCTATTACCTTTTCAGAAAAATGAGAGTAATGACCCTCTGCATGAGGCTGTGACCTCCCTGCTGTGACAACAGCCCCTGTAATGCTCACTGGACACGGACGTAGCAGGGGCAGACGCTGACTTGACCAGAAGAGCAGGCACTGGGAATTTGGCAGCTTCCTCTCTGCCGTGAGTGCCATGCACGGTGCGCTGCTGTATGATTTCACCTCTCTTTCTGCATCAGTATCAGTGATCAGTTTATCGATGCCTCATGCAGTCATTCTCACATCACTGGCTCTTGAGGGCTGCAGTAAACTACAGCTTGCTGCTCCCAGTAGCATTTCAGCACCTGATGAGAATTGTTCCAATATGATGATAAACTTGTGTATTCGGCAGTCTCAATCGATTTGAAAACAAGCACATGGATGTATTGGTGCTTCTACGAAACAATGCTATGATTTGCTGTACTCGTCCAAATACCGGTATATAAAATTCATTACAACAAAATTATGTCTCATGCCTACCAACCACATGGAAATACACAGAGTGTGGAATATCAGTCACATGTTCAGAAAAAAATATTTATATGAAGGTTAATATAATGTTTAGAAACTGCTTTGGAAGAGTTTTTATTTTCATATTTCACTAGCTATTACATTCAGAATGGATGTGTGGGTGGCATGAGCACATGGGGGGCAGCAGCCGTACCCCAAAGTTGTATGGCCTTTGAGCTGCCTAGTTAGCAGCTGCCATAAATCACAGTGTTAATCCTACACTGTCACACTTGTGTGCTACACATTTGGTTTTCCTTCTTCCTTTTGACACTTACTATAGTCCACTGAGGATATCTGTGATTGCATATTTTAGAGGTAAAATGTGATTTCTAGTTTAAAAAGAGACCACAAAACTAGTCTTAGCCGACTGTTACTGCATGATGTACATAACAGAACGTCTTGATGTTTATCCATTCATCTACCCCTTAATGCAACTGTCCAGTTTAGCATTGTGGGGACCCGGTGATGGGATTCACACAGGGTTATGATCTGGTTT
The DNA here is from genome assembly GCA_026402145.1 of Polypterus bichir lapradei. Classification (NCBI taxonomy): domain Eukaryota; kingdom Metazoa; phylum Chordata; class Cladistia; order Polypteriformes; family Polypteridae; genus Polypterus; species Polypterus bichir. The sequence continues at coordinate 28,727,278 of JANRMT010062846.1, read as the reverse complement.
AAGCTTATTTCTAGTTTAGTTAATATTTTTATTTAAAAATAAGTTTACACCGTTTGCTATTAGTTCCATTTTTTTGGCTGTCTTTTTCCTTTTATATTGCAATGTTTACTTCATAAATATTTTGTTTACATATTCTTTGATTATGTTGTTTGTGGTCTGAGGGTAGAACCCCCAAGAGCTGTGTCCATCCTGACGTCACCGCTAAGGACCGCCATCAGCCTTTGAACTGAGCGTGAGGAGGCTGCTCTGGTCGAATACTTTTGGTAGTTGTGGTTTATGGACTCAAGTGCCTGTTGTAAGTACGGTTTGGATTTTCTGGTTTTGTGAATTATTGCTGTTGTCTTTGGATTTAGTCCCAGGATTGTGGATTGGACGTGTGTGTTTGTAGGTTGTTTATTTAGGCTTACTTTTTTTTGTTTATTTTATTAAATCCTACACGTATGAGGCACTTTTTTTCTCCATTTCAAGCCAGAGGTTTTCTCTTATCTGCTCCGGTGAAGGGCATTTTTACTTTTAAAGTGAGGCCTATTTCTGAGGCTGATTGAGTGAAGTCCTGGTCTGGTTCCCACATTTCTTGAGGCCTGTTCTCCTTTTTCATCATTTTGTGTCTTTGTTATCACAACAACAGTGTCTACACTGACAGCAATTCTGAATGAGATGTCATGCTATTCCAAGGCACACTTATGAACATACACAAACTCATTCACACTGAACCACTTTAGAGTTGCTAGCCAACATAACATGCACTTCACCATTTCTCTGTATATAAATTAATGATTAAATTACTAAAATTGTGAGTGCACTGGACCCCAGAGCCACTTGTTCTAGCTTCAGTACAGATCTGCTGCTGTGTGTTACTGTGTTTATCACCTGATAACCAAAAATGGAAGGAAGATTGTGTCGCCATTTTCTTTGCTGGTGGTATACTGACGGTAGGAGTGTGTGCTGATAGCACGTTTCTGCAACCACCACACACTGTACCATCCAAAATACCCAGACCAGCATACAGAATGTGCACTCCAGTGCAGCTTTAAATCATTATCATAATATTCTTCTGCAGCTTCACTTACCTACTCTTTCTGGGTGGACTCTCACTGCTCTTCAGAATATATTGTTGCACAAGTGTGAACAGCCTTTGAAAAAGTTAAGAGCATGACAAGTGTTCTCCTTTCTCCTTCTCATCTACACCTTGTTCTAGAGCAGTGCTTCCCAAACTCGGTCCTGGGGACTACAGATGGGAAAATGATACTGAAGCGTCGAAGCTTGTATCGATTAATCTGAAGCGTAGTGAGTCGAGTGACTGGGTCGGAGCTTGTGTCAAAAAACTGCTGTCACGTGACCCGTGACGTTTGAAGCTTCGAACGTCATCAGTGCTTCACAGTGCACTTTATTGGTTTGACAGCGTTTCATCGGTTTGACAGCTTTGGTGCTAAATTAACGGGTAGCATACATAAAATGCATCATTCTCATTCAACAATGGTGGGCTGTGAGGAGAGAGAGAGAGAGAGAGAGAGATTTGGAGAGCTTTGGTGACAGACGGTGACTAACAGCGGAAAACTGCATTCAGAGTTTTGGGAGCACTTTGATCTCATACCACTGAATAAGGCAGAATATGTTGCCTCCTTATTGTCTACATTTTATGATCTGATTTGAAACTCATTCTTACACTGTTAAATGAAATGATAAAATTATTGTGTCTCAATGATACAATTCTATGTAGGTGCGGTGTTTGCTGTGCACAAAAGAGTTGTCTTACAAAAACAAGATGTCATCCTTGTTGAGACACCTGCGTGCCACGCATAATGATAGTCCGGCACAGCAAACTGGCAACCCTGTTGTTGCTCGAAATACTGACAGAAAGCTAATTTTTTTCTCCAAATTAGGATAAAATTTGTATATATAAATATACCTAACAATAAAAATATGTATTAATAATTAATAAAATAATAAATTCATCAAAACATAAAGGAACCTAAAAGACACATGACCTTGTCTCCCACACAGTGTCCAGAAAACAGAGGTTGGATGAGGCCTTAATGGACGTGATAGTAAAGGATGGCCAACCTTTTTCCATGGTTGAGGACGAAGGATTTATACACTTTGTTAAAATCCCGGATCCATCTTACACCATTCCGAATAGAGAAGCTGGGAAGGCAATGGTGGAAGCAAGATATAACACCACCAGAGAGAAGGCCATGGCTGAAGTAAAGCAGGCTTCAGCGGTTAGCTTCACATCAGACACGTGGATATCCATTAACATGAATGCATATCTCGCTGCTGCATGCCACTATGTAACTGAGAGCCTAGATTTGGTAACTGTACTTTTAGGGGTACAACACTTTCCCCTGACCGACTCAGCAGCTCATATAGCCGAAGTTACTGCTAAGTTAATGGCTGAGTGGGAAATAACTGGCAAAGTCAGTGGCATGGTCACTGATGGGGCCCACAACATTGTAGTGAGTATAAATCAGCTGAACTGTAGACACATTTACTGCTTTGCACACATGCTAAAACTCGCTGTGAGGAAATCTCTTTCCCAAACCCCAAGCTGGAATATATGAACAGCAGGGCCCGCAACATTGTGGGACACTTCAAATCAAGCACAACTGCAAAAGAAAAGTTGTGTGCTGTGCAATCAAATATGGGTATGCCTCAAATGAAGCTCGTGCAAGAGGTGGACACTCAATGGAATGCCACCTTTGGGATATTTCAATGCCTAAATGAGCAGAGAGAACCATTGGGGGCAGCACTGGCATAACACCTTTCAGTGCTGAAGAATATGAGGCAATAAATCAATGTCTGTCAGTTCTTAGACCATTTAATCAGGCAAAAATAGAGCTCTCTGAGGAGAGGCGGATGTTGGGGTCCAGGGCAATTCCCCTTATAAAGATGCTTAAGCATGCCATTGCAGGACAGTGTTCCCAAATAGGTCATAGAATCAGTGGTACACTAGCCAATATGTTAAAGAACAACTTGGATGACAAATTCAGTAACCTCGAAAAAGTCACCTGCCTGTCTTTGGTCACAATATTGGATCCTCGTTTTTAAGTAATGCCCAGGCGGCTGTAGAAAGGCTGATACGGCAGTGTGCTGGCCTTATGAGCCACGAGACCCCAGAAGTTGTTGAGTTAACACAGCAAGCAACTACTGTACATCAGCCAGTGAAAACTACATCTTGTGGGCCTTGTTGGACAGCCATGTAGAATCTCAACAACACATAAGCAGTGCATCTGCCAGCGCCACAGTGGAAATCCAGAGGCACTGCATGTTATAGATTTACCCAGTACTACTGAAAGTTACATGATCTTTTTCCATCATACGTAACCTTTCTTACTGTCTCATAGGTATATAAGAGAGTCACACCTGGTAAGATCAGAGGATCCCCTCACATACCGAGCAACACACAGGATGCTTTATTCTACATTGTGGAAACTGGACTCAAAGTATCTATAAATTCCAGCATCATCACTTCCATGTGAGAGAATATTTTCCAAAGCTGGGGAAGTGGTGAGCCAGAAGAAGAGCCAACTGAAGCTTGCCACAGTAGAAAAGATATTATTTTTGAATAAAAACATGTGAGGAAAAATCCCTTTGTCACCTCACTTCTGTTTATTAGCATTCCTTATGTACCATATTATTCCCTAAACAACTGGTAAATAAACCTTATAAATAGACTAGGGGGCTTTGCTTGCCAATCCCCCTCTACAAGCCCACCCTCCTGGCCACTGACACTCAAGTTGTGAAGAGGGGGGCTGAACGCACCCCACAGAGATGCGGTCACTCTTCCGAAACCCCCTCTTAAACAGTGATACAATGAGAAACAAATACAGGTTTTTTTTTTTCCCCCTCTTTGCTCGATCAGCTGCTGCATCTCGCATGGTGCACTTCTTCCATTATCTCTAACCTGCTCTGCATGTGTACCGCACCAATGTTTTTGAATTCTTTACGAAGTTCTACTTTATCATCTACTCTTTGTTTCCGGCCCCGGGCATAGTTAAATCTCTTGTAACAAAAACTTGTCTTGCGGGATGTGCAAGTGTCTCTCTGAGAAAATCATGTCTCATCTCCTTCCAATCTTCCAAGATTTTTTTATAATAGAGAGAAATGAAAAGACTAAACAAAACAAGAACTTTGGGTGTTCATCCAAACCCCACCACCACTTGTAAAGCTGCAGCTGGAAATATCTCTGGTAGGTCCAGTGTTTCAGATTCAAACTTTTTTTTTTTTAGGATTTTTTTCTAAATCCTAAATCTGCTTGAAATGAATCTTCAGACATTTTAGCCATCAGACTCAAGCCAAGTTATATTTGTCCTTAAATTAAATCTGGAATGTGTCTTGTGTTTGGATGAGTGTGTTTGCACGTTAAGTCTGCCATTATACTACTTCCTCTTTATTTAGAGATGACACAGAACACTTGCTTCTGGTACAGTGCCAAAGTCTCTTCTAAGAAATTAATTATTTAATGTCTAATGATTGTGTATTCATTAAATAGTATAAATGGACAAGGACCTTAGCAAAATAAAATGAACACAGACTTTTCTGACCTCTTACTGGTGACATGAGACTGAAACAGTGAGTGCTGCTTCACTTGCGCTCTTGAGAGCTTGCCTTGACCTCGGTTAACCACCAGATGCCGCTGTTCATACTGGGGCTGAGGCTTCAAAGCTTCGAACCTTTTTTGGCACAAATAGAAAGAAAGCCTCAAAGCTTCACGGGGCTTTATTTTCCCATCACTACTGGGCACCCACTATGGCTGCAGGTTTTTGTTCCAACAAGATTCATAATCAGTGACAACACCTGATAGCCCTGGTCTCATTTAATCAGCTGGTATTTTTTTCTTTTAATCTACATTCAGAAAAGCACAGTAGCATGATTTCTACATTAATAGGACATTTAGAATTTTTTCTGCTCTTGCTATAGATTTAAATGCTTTACTCTCTTTTGTAGATTTTTTTACATTTTCCCCTTTCTCTGTGCAGTTTTCCCCCTTCATTGTATCTTATTAATGACAATTAAAAGCGAGCAGAGCAAACACCCAGGTAAACAACACTGAATAATCAAAGGCTGCAACTACTTTAGTATCAGACCCACTAATTAAATATATACAGGGTAGGATTCAAAAGTAATGAGCCTCATTTTGTTCTGACGCGAACGTACCTCGCCGCGGGCCCCACTTGCCAGCGACGGTGGGTGTTGGCTTCACAACGCAACGGAGCTCCTACCGCTCCGAGCTTTCGGAGCGGTAGGATCGGCCTTGACGGGAACCCCTGTGCGGTAGTGCGTTACACGGCGGAATGGAAAGTTCGTTAGAGCAACGGTATGCGATCAAGTTCTTTGGAGTGAAGGGGATCATCCACTATGAGTTTGTCCTGCAAGGACAGACCGTGAATGTTGCTTACTACTTGGAAGTCCTGAAAAAGCTGAAAAGAAGCGTCACACGCAAGCGAAGGGACATCAAGGACAGCTGGAAGCTTCACCACGATAATGCACCCAGCCACACCGCCTTCATCGTGAGCGCCTACCTGGCCCGGGTGAACGTTCCGGTGGTCCCCCAGCCTCCCTACAGTCCGGACATGTCGCCTTCTGACTTCTTGTTTCCGCGCTTAAAATCAGCGCTGAAAGGAAAACGCTTCGACTCGATCGAGGACATCCAAGCAAATGTCAAGGCAGCCCTTGCAACCATCCTGGAACAGGCCTACGTGGACGCCTTCGAGTCATGGAAAAGCCGTCTACAAAAGTGTATTGATGCAGGAGGTGCCTATTTTGAAGACTATTAATTAGTTGTACTGATTTGCTCAATAAATTTGTCTTTTTGAACAAAGGCTCATTACTTTTGAATCCTACCCTGTAGTAAATAATGGATTAATTAAACAAGTAGAACACCTAGAAAAGTAAAATGAAAATCAAGCTGAAAGTATTGTTAAAAAGAAAAAGAATACATTATTCCGATATAACTGCTTGGTACATTTTAATATTTTTTTTTAACAAACTTAGTTTTCTAATTTCTATATCGTTCCCAAAACACAGAACTTGGGAAATAACAGTTCACTTTTAGCCCAGGAGTCCAATTAAAAACAGATGCTGGTTGGAACAAAAACCTGCAGCCACAGTTGGTCCTCAGGACTGAGTTTGGGAAGCACTGATCTAGATATACCCCATGACGTACCATAGTATACAGCCACCATAGACATAGTCAGCTTGCTGGCAATCTTTGTTGGAGCGTCTCAGTTATCTGCTACAATGCCGCCATCTAGTGGATAGCCAGAGATTCATACGCCCCCCCCCCCCACCCCATGGTAGCAAGAGTTAGTGGAAAAGAGTGTTATATTGACTGTCCACAGTTATGTTGTCGCAAGAAAGGTATAAAGTTGCAAGATGAAAATTTTGATGATAATGACAGTGATGAAGATGTTGACGATCAATTGGATGATGTGGAGCCTGTAGGCTCTGGCACTGATGCATCATATAATAAAGCAGAGCAGGATGAGGTTTTGGTCTTTCCCCAAAGACGTTTTTTTTTCATCACAAGATGTCTGACTCAGTATATTCTGCCACCCACTAAGCGCAAACAGTCACCAACTACCAAATGTGTTGTGTGCAACAAGTGCACAAGAAATGTGTTATATTTGTGGCACATGTCCTTCTAAACTGGCACTCTGTGAGGTGCCATGCTTCAAGGACTCTTATTCAAATGGAGACTTTCGGCCACGTTGCTTGTGAAAATAAAGCAATTATGTTTCTTAACAGTTATCTATACTAATAAACGGCAAAGCCCTCACTCACTCACTCACTCACTCACTCATTCACTCACTCACTCACTCACTCACTCACTCACTCACTCATCACTAATTCTCCCACTTCCCGTGTAGGTAGAAGGCTGAAATTTGGCAGGCTTATTCCTTACAGCTTCCTTACAAAAGTTGGGCAGGTTTCATTTCGAAATTCTACGCGTAATGGTCATAACTGGAAGCTGTTTTTCTCCCATTTACTGTAATGGAGTTCAGCTGGAGGGGCGGAGTTCGTATGACATCATCACGCCTCTCACGTAATCACGCATTACGTAGAAAGCCAGGAAGAGCTACAAAACGCGCTTTAGAAAACATGCATTATATAATTAAGAAGGCAGCGAAACAATTAGAAGCGAGCGAGTGACATATATATAAAACCATATTCAGCGGCTCACGTGAACTGACGCAGTGCGCAGACAAAAAGTAACAGTTGCAAAGAGTGCTGAACAAAAACTGAATTACACTGCTA
>JANRMT010062846.1:28670799-28715021 GCA_026402145.1 Polypterus bichir lapradei | reverse complement strand
GTTTCTTTTTTTGCTGAGTATATATATATATATATATATATATATATATATATATATATATATATATACACACAGATAGATAGATATATATATATATATTTATATATATATATATATATATATATATGTGAGAACAACACTCATATCAATGACAAAACAATTACATTAACAATCATGTTACGTTATTTTTAAAATTTTTCCTTTTCTTTTTCATACCTTCTTTAACACACTACTTCTCCGCTGCGAAGCGCGGGTATTCTGCTAGTTGTTGATAGAACTTTTGCTTTCCAATACATTTCCTTTGATTTTTTTTCAAGTTTTGATAGTTTATTATTTAACATATATGCATAGACCTAAACTGCAGTATCCTGATTATTAATATTCCAGCAGTCAATGTGTTAAGTAATTTGGAGGAAAGGCCAAAAGTTAACCCCAGATGGGATGTAGAACAGTCACCCGCTGCCAGACAGGCTCAGAGCTGGGAGGAAGAGAATAGGGATGAGGAGCAAGACTGGCCACATGCTGAAGAAAGGAAGGAAATGAAGAGGAACAAGAAGGGCCCTTAAGGGTCCGGGCACAAGGAGCATGAGGGGTAAACAGATTAGCTGCCTACGCCTGCAGAAGTTCTTACACTTTTTAAAGATTTTCTGGGTATTTGCTTTGTGTTTGCTGTAGTTTGTGGATAAAGACTGCTTCAGTGTTGTGCTTCTGCCTGCATCTCTGAATCCATGTGGTGTTCAAGGGAAGGAAATGAGACAGGCCGCTATGACAGTATGTACAACTGATGCAAGATTTGATAGCTTGTGACAATATGATGATAAAACAATACAAACAGGCAAAAACGATGTTAGCTGCTGAGGAGGGAAAAGTGCCAAAGGGCTGACTGATGCTTATTTGTTCACTGAATGTTCTGAGCCAGCTTTAGGTTTTTTTCATGTAACTATAATAGGAACTAAAACACAGAGGAGCTTCAGGTTATTGTATACAACCAATTTAGGACTCCATGACAGCAATTCTTAATTGAAGGAAATCATAAGTATTGTAACATAACATTACCTTCTGAAACCCACTTAATCCAATTCAGAACTCTGAGGGTCTCAAGGTACAAGGCAGGCCATTGCCATGCCAGTCCATCACAGGGCTTACTCATGTAAACTGGTCCAGTTTGGAATAACCAGTTAACACAAAATTCACACACCAAGTCAAGTCAAGTTGGGGAGCATGCACTGGTACAGTGCGTTACCACACCCACTACACAACGAAACAACTCGGGATCCCGGTTGGCACCGCAGCACTCGGGTCACACACCCCTGTGGGGATAAATGAATAAAACCCAAACAGGCACCAGCAGAACATGCAAAATCCATACGGACTGTGACTGTGACTTGGGGTTCAAATCCAGAGTGCTAAATCTGTGAGGGGCTGTAGCAGAAACGATCCACCAATACCGTGCTGTCCCAAACTGGAAATAGAGAAATAAAAATATAGAACTATTTCTGAAATGCCTAAATATATCATTACTGGGAAACAATTGCCACATAGCACAAGTTTTATGGCCCTTAAGTCTGACAGCGGTGACAGTAAAAAGGCAGCAGCGCAGAGCCTAAGAGACGATAAATAAAAAGTGACTGAAGCAGACACGCTTGGCAAAACAGCGTAGGTGTCAAGAGAGCTTCATTCAAGGTGCCTAGATGGCAGGACTGCTATCCAGATGACCCCAAACAAAACATCAGGCTATCTAACTGGCATGGCTATCAGCCGCAGCTATCAACACTGATTGATGGCTTTAGTAGAGCAGCTTGACAGCTTGGTGTGTGGATCTGCTGCTCAACAACGATGCCAATTAAACAAATTAATGAGATTACGTGTTCTGGGTTTTGGGTCATCACAATCAAAACTGTGACAGCCGGGTTCCAGCATGAAAATATAGCTCTCACTGTGATTTGAAGTTAGCTAGTGAAGCAAAGAATTAGAAAAAAACCGAAGCAAATAGAGAGCCACAAAATACAACTGCGTCCATAAAGTATTCATATTTGAATTTCACTGAAGCCCCAAAGAATATTGATTTTCACTGATGGCAGTGTGGCAGTCTTAGACATCATCCCAACCCCAAATCAATTAAGACTCTTTCTCCACCTCTGCTTTAAACTGTTAGGCTAAGGAAATGTCCCCCCACTCCACAAGTCATTTATACTGTAAATTATTCAGTCACTTGTGACATCTGCTATTATATGTTACAAGCAATAAGCTTGGGGGCCATGCAACCAAAGTGGCCTTGGTAACTGACTACTAATAATCACTGGGCTGCTCGGTTATTTACTGATTTATAAAATGAGATCAATACAAGGATGGAGTCAAATTCATGAGCTCATTTCCACATGCATAATATGACATTTACTGCAATTGATATATACAAATATGGAGACATGTCTCACTATTATAAGAAAAAGACAAAAGTAAAAGGCTAATCTCACACTGCTTTCAACCTTGTATGTATAAACGGTCAAAAGGAAAAAAACTGAAGGTTATTCCAATAGTGAAAACACGGGGGTCAAAGCCACAAGGCTTTGGCTGTGCAGCTTTCATCAGGCTCATTGGATTTCCAACCTCATCTTTAATTTGCGGACATTAGATGAACTGACAGCTCTAACTTGTCCCCGTGTGAGTGTGGGCATATGCATGAGTGGGCCTTGATGTAATGGTTCCTGCCTGGTGGCCAATGCTGCTTTGATAGGCTCAAGCACTCCCTTGACCTTGAATTGGATAAAGTAGTTTTAAAAATATTACATTACTGAATGTGTTATTAAGTATTAATCTGCCTCGGTAAATGCATAGTAGTTTGGGGTTTTTGTCATATAGCAGGAAAGGAGGACTGGCCTCAGAATGAGTCATACTATCTCATTGTTCTTGCATTGGGTGGGATTGTGTGTGGACCGAATAAACTGAAGACAAAGGGCTACATTATATATATTTTTATCAAAAAGATATGCAAGATACCACTCCATACTAACAAATATGAGTAATGCAATATGAATATAAAAAGACAACAAACTGAATTTATAAATAGGGCAGTAAGTTGTGAGTTGTTTCATTTAAGGCAGAAGTTAATGTAGCAGGTACACCAACCTGCCTTTTATATGTAAACAGATGCTCATTCTGTGACAGCATCGTGTGTGCAGAAAATGTTACTGAAAGCAGCTAGACAGACACTGATCTATGAAACTGAGGGGATAAGATAAGGCAGGTACGGTAGTCTACACACACTGAGCAAATTATTAGGAACACCTGTACATCTGCTTGTCCATACAATTATCTAATCGGCCAATCATGTGGCAGCAGCACAATGCATAGCATCCTGCAGAGACAGGTCAGGGGCTTCACGTAATATTCACATCAATCTCTAAAATGGGGGAAACAAATGTGACCTCAGCGTTTTCCGCCATGGTGCGATTGTTTGCACTAGACATAAATAAATAAATAAATTAAATTAAATTAATTACTCAAAGCATCATGATGCTCCAACATTGATGGACTGAAAGCCAGAAGTCTACGTGACCATCATCATCAAGTCCTTCCATGAGAACCCTAAATACAAAGAGGACTGTTTTATTTATGTTAGGTAGAATGCCCAGAGGGGACTGGGAGGTCTCGTGGTCTGGAATCCCTGCAGATTTTATTTTTTTTCTCCAGCCGTCTGGAGTTTTTTTTTTGTTTTTTCTGTCCACCCTGGCCATCGGACCTTACTTATTCTATGTTAATGAATGTTGACTTATTTTTATTTTTTATTGTGTCTTCTATTTTTCTATTTCTTCATTTTGTAAAGCACTTTGAGCTACATTTTTTTTTGTATGAAAATGTGCTATATAAATAAATGTTGTTGTTGTAGACAGGCTGGTTTGGGTATTTCGGTAACTACAGATCCTCTTAGATTTTCACACACAACAAGAGTTTACTCAGAATGATGCAAAAAAAAAAAAACACCCGGTGAGCTGCAGCTCAACAGACGGAAAAGCCTTGTTGATTAGAGCGATTTTAGGAGACTCGTTTGAACTGACAGAAAGGCGACTAAAATAACCACTCTGTACAACTGGGGTGGGCAGAAAAGCATCTCAAAATTTACAGCCATGCTGGACCTTGAAGAGGATGGGCTACAACAGCAGAAGATAATGTTGGCTCCCACTCCCATCAGCCAAGAACAAAAAACTGAGCATGCAGTGGGCAAGAATCACCAAAATTGGACAGCTGACAAATGGAAAAAAATCACTTGAATGCCATGGCCTGTTTGAATGTTATTGCTGAAAATGTGCATCACTTTATGGCCACACTTTATACATCTACTAATGTCTACATCTAGCATGATGATGTCCCATGTCACAAAAAAGTAATCTTAAAGTAGAACAGGAGATTCCCAACATGAATGACACTGACAGATCAGCAGAAATTACGTGGCACTGTTGTGTCAGCATGGACCAGGATCTTAAAGGAATGTTTTCAACATGTCGTGGGGTCCATGCCACTAAGAACTGAGGCTGTTTTAAGAGCAAAAGGAGGCGCTACCCAGTATTAGTATAGCGGTCCTAAGAATTTGTTCGGTGAGTGTAGATAAAATAGGAGTCAAAAACACACACACACTGTTATGGATATCATAGTGTGCCCAAGAATTATTATAAACAGAGAGAGACAAGGAGATCTAAATATGCTAAAAGACTAGGTGAGAGATAAACTAAGGTCAAAGCCAAAAATACAACCAACACCAAACTAACAAACCGAAGACAAAATCAGAGTTTCAGTTAAAACCAAAATCCATATGCTAAGACCTACTTGGGTAAAGAAGCTAATACCTCTAAAGTTTTTGGTTATAAAGGATATCAAACCTTTTCTTTAATCTATCAGTTTTCTTTAATTATTTATTTCTTTAACTGTCATGTCTCTATGTATTAATTGAAGTTCTCCTATGTTCCTTCTGCTTTGTAGGTGATACCCCAAGAGGCAGAGCCACCCTGACATCACCACTCATGAGCCCTTCAGCTGGCTATTTAGGTCAGAGTGGACTAGTTGTGAAGGAGCTCTGGGAGAGTAACATTTTCTGTTTGGTATTACTGGTTTATCAATAAGTATTGCTGTGTTTCTTGGATTCTTCTTTCAGATTGTTCATTGGGAGTTGTTTACTGTGGATTGTTTCTTTAGGTATTGTGCCTCCTTTTTTGCTCACTGAGTATTTTTTGTTCAATTTTTTTGTTTGTAAATAAAAATTTTGATTTGGAAATATTACTGCTTGGAATATACTCTGTAGGTGAAAGGTTTTTATGGTTTCCTTTCCCTTGTAAGGCACTTTGAGTTTTTGGGACATTTCTAGTATGTTAAGAGCTAATCCCTTTCAGGTTTGTTTATCCATATATATTAATATCTATATAGAAGTTCCTATGCTTCTTCTCTCCCACTGAATTCTGCATTTGGTGATGCCACCTCTATGCTGCATCAAATCTCAATCCAGACTCTTTTCATGTATAGCTTTGAGCAGGTGTGATGTGCTACCCACCTCCAATTGAAATTCTGGTTCCCTCAATGTATTTAAGAAGTGTTTGGAGACACTCTTGTTTGTCTAACTGATATCAGCTGCTAAGCTTTTGTAACCTATTCGCCTGTACTTTGTTCTGAGCTTTTCACTTGTGATGATCAATTATGTAACCTTGTCCCCCAGCCAGTCCCCCAGGAGACTGATGTTTAGTTTATGTTGACCTCTTTGTGGGTTTCTTTGGATAAAAATGTCTGCTAAGCAAATAAATGTAAATATAAAATGTTGCATATGCAGAAACAGGCCATTATATATGGGGTGAGTTCTATCTAGGCAGGCAACGGAGGGCTTGGCCTGGCTTGTGGAGCCTTTAGAAAACCTCACATCCTTTCTTGCTATGGTCCTGACTCCAAATCCCAGTACACACTTTGCATGTGTCAAAGTGGTGGTCTATTTAAAGTTAAGTCACGTGTTAAAATGCATTGACACTTTGTTTAGAAAAAAAGGAAAATCTCTGCTTCAGAAGTAACTCCTGAAAGCAAATAAACCTTTAGAGAGACTGTTTTTTAACCACTTTGACTCGCCAGATTGATTTTTGTGTTTTGATCTGTGCTGCTGCCTGACTGCTGTTTTTGGCTTGTCCTTAGGTCTTTGCTGCTCATATTTCTTTCCTGTCTTTTATCAGTAATTCACTATCAAATGGTCAACTGACAATAACGACGACTTCAGGAGACACTAGTGCAGGTGGTTAATATATTATGGTATGTCAGACATACATGAGAGAATTGATGGTAATTGTGAGTGTTTGACAAACCAAGTTTGATATTTTGAAATAATTAAGGGAAGCCCCTTCTCATGTCTCCTTGTGAGAATCTTGGCCAGAATATTAAAATCCATGTTTAGCAAGGATACAGGGATGTTGGCCTGTAGAATGCAAATTACAACGTTCTTCTGTTGTCCTTTTGGAAAAATGAAAACATGTCTGGATCCACATTGCATATAATGTGTCACCATTCATAGAGGCAAAAGCAGCCACAAGCATTTTATTAAGGCTGTCACAGGTTATGTTTGACTGGTGCAATCAATATGTGTCACCACAAGGCAAAGTGTTTCAAACCAGGGTCAAAGACTTTGTTTCTGCATGTACACCTGACCGTTTTGCAATAAGTTTGCAATCATTTAACTCATGCCAGTAATTTGACTCGTGTTTCAGTGAACATAAACCAAATTACCCTTTTAAATAAAATCAGAGGCAGAAGGGTGCACTTTATCACAAACGCTGTCTGCTGTTTTTGAGTGCATATATTTATCTGTTATTTGTGAAATTAGGCTACTTTTCTTGTTAAATGATAAAATCTTATTGAGTGTCTTATCTTCTTCACTGTATTGTAAGTACATTAATCATTAGTTATGTAAAGGATGGAGAATAATCTTTAAACTCAGTATTAAATGAATTGCTGCTCATAAAAGTCACCATGTGAATTAAATTCTATTCTGTGCTGCTCGTACCTTTTCATAATCATTTGAATCTTTAGTATTGTTGACTATGGTACTGATTTACTGCTGGAATGAGGGCTGGGGCACAATAATTACAAGACGGAAGTGCAGAGATAATGAAAATGATGCTTCATCAAGTGCACCTGCCTGTTTTGTTATTCTCAGCCAGGGAGCTAATCTACAAGCTGATTCTTGTTCATTTAGTGACACGCAATCAAACAGCGAGCACCTCACGGCTGCTCTGCCGAAGGCACTGAAGGAGGCTGCAGCCTGGAAGGACAAAGAATTAAGGCCGTGCTCAGACAGCAAGTGTTTGGAATCAGAGTAAAGTACTTTGAGGTGGTGTAGTGCACAAAGAGCGAGTAAGTAATAAATAAGTTGGCTTATTATAAAAGTCTCTCACTGGAGACGCCTCAGCTGCCCTCAGACACAATGCAGATCAGGGTGTTCCAAAAGAGCGTACAGTGCTGTGGTGTGAATTCATCTTTCCTAATATTAAGCCAGCATCAATGATTCCAGCTTTGATGTAAAGGCCACCAATCATTTTATCATTATCTTTACATCTGAAGAGGGCAGGTGCGGGGCACGGCTTTAGGATGGAGCTGTGCAAAAAATGAAATTCTGGTGGCACCATACTGTGCCGCAACAAGTACACTATCTACACTGAAACAAAGGAATACGCTGTACTGAATAACCTAAAGCAAATCGGATGGATTCAGTTTAATACTTTAGTGTTTGAAACCAAATTGTGATTATAATATGTAAAAGCAAAATGCAACACAACCTGCTCAGAAGGAAATGCTTTATTCCATTTCAATACTTAATCAATATTGAGAAGGTGCTTAGATGAAGGTATTTGCACAAAGTTAGGAGATTTACATAAGGAAATGCTGCAAATTGTTCCTGGTGATCCTGATAACCTTAGTGTAGTGGAACGAAAGTTAAAGAAGTTGGAAATTTATTTTTTCTCCAGCTGTTTCAGGATTTGTATGGCTGTGGAAGATGATTTATTCTGCTTTGTGTTCAATAAATTGATAAAAATGTCACACACCCTACAACACAAAAGCAACCTTTCCTTCCTCTTGGGATAACATGCCTGCCATATTACTGATTTGCATGTCAATTCACTCTACTGATTTGATTCTTTCAAACTACCAATTAAGTTAATCAATTACCCATTGGGGGAGGTGATTCTGATCGCATTGCAATTTAATAATTGCAATTTATTATATACTGTATAATAAATTATGTGTTATGCATTCTGGCAATTCATAATACATTGTCATATTACACCAAGCATGACGCCCAAGTTGAAATGCATAATTAAAATAAGATGTCAGAGAATCATAAGTGAATTAGAATTGTGCTACCCATTCTTAGGTAATGATTTGTTTGTGAATCAAATGAATGAAAATCGTGTGCCTTGTTCTCGGGTGATGATTAATTTGCAAATCAAATGAATGAGAATTGCGAGAAATGTTCTCAGGTAATCATTCAATTCAAAACCTGAAAGAATCTGTGAATGACACATGCTGGTAAAGTCAATGAGCCATTAAAAAATTTAATTGTTAAAAATTAAATAATAGCTGTATAAGGTTTAAGTTTTGAACATATAAAAGAACATGGACATATTAATATAACATATAATATTAAGTTAATAGATTCTGTTTAAAACAACTCCAATAACAAATTGTACAAAATACAACCACAGATACAGTTAGGTCCATAAATATTTGGACAGAGACCACTTTTTTCTAAGTTTGGTTCTGTACATTACCACAATGAATTTTAAATGAAGCAACTCAGATGCAGTTGAAGTGCAGACTTTCAGCTTTAATTCAGTGGGTTGAACAAACAGATTGCATAAAAATGTGAGACAACGAAAGTATTTTTTTAACACAATCCCTTTATTTCAGGGGCTCAAAAGTAATTGGACAAATTAAATAACTGGAAATAAAATGTTCATTTCTAATACTTGGTTGAAACCCCTTTGCTGGCAATGACAGCCTGAAGTCTTGAACTCATGGACATCACCAGATGCTGGGTTTCCTCCTTTTTAATGCTCTGCCAGGCCTTTACTGCAGCGGCTTTCAGTTGCTGTTTGTTTGTGGGTCTTTCTGTCCGAAGTTTAGTCTTCAACAAGTGAAATGCATGCTCAGTTGGGTTACGATCAGGTGACTGACTTGGCCATTCAAGAATTTTCCACTTCTTTGCTTTAATAAACTCCTGGCTTTATTATTTATTATTATTATTTATTATTGGCTGTATGTTTTGGGTCATTGTCCATCTGTATCATGAAACGCCGCCCAATCAATTTGACTGCATTTAGCTGGATTTGAGCAGACAGTATGTCTCTGAACACCTCAGAATTCATTTGGCTGCTTCTGTCCTGTGTCACATCATCAATAAACACTAGTGTCCCAGTGCCACTGGCAGCCATGCACGCCCAAGCCATCACACTGCCTGACTCCACCGTGTTTTACAGATGATGTGGTATGCTGTGGATAATGAGCTGTTCCACGCCTTCTCCATACTTTTTTCTTGCCATCATTCTGGTAGAGGTTGATCTTGGTTTCATCTGTCCAAAGAATGTTTTTCCAGAACTGTGCTGGCTTTTTTAGATGTTCTTTAGCAAAGTCTAAGCTAGCCTTTCTATTCTTGAGGCTTATGAGTGGCTTGCACCTTGCAGTGCACCCTCTGTATTTACTTTCATGCATCCTTCTCTTTATGGTAGACTTGGATATCAATACGCCTACCCCCTGGAGAGTGTTGTTCACTTGGTTGGCTGTTGTGAAGGGGTTTCTCTTCACCATGGAAATGATTCTGTGATCATCCACCACTGTTGTCTTCTGTGGACGTCCAGGTCTTTTTACGTTGCTGAGTTCACCAGTGCTTGCTTTCTTTCTCAGGATGTACCAAACTGTAGATTTTGCCACTCGTAATATTGTAGCAATTTCTCGGATGCGTTTTTTGTTTTCGCAGCTTAAGGATGGCTTCTTTCACCTGCATGGAGAGCTCCTTTGACCGCATGTTGTCTGTTTACAGCAAAATCTTCCACATGCAAGCACCACACCTCAAATCAACTCCAGGCCTTTTATCTGCTTAATTGATAATGACATAACGACAGACTTGCCCACACCTGCCCATGAAACAGTCTTTGAGTCAATTGTCCAATTATTTTTGAGCCCCTGAAATGAAAGGATTTTGTTAAAAAAATACTTTCGTTGTCTCACATTTTTATGCAATCTTTTTGTTCAACCCACTGAATTAAAGCTGAAAGTCTGCACTTCATCTGCATCTGAGTTGCTTCATTTAAAATTCATTGTGGTAATGTTTAGAACCAAAATTAGAAAAAAGTTGTCTCGTCCAAATATTTATGGACGAGACAACATTTATGGATATGTCTTGCTTCTGTATTGTGCCTGTGTGGATAATGAGAGAATGATCAGTGAGAGCTCTCATTCTCTGGTAATGAATCAGTTCAGCCTCACAGGACCAGGAAGTGACGTGAACAAGATTCATGAATCAGATGTTCAGTACTTGCAAATCTACCTTTGAAACGTAAGATGCTAGGAACATGACGCGTGCATCACTGCACTCCTGTTGCACTCCGCTGAAGCGATTAGTTTGTGCTCTTGAGTAGAATTGTAAGACTCACTAAAAAGAGTTGCTCAAGAAGAAACAAACTGTTTGCAAATTGTGTATCACTATTAATAGTAAGACAAGTATCATAACTATTTACTGGTGCTGCACACCATTAAAACTGTATGAAAAGAGCTACACAAACTTAAAAGGGAGTTGTGTAAAATGAACATAATGAAAACAATACCATAATTCCACCAACATAGCACATTCATGCAGGATTAACTCAATCACAGTATACGTTGAGTAAATTCCATTGAAGTAATTTAACATTTACATGTTGAGATGGTGCAGAAGAATAGAGCAGTGTAAAAGCTAACAATTTTCATGGAACTAATGTCATCAATTCAATTAAGGAAATCCTACAGATTTGTTTCCTGGTGTATTATGGGTCAGTCGTGTGTTCAGGGGGTGACAGCAAGAGCAGCATGCTTCCTAGTATTAAAATGTTTGTGAGTTGGCTGTTCTTTCATTCTGCTTCAGAATTTCTGGGATTTTCTTTGCTGTTTTTTCCTTGTACTGTAGACTTTAAGTGGGCCTGACAAAACGTTTGGACCTTTTTGGTTGTTTCTGGCCTTGGTATTTGCCTCATGGAAACTAAACCATTCTACTTAAGTTTGACCACAGTTTCTGTTTATCTGTTTTTTTATTGTCTAAGTCAGTGACCTGAAATCACCAGTAAAATAAAACTTGCACATCTAGAGCAACTTTATGTGCAGTTGGTTCTCAGTGATATTCGGGGATTGCTCTGTGCCTGGCAACATCTGGAGCATCACACTGACTAGCTGGCACAGTTTAGAGGGGCAGCTGGTCAATGCACTTGTGGCAATAGTCCTGTGATGGAGTAAGTGCTTGCCATTTGGGAAAACAGAGAGATTGGCTCAACATGATACGGAGGGCTCTCTGTGCTCAAGATGTGTCAATGACTATGAGAAGAAGCTGAGGACAGTTAGGAGTTCATGTGAAAGTATGTGCTGTGCTGAGGTGCTGACAAATATTAGCTGGCCAGTTGGATGCCCAAACCCCCCAGCCCAATCCATCCCCCTTATCCTATTTATTCTTACCTGCACACTTGGTCCGACTCACTAGAGGTGGTCCAGGCTTCCCAGTGCCTCCTTCACCTGGTCGGCTGAGTAGAACGCTGATGTGGTACTCTGTGTCAGGGTCCAAATGCCACAATTTGTAAGTGGCCATGTTGACAGCATGCACCTCTGACCATGGCATATGAGTTGCTCGGTATTCAATCTCTCGGCGGACGATGGGCCCATCACCCAGGATTGAGTTGGTGTTAAGCTGGATGATCAGGTAGGTCGAGCCAGCCCTCAGCAGTTGTGGGGGAGCAATGGGAGTGGGAGGCACTGCAATGAGAAAGAAACCATTTGTTATTTTCTATGTATAAAGACTGTCTTTATACCAGTTCTACTGTGGAGCAGGAGCAGGATAGAGCATGATGAAGGCTGAAGGAGAGAAACAGTCAACCAAATAAATAACCAAGGGACAACCAGGTGACAGCAAAAGGTGTCTTCAGTTCAGGACAATCAAAATTAATTAAATACTAGGGGGCTTTGCCCACCCCCCTGTTTGGTTTACCAGATATACAATTTAAAGAGATTGTTATTTTCATTGAAAGTGTTACATATGCATTATTTTCACTTTTACTTTAAAACTTTTGTAAAAACAATACTTGTCCTTTAATTGGTGGTTACATCTCTTTCTCGCAGGACGTGTAACGCTGCTCGCGCTAAGCTGCACGCTAGGGAGATGCCATTGGATCATCTGCTGTCTTTCTGCTGCTGGTGAGCTGCCTGTTCTGCTTGTCGCATGTCGTCATTTTAAGAGCTGTGAGCACATAATGTATGTCTCCCAAAAGCAATCCAACAACTGCTAGGTTAGATGTCTGTGGACTTGTTTTAAATGATGGCTCACTGCCTTGTCTCGCGTGACGTTGTAAAAACAATGCTTGTCCTTTATTTCCGGCCCCGGGTGTGGTTAAATCTCTTTCTCGCTGGATGTATAACGCTGCTCGCGTTGTGAGGGGTGGCAGCTGCCCTTCGATCATTTGAAAGCCTGTACATCCACTGTCCTTTTTGCCATTTCGTGTCTCTGCTGCTCGCGTTGTGATCGCTTCTCCGTGATCATAAATATACACCTGACCGAATTGTGTTTTCTGTGAAATTAAACTTGTCATTGCTTTAACTGTTGCGGGACCACAGATTCTCATAGCGTATGATCCATTATTGTGTAAATCTACGTTTTGTGCATTGAATGATGGCGAAGGCGAAAAGAGTTTGTTTTCTGCTCTTTGCCTTTTATTTCTGACCTCACTTTGTCCTGCTATTTTTTCAATTACACCTGTTCCTGATGATTAATTTCCTTTTGTTTGCGATAATGCGATCTTTTACGTTTCATTTATAACGTATTGTCCTTTATACACTTTATATGCACTGAGACCCCTATATCTATGTGTGCTGCGTGCCTTTACACTGCTAATTTTTTTGCTGGCCGTGCTCTGATATTGCTTGTAAGTATGGCGTGTCTTGCAAGAATCTCATGTTCTATATCCCCACGAGACGCTCCGTGGCCATTCTCTTTCATTTCGCGGGTCTTTTATTTGTCTTCTGTGATCTTAACGTGAAAATCACGTATCGTCTCCTAGTCATTCCCTCCCACAGGATTTTTTTTTATAATAGAGAGATGTAAAGAATGTTGTCATCTTTATTATTTTCATTCTCTCAATTTACCCAAAGGCTTTAGCTAAAGGCATCTTGTACATGCAGAGGTCCAATCATCCTATTAGGAATAAAGAGCATCATGGGACAAAACCAGAGAGACAGAGATAATGAATGTTGTTTGCATTTACTAATGAGAAATGCATTTACTTGAAATTAAATTACTGCCCATCGTCTGGCACAGAGATTTTCCAAAGCCATTCATTTTACTGCCTTTTAGAAGGCAGTGATACTGTGGGACTCCATACTGGCGAGCAAAAAGAGGAATGGCTGGGGGGATGCGGGCACTTTTTGAATATTTTTAATTTGTATATTATTTACAATGCATGCATAAGATGTTTTTTAACACAACACTTGAAGATCTGCATTAGGCGTTTATGAGTGCTTGTAACCATGCAACACTTTTATAGCTTGTTCACTCCTGAGATAAAACCTTACAAATGTCAGGTACTTCTGACCAAAACAAGTACCCAAATGAAACTGCAATGTGCTTGTGTCCTTTTAGCCAAGAATCCTAGCTCTTCACAACTGGTTCACAAGCTAGTAGATGGTGAGTACTGATGGTGCCACATTAACAACAACAAAAAAAAAAAATCACTGCAACACATGAAAGGGTGTGTAGAACCATCAGTAAAAAGGGCAGACATAGCCATTAATAAAAATGTTATCTAAATCACAATGCTAAAAATTAAAAAACACTAGTGGGCTTTGCCCCCTGCTCGTTTTGCTTGCTCACCCCCTCTCCCCCGGGGTGTGCTATGCGCCAGCCACTTTGCGTCTCTGCCACTCGCATTGTGAAGGGGGGGGGGCTGAACGCACACTAAGGAGATGCGGACGGATCAGCTGCTGGCTTGCGGCTGTTGGCGAGCTGTGTGTTCTGCATGTCGCACTGCACATCGATCATTTAAAAGCCTGTACAGCAGCTGTCCTTTTGTCTCACTGCCTTGTCTTGTGAGACGTCAAAGAGTCTTCCGAGAAGATCACGTCTCGACCCAAGATTTTTTTATTATAATAGAGAGACTTAAATAAACCACTTTCTGAGCACACTGTTCTTACTCTCGGTGATGAATAGCTGTAAATTGTTACTGGGAAATGTTACACTTTTTGATTTTTATGACATTCTTATATGCTTATTTTAATGAATAATGTTATAGTTTGTTAAGAAAAAGAGTAAACTCAGAATAATAGAGATGACTGACTGGGAAAAAGCCAAAAGTACATTACTGAGAGTCCTAAACAAATGTGAAGACTACAAAATCAAAGTTGAAGCCAAAAAGGCCTAATCGCACTGATACAGAGAATAGTAACAAACATGCAGAAAATTCATTCAAATATCTGCAAACTTGGATAAGGAAAGTTGGTCACAGGCAACCTTTCAAGACATTGTGACCTCTAATGTGACCAGGAGTGCATCCTAATGATGGAACTCATAAAATGGCACTGCGCATAAAAATCAAGATGGCATTGAAAAATATAAAAAAAAAATCATATTCCTCTGAAAATAATATTTTGGAAATAAAACAATGCCAGCAATTGAATTCTGTGACCCCAAACAACTATAATTGCTTATAAAGGAGTGCAAAAAAGGTTCAGAAGAACTTGTGAAAATGAATAAAGGAATACCAATCAACAATCTCTGCTTTAGATGACAGCTGAATGCATTTGTGTATTAAAACTGATTGGCAGAAAGTACTGGGAAAGGAATGACCTTACACAGAGCTTGGCCATTGTGCCAAGATGGCTGCCCTGAAGGTGCATTTCACATTAGTATTGTGGGGACAGTAATACTTTTGAGGGATTAGCCACACACATTTATAGATTTTTGATTGCCTTTTGACAAACCCAAGGCTTTATTTATGATATGAAATATTCTTTGCCTCACGTGCCTCAGGGCTTGGTAGGTTAAGATGTTCAATACATTCTACTGTCCTTAATGAAGAGACAGAAAACATCCATTTGTATAATGCTTTTGACCTCTGTTAAGAAAACAGGCTGCCTTGGCCTACTAGTAAAAGCTTGGCCTAAGAACTAGTTTGGGTCAGAAATGGAATAGTGACAATCAAGGCCTAAAAACCAAAGGTTAACATGAGAACTGTTGACAGTTCAATTAGACAAATAGAAACTGGATAAGTAAGCTGAGCTGAAAGAATAGGAAAAAAAACTCTAAAGGATGGCTTGGATAACAACTGCAATATCACAGATACAAGTTGCTGTTTTGTAGGCCGTTAGAACTGAGACGTGTCAAAATGAAACCATAGTGATCTCAAAATGGCCCAAGCAGTGCGAGGTCTCCGAAATGGCTTGGTGCACACAAAGGCAGTCTGAGATCCACAAAGACAAAAAATGTGCTTCTAAATCAGAGCTCAAAAATATATTCTTAAATGCCCCAATTATATCAAAAAAGCCCAACTAGACAAGGATGACTGTAAACCCTTGGCTAGGAGATAAAAAGGTTAAATGAGGAATCTTTATAAATAAAAGATTTATTTCAAAGTTGTTCAGCATAAAAAAGAAAGCTCAAAGAGCAGAAAGGCACAAAAAGAGCTCCATAAAAATGACAGTTCAGCAACAAACAGAGACCCAATACACAATCTGAATAGAGTAGTCAAAAACAGTACAAGAAGGTTAAAAATCCATAAATCCAATAATAACAATAAGCAAAAACACAAAGAACCTGCTAACGCCCAACGCATACAGCGTACTGCATTCATCTCCCAGCCTTCATAGGCCTGAGCGCCGTTCCTAGGAGGAGATGAACAGGTGGTGGAGCAAATTCTGTCACATAGAAACTAAATAATAAAACTGACAGAACTGCATAATTACGTACCACATA
Organism: Polypterus bichir lapradei; assembly: GCA_026402145.1. Lineage (NCBI taxonomy): Eukaryota > Metazoa > Chordata > Cladistia > Polypteriformes > Polypteridae > Polypterus > Polypterus bichir. The sequence goes on along the minus strand of JANRMT010062846.1, from coordinate 28,698,805 downwards.
TAATAATAAATAAAGAATTAAAAATTAGCAAAAAAAATAACATAAAAAAGGAATTTAAACAGAAGCTACGAGCGAATATACGAGCAAGTAAAAAGGGAGTATAGAAGACAATTACAGAATTACTCAGAACAGAATGTCATTTTAAGGCTAGCAGGGTAGACAGAAACCAAAAAAATGTTTTACACTTTTGTGTAGAGTCCTGACTACAAAATGGTGGAGGAGTGAGCAAGTCAAGACATTCTGTTTCTGAAGAGATGAGAAAGGGCAGAATCTCTACTACTGGACGGTAAGACCTTTCTTTTTTAATACTAGGAGGCTTCACCCCCTGCTCGTTTTTCTCGCCAACCCCCCTGCCTGCACTAAGCACCAGTCACTTTGTGTCTCTACCGCTCGCGTATGTGGATTTCACTTTCACCAAACAACAAATCTTTTAATTTTCAGAATAGGCCTCTTCATTGGAAAGAAACACTACTTTTCCCTGATGGCAGCATGAATTAGACGATCTACAAGTCTCTGACTTAAAGTTTAAAGCCAAACAATATCTACATACTTCTGTCAAATCACCTATGTCCATATATTCAATCTCTATTCGATGTTCTGTTATTTCACAGAGTAATAATTTCCGTTTGTTAGCGCTAATGCGATCTTTACTCTCGGTTTTTTGAGAGTTTCAAATTTTAGTACTTTTCATAATCCCTAACCTGCTCTGCATGTGCATCACTCCAACGTTTTTGAACCTCTTTACGACGTTCTACTTTGTCATCTACTCTTTGTCTTTTATTTCTGACCCTGCTTGGAGCTGAGAGCGCAGGAACTGTGTCTGACAAAAGCATTTTAACGAATGAGAAGTGATTGGACCGTGGGTGTGGCTGTAAATGTTTGAAAGGAGGGCGGGACTTGTCAAAAAGTCTCGTCTCGCGATCCTGAAATTCTGTCTTGCGGGAGTTGAAATTACCTCCAAGAAAGTCTCGTCTCAGGATTTCCTTTTATAATAGAGAGATTTGTATTTTAACTGTATTATTAAGGTTATACAATTGGTATGACGTCTATCAATTGTTTTTGATATGACTTTAATTTCATCTTTTTATTGTATGTTGCTGTGTGTTTTAATAAATTTGACAAATACTTCAACATGAATTTGGCCTGGACTCAGAAGTTCAGGTGTGCAGAGTCAACCTAAGGATTTCATTGAAGGTTAAAAGAGAGTGTAACAGATAATAATATTTTACATATAAGTTGATTTTTTTGTATTAATGTTGAACAATATAAATGTTTAAACAATTGTCCCATTATCTCATTTTAAAGTGCAAGGAGGTTTGATTAGCCAGTTGTTGCTACCCCTGGAGTAATAAGATAAGAAGAGGAGAGAGCCATCTGGATCAGCTGATGACTTAATGACCTGTATAGGCTTTCTTTCGTGTTTGTTGAAGTGATGTTAGTAATTGGAGTTCAGGATGAAATGGCCTGCGGTGGGCTGGCGCCCTGCCCGGGGTTTATTTCCTGCCTTGTGCCCTGTGCTGGCTGGGATTGGCTCCAGCAGACCCCCGTGACCCTGTAGTTAGGATATAGCGGGTTGGATAATGGATGGATGAAATGACCTTCAGGTCTACAACAGGTAACCAAACCTGTTAAAGCCCCCATGACCAGGTATTCCCTTTGGTGTGAATGTTAATGTCATCACAGAGGAAGATGGATGACCTGTGCATCCCGCCAGGCCAACACAATCACACATAACTATGCAAAGCAATATGTATAATACTGCTTGATCTGACATCGACACTATTCATCACCATGATCACCTCCTTAAATTTTCCAAGTGTTTTTCTAATTTTAGCAGCACCTTTGCCTTTTATATAAACCGTGTCCTTATCTATCTTTATTAAATTTCCTTTCATCTGGAGAAACACCAGCTCATTTTTTTACAGGAAAAAGAATTTTATTTTTGTTATAGTTTAGTCAGAAATCATCTACACTAATTTGACAAAAATAGCTTTCTCTTAGTCACATCTTAGTCATAACTTTAATCACGAAGATTTAGTTGTTTACATAAAGATTGTAAGATACATCAGAGATTCTGGTTTCATCCCACCAGTCAAAGACCCTTTGTTTGTTAGTTCGACTGTTGACTCTAAATAGAAAATAGTTTTCATTCATACAGAAAACTTCAACAAGACGGCCAGCCCCAGTGGTAAATATTTAGAAGCACCCATATCTGAAGTACATTGGCTATTCAAGTTCCCATCAAAGACTTTAGAATTTATAAAAGACATGTTGAAATATTCATCCATTTACTGAACCTGCTTATTTAGTCCATAGGACTGAACAGAAGGAAGCTTTGTGCTGGTAAAATTCAATTCCATCTTCTCATCTGTCTGCAGTGCTTTACATTCTTGAGCTGAGAAGGACGTGATTCAGCTAGTGAGGATGGACTCCTCTCTGCTCCTATAGAGGCTTGTGACAACAGATGGAGAAATGCAAGCTGTCATCAGATGTGTGAGAAATCACAAGCACTAGTGAGTCTTTTTGACAACCGCCGGAGTGTGTTGTGCCCACTTTCAGTTTATCTGTGACAGCCACACCAAGAAATCCAAAGCTGCTCACCCTCTCAACAGAATCCACTCCAATGTAGACATCAGTCTGGTCTGCCTTCTGAAGTCCATGACCACTTTCTTGGTTTTGCTGACATTGACGTTTAGATTGTTGCTCTGGTGTCAGGTCTCAGCCAGGGTTTCTTATGTTTTATGTCTCTTTTGTTCATTTTTGATTATGGCCATCATTTTTTTATTTTTGGTTTTGCCCTGACACAGACAGGCGGACACCGATGGTTCAATCACCAACACACGTTTATTCATATTTACAAAGTGACACACAACCCAATAAGTCCAGGCCTTTCACAATGCCTCTTTCACTAGATCCACCTCCTCTCCTCCCGAGCTCGGTCTCTCATCTTCCCAACTCCAGGTGCCTCTCAATGAGTGACTGCCGGCACTCCCTGGTGTGACGGAAGTACCAGCTGTGCACCCGGAAGCACTCCGGGTGTCCCTGGTGGTCTTCTCCCCAGCACTTCCGGGTGTGGCTGGGGCTCCTCAGGCATCTGGGCACCCCCTGTTGGTTGACACAGGCCCCTATAGGGTTGAGTTTCTAAGCTCTGTTCCTGTGGTCCCCAAAGCCACCAGGGCGGTCGCCCCCTCATGGTCTGGAGGAAGCGTAAGCCCTCCTCCGGTCCTTCTGGGTGTTCTCGCTGGGTACCACCCCCAGCCGCTTGCCACAATGTATATAAGCTGTCTTTGCTGTGTTCCATGTGCTTTGTGGGTGGTCCCCCAGGAGCTGCCACACCCATTCATTTCGAAAGGTCTTCTCCCACAGTTCCAGTGTGAATGCACTCTGGAGTTGGTCAGTTAGAGTGTTTTGCTGTGTTTGTGTCCTTTGCATTGGAATTTTGAGTTCCTTGTTGTTTTTTTGAACTTCTCTATTTTTAATTTGTGTTGGGACTTTGTTACAGGCAACTCCATTTTGCCTTTGTGCTCCACGGTGCTTCATTGTGATTGAAATCTTTTTAGTGAAGAATAAATATACAGTATAAAGATTTATAAAGATTTGGTGCTTTCCCTTATTAATAGCTGGGGTTTGACAGTGATGTTCCCCTCTAGTGGGCATTACTGGGAGTGTTTGGGACTTCGTGTTTTGGTCTCCTAATTCACAACACCTGGCAGCACTGTGTCAACAAGAGGCCTCTTCTTTGTGCTATGATGGTGATGTTATCAGCAAACTGGCGCCGTCTGGCTGCGTACTCATAGATCAAAAAGGAGTGCAGAAGGCGGCTCAGCACACGACCCCGTGGAGTGCCTGTGTTGAGGGTCAGCATGAAGGACATAGTGCTGCCTTATCTGCACATGCTGATGTCTGCTGTTTAGGAAGTCTAAACATATTGCAGAGGGCAACAGTCAGTCCTGAACTGAGCAGTTTGATGGTACATCAACTTTAATGACACACTGTAAAGTATCCCAGTGCCATAATTCTCTGCTTTGTCTGGCCATTTGTAGAAGAGATGTCATCAAGGGGAGTAATTACAAGCTTTCTAAACATCAGTCCCATTCTCACTGTTGTAGGAGAGTATCAATGGTTTGTCCTGCCTCATGAAACATTCAGCAATCTCCAGAAATAATCAGAGTATTTGGGCAAATGACAACAACAGTTAAAAGGTAAATTGAAATGCCAAAAGGCAGTTAGAAAAGAATATAGTCATTCAGCAACAAGAGAAAAGTCAAAGAGGATGTAGTGTTAATAAGAGGAAAATAAAATATGCAGAAAAGAAAGTGGCAAAATGTCTCAAGTGATATGACGCTGAACTCTGAAACTGTGAAGAAGCTGGCACTTTCCCATTAACTAAAGGGAATATTAATGAAGTACTTGATGATTTGGAGATTGCCAAGAGACAGGCACTTTTACAATGAAATGAAATGAAATAAACCAGGGTTCAGACATCATTCACTCCAGAGTCTACATATCCAGGAAGCCCTTAAAGCACCCTGATATCGTTACATGATAACCTCACACAATCTTGCAGGCCTGGGGCACATTGCATCACCATTAGGCACAAGGCAGCAAGACAGCTGAGAAAGGGGACCAGTTCACCCCAAGGCCGACTCACACACATACACCTACTGAAACGGCAATTACCGTAACGATTGGGTCTTTGAGATGCTAAAAAAAATGAAGTATTCAGAGAAAAAACCCATTCAGATATGAAGAAAATGGGCAAATCTTCCACGCACAACGGATAGATGTGTAGTTTGAACCAGGTCCTGGATCTGGAAAGAAGTAGCGCTAATCCACGTGTCACCCAGAAACACGGTGAGTTAAACAACAACCCGCTAAAAGAAAAAAGGCAATCGGGCTGATGTTGGCAACTTTAAACAAAGCAGCTTCACTTGCACACTTGCAACATTAATGGAGACAATTCATAAATATAGCGCTATATCAAAGACCAGAGATAGCATTTTAAATGAGTGAGGACCAGGAGATGAATGTGCGTCAAGATTCATGATAAATTCATTAAACTGATATTTTACAAGATACCACAATGAAAACCCAGGAATCAAAGTCAGCGAGAACAAAGTCAAAAACTGGGAAAAAATTCAAAAGAAAGTCTTTAGTACAGTGTTTTAAGGTTTATCTGTCAAACTCCGGTAAAACATGCTCATTCGTGCCAACCTTAAAAAGGTCTGGATCACAGCATCTATCAACACACACTCCCCAGCATCCAGAAGACACACTGCCTTAAAATGTCAGTGCTTTAAAATGGAAATAATTTTAAAACTTTGTTCAGGTGCAAGAAATACAGAAGCAAACCTCTGATTTTGAATCTGTGCATATTAAACCCTGTGGCCAGCGGGGGGCACCACTGAGCCCCAAACCCCACAGACACAGTCCTGGGTCAGTAAAAAGTTCATTATTGACACAAACAGCATGCTCAGCACAAACAAGAGTGTTTCCTTTTCCTGATCTTTGTGTTCTTCTCCACTTCTTTCAGTCGAGTGTTGTCTCCCTCTCCCTCTCTTTAGGTAAAGTGGAGGGCCCTCTTTTAAATCTTGACCAGAAAGTACATCTGTTGATCCATATAAAACCCCTGGGAAGCACTTCCAGGTCAGACAGGGCCACAATGATACTTGTACCCTCAATATCCAACAGCTTTCCCTGGTGGCCCCCACAGAACAACATATTTCTTGTGTAGCCCAAAATCAAACAAGGAATGCCTCAATGGGCTTTAACATGCCCTTGACTCTCTAAGAAGACGAGAACAAAAAAATGTTGTAGGGAAAATAAATGGTCAAGACAATTCAGAGAAAGACCCCCTTTCCAGGTAGATTGGACATGCAATGGGTGTAAAAATTGCAGTAAATACAACACACAAAATGGAATATAAGTAATCCTCTTCATAGAGTTCGATGACCAATCTGTCTTTGTCACCCCAGAAGAGAACCTGACAGGCCAGCCCCATGGGACCACAACACCCATACTGGTGGTTGTCAGACAGGATGCTGCCACTCAGAACCTGGGGGAGAACACTCTGCCCATAGCAGGTGGCCAAACACTGTCCTATCTTTCCAGACTCCCAAGCCCATCCAGTGTGTCCTTCCCAGGCTGCTGGGAGGCCAGTCCCAGTGTAGCTGCTGCAGGGTCCTTCTATAACCATGTCCTGGTGCGGAAGGGGAGTATCACAGCTCCTTTGCTGACCTTCCTTTATCAAGGTCTCCTGGCCAGGTAAGGGTGCAGGGTCCATGCCAGCTGAAATGCCGACCCATCCCTCACAAACCCTATAACCGATATACAATTAGCCAGAAAATCCACTAGAATTTGGATAATAAATTTTTGAAAATTGAAGAATGTAACAGACAAACTTGAGCTAGACACATGAAGACCATATATATTATCTGTAAGAAGACTGTGTTTCACAAATATGCTAGAAAAAAAGCAACAAAAATATTTGATCAGATGTATCTCCATTTTAAAAAAGCATTTGATAAACACCACCTTGCAGGATAGTGATCAAACTAAACGCAGCACAATCCAAGGGCTTAAACACAGGGAGTTATGGGGTGAGGGACCTTTTATGAATAAGGTGATGTTGAAATGTTGTGCCTCAGGGATCAGTGCTGAGGCCGCTGCTCCTTCTTATCCTCCTTCTTAAGAATCTAAGCAACTGACACTCTGTCCACAGATTGTTCCTGCCTTGTGCTCTATGCTAGCTGGGATAGGATCCACCTTCTCTGACCCGGCTCAGGTTTAGAACATAGATGTATGGATGGATGGATGGAAGCCGGTGAAGTTTGCTATTGACCCTAATCTAGTTAAAACTCACTGCCTGGAGTCAGCAGAATCACATTAGGGGCATCTGGACAGAATTCAGGCAGATATGTGGAAGATGTTGATTGACTCCAGTTGTGGTCCCCAAAAAAAAATGTAACAGTATTAGAAGAAAGTCCAGAGACAAGATGCTAGACTCATTCAAGGATGGCGGTGTATAAGAAAAAGTGATCCCACATTGTACAGCATCTAGTTGGAAGGGAGGTGATACTAGAAATCACAGGGTGTGTTAAATTAAAGAACTACGTTAGTTTTTTCCAGGACAGTTTCTCATTTCCAAGTATCAGAAGCACGCACTTTATGCCATCAACCAATAACATGCTGCTCGATGGAGCCAGTGAAAGTGCAAAGGCTTTCCAGGTATGCGGAGTTCACTTGCAATCTTTCTCTTTTTCCATTCTGTTGTGGTACGTAAAACATGCAACATCAGAGAGACGAGCCTCTTTTCTGTATGTCAGGTGCAAAGCACTCGTGTTCTGTCTTCCTTGTTGCTGCATTTTATGTATTGTGCTTTCAGGTGACCACTCACTGGCTGGCAGCTCTTGCTCTTATAAAACTGCCTCAGCCACTTAAGATAAGATTGTGCCTACTTGATTTTGTTGTGGCGAGTGATGGGCTGGTTGGACTGAGTGGCTGGGTACGTCCCAACTGCACAACTACAGGTGTACTGCAGTTGCTTTCAACCTGCCAAGATTGAGGTCTGCGACTGAAACATCATTGGAAAGGTCATGTAATGTGACAAGGAAGGCCTTAAGAGGTAAGCAGAGCAAGAGGATGAGGTGACATGACAAAAATATTTAAAAATACTAAAAGAATTAGTGCAGTGGATGCCAGCTGCTGCTTTAAACGGAGCACACAGAGGGCACATGGTTAAGGGTGTACATCAAAAAAGTACACAAACAACATAAAGTAAACATTAAAGCAGTTATACTTTAGGGAGCCTCAATTCTTGACTTAACTTTTTCTAAAGACTTAGTTGACTAGAGACTGGTGAGATGGGTAGGGATGAATGGCCTACAACGCATGATAGAACCCGCAGTTTGACAGCCCAGTTCCAAGTTTGTCATTTTACAGTGTCTGCGTTACTCACCGCGTGATATTGTATGGAATTCTCATGCACCCGGTCCCAGACTCTTACGTGGACTGTTTTTTAGTTCTCTAGGCCTCGTAATTTATCACTTTGTGAAATTCTGATTGCAAATGTAGAACTCTCTGTAGTACACGTATACTAGTGTTATCTGTGTTAGCTTCTTTGGTTAAAAACATCTTTGACAAATGTACTCTCCGGTTATTTTCCAGCTGACGGATGCATTTGTTGATTCATTATCCGGACCCCTTTTTTCTTTTTCATTGCAGAATTCAGTACACGGAGTATCAGCCTTTTCAGGGCACACCAATGTACAACTTCCCACTCACAGATACAGAACCAGTCTCGAGTTACCAGTTAACCAGTGAGAGCACAGACAGTGCCAAAGCCTGGCATTTGAACCTGAACTTGTCTAGTTCTGAGGTTGAGTGCTGCCCCTTCATGGATTCAGTTGACCTTCATTACTATCAAAAGTTTGAAATTCAACTTGACGCACAGCTTCTTTATTCCTCTCAGCAGAAGGACATTCTAAACTCTTTTTTAAATCTTGAGCTTTTATGCGTTTAGAATCCTTTTATGTGCAGAATCTACTGTAGAGACGCTTCTTTCTTTATTACAAACAGCGCACGCGTGGCTCTCTGTGAGATCCATGGGCTACTTGGAATTATTTTTTCCTCACTTTTCATCACAGTGACACTTTTTATTGAATCTCTTTCATTGCACCTGAGATGAAAATATTATAGTGCATCAATTATATGCCTGCACTTCTTAATTTCTTTGAATGACATTAATTATTACAGTATGTGTTTTATTTTGTTCCTCTGTCCAGCACCCCCTGTGTGCAGAGTGCTATATACAGTGTGGGATATGGCCGGCCGTTCATCCCCGCCAATACCCCCAGGCCGCCAGGTGGAGCCCTTCTTGCAACATAGAGGTGCCCCGAGTTCCAGCAGGGCATCATGGACAGTGGAGTTTTACATCACAGCCCTACTGGATACCATGGGGGCCTGCAGGAAGGAGCAAGGACTTCTAGTTCCCCTATAACCCAGAAGTATGTCTTAGTCACAGTGACAGTGGAAATGACAAGTTTTTGATCTTACCCGGAAGTGCTAGGAAGTCACATGGACTGAGGGTTCAGAAGCACTTCCGGGTCAAGGACTATAAAGGACTCTGGGAAATCCCAGACGGACGAGGCAAGTCGGGAGGAATGGTGGCAATGCGTCTGGGAGAGTGGAGGATTGTTTATTGAGAATAGTATTGTGATTTATATAAGTATTGTGGAGTGGAGGGTGCTTTGTCCACTTTATTGTCCTAATAAATTAAAATATTGGACTTTTATCTGGTGTCTGGCATCTGATCTGAGGGTTCAAGGGGACGACAGTGCCCCCTATCTGTCACAACAGATGTACAGGACAGAAACATTTGTCTTGTGATTTACTTCATCCACGTCACTTTCACTAACTATACCTTTAATATCTGTGGAATGCCTTCAAGTTTAAAAGTCTGCACTGAACCTTTTGCACTTTGTAGCACCGTCACCTCAGGGATCCAGTGCCCTAGGTTCAATACACATGCCTGGATGTTGTCTATGTTCTCCCCATGTCTGTGTGCAGTTTAGAACGGATACTCCCATTTTCCTCCCACATTCCACTAAGTTAGTGTTGTGATTGGCATTTTAATTTAATTTCCAATGGTCTTTATTGGCCGATGTTGGTGTCCTTCAGGCAGCAGCAGATTTAGGTATGAGCGACATGGGCAGCCACACAAGGATGTGTTTTGCAGGAGGCAGCACAAGGTGCCCCACCAAAAGGTTCAGGAAGATGATTACAGCCTGAGCTGGTCAATTAATTCTGGGCACCATTTCTGAAAGTCAAGGTGTGTTTGCTCCGGAACCTGAGGGGGACCTCCCAGGTCATCAAAGTCTAGTAATACTGTTCGAGCCACATTTATAAAAGCCAAGGGGCACGTGCTTCGTAAATTCTGGGGGTTGTATGCAGAGGACTGCCATATATGTAACTGAAGGAGCGCATGCTCCAGACAACGAGGGGGACTAATTTTGTTGAAGTCTAATACTGAGTACCCTATATGGACACTTAAGGGCGCTGCCCCACAACCACTCTGGCCAGCACTGCCTTCAGAGGTTTACACCTCAAGCAATTTATTTCTTTTGTTATTTATCCTGTAAAGGTTGGAATTTTTTAGTTTTAACAAATTACTTTGTTTTGGTAATGGGTGCCACCAATTTAGCATCTCCAAGACAGTCCATCCCATGAACTTCTGGGAGTGTGTGACCCATGACACCATCAATGCAACAGAATTTACAGTGTCGCCACAAGATCTGATAGAAGGTCGCTTACTTTCTTAGTGTTCTTCTGCATGTTTGAACCGCAGCTTTGTTATTTAAATCTTTTGACTTTTAGATTTCAATTAGAGTTTCATGAAAGGTCAGTTTATCTTTTTGGGTACGAACTTAGAATGGGATTTTGAACCATATCTTTTTTTCCCCAGTCCTTTTTTTTAGTCTTTTTTGAGTATATAGTGACATTTTGCCTGTTTGCTGCTGACATGTGATGGGAAAAGGTGATTCTAATTTTTTTTGTAAAAAAGCACTGGTAGAAGTGGTCATGGTCAAAACTTAATACAATTGTTACAAATTAATACTTAAAAAAGATTAAACTAAAAAAAAAACAATAACAAAGTAAGTCACTCATTCAGCTCTGCTCTGGCCAATCCCGGATGACCTGGGTCACTACGTGATGCTTTAAATCCCGTCACATTGATGATGTCAAGGGTCGTGCATTCCCAAGGGTTCACGGGATGGATCATCACTGGAAACGGGCACAATATACTGTAACTTTAAAATGGTGGTGCTCACAACCAAACTAAAATGGCACTGTATCATAATGAAAATAATTTCCAACTTTTAAATGACAAATGATAGAAAATAAATAACACCACAAATGAGGTGAAAACCCCTGAAAGGACACCAACATCAGCCAAAAAGGCCACAGAAAATGAAATAAAACTTACAGGATGACCACCCTTGTGTGCGAGTGAGTCCTGTGGCGGTTGGCGGTCCCGTTGATTTCTACTAGTGCCTTGTGCCCATTGCTTTGACCCTCTGTGATCCAGAATTGGATTTAACACGTGTGAGAATGTTAGATGAACCCGATCATTATCACCAGTGGTTCCTAGTTTCTAGAAGAATTATGAATAAAAACAGCACAAACAATTACGGTAAGGCAGTTCCCTGAGGTGCTCTTTGGAAGTGGAGATGATAATTAAGATGCTCAAAGACGATTAGTGTTAAATTCCAGAGGCAAGGGCCTGTATGTTCTACTATGCTGAAAATTTCCGTTCTTTTTAACCTGTTAATGCTCGGCATGTTATGGCCAATGTTATGACCATCTTGAAACTTTACTCAGACAGAAGAAAGGCATTTTAGGCTAATGTGTACTGATGTCACAATCACTGGCTCCTCATTTACAGAGATTGTGCCATTTTTCCTCTTTAATAATAAACCAATACAGTGATGGCTTGGTGGATTTTATAAAGCCATGAAGAGGACTACAGCAATGCCTACCTGTGCCACGTACACATTAGTCTGAGGCTGTGCATGAATCATTTCCTGATTGTCTGCTAATATCATCTTGGTTTACTCTTGATATGCAGTGAGATGATTCAAGTGTACAGTATGTTAGTACTTTCTGGAGAAGATGTGCCCGTTCGTCTTGGCACAGAACTGTTTGGATTAGGACTTGACAGATGTCTCGGAAGAGCGAGGCTATAATGTGAGCCCGCTTGAGGTTTTAGCCGCTACTGTGAAGATCAATCAGTAAAAGTCAGCTTTCATAGAAGTCTTAAACTCGGCGCAGTTTTATTGTCCTCGACAGAAACGTACATAAGAGAGATTGTGCCTGAGACAGAAGTGAATGACTGAGAGGCTGAGTGCTTTAGGGCACCAATTAATCTCACTGACTTTAAAGACACAGCACAGCTTCAGATGAGAAATAAGTAAAAGAAAAGTAATAGACTGCCTACCCTGTCACTGGCAATACAAGCCCGCTTTTAACTTGTTAAACAAGTATGAAGGCAATGGAAGAGCAGCTTCAAGGCTGCCTTTAATTAGCACCCATGGCAGGCATGCCAACCTGCGTGGATATGTCCTGTTAATGAAAAGAGTTTAGTAAAGCTCCAGGGCACCACGTTTCACAGTAATAATCAGGCCTGTTTAGTGGAGTGGAAATGTCTAATTTTACCTAGAACACCACCTTTCACAAAGGACCCATTCTGCTTGAAATTGTCACCATCACTTAGACCAGAAGCATAAAAGGCATTGAGGCGCTAGCATGTGAGTATGAAGTAGTCCTTATCAGAAGCCCACTTTGACACCATATGAAAGCATTGATTCTCTCCTAATTCATCTCTTTGGCAGCCTCCGTCTGGAGATCTCAAGGAAGCTCCTTCTGTCTCGACAATTAGAGGCACCCTAAACAGCCACAGAGTGAAAGCAGAGTTCTTTAATTAGTCACTCTTGCCGTTCTCTTTGCTCTTGTCCTTGTCGTTCAGGCATCCGATCGTGCTGACTCTACCCCTCAGCACAGAGAATATATTGTTTGATTCATCCCCATGGGAAATTCTGTTATCATCTTACTAAAGTGCTTTGTGATCATGGGAGACGCCACGCGAAGCACAGCTTGATTGTCATGAGGTTGCTCATCACAGAATGCAAACACAAATGAGTCCTGAATAATAAAGTAGACGTGCAAAAGCAAACTTTGGATTAGAGGTGTTTGGTTAAGCTTGGAGATTCATTTTGGCCACTGTGTACCATCTGTAAAGCGTATTACTAGTGGTTTTCAAAGGTCCCTTCATGAAAAGGAGCCTTAGAAAATATCAAACGTTCTCAGCAGGATGGCTTGTTAATCAAAACAAGCATCTGCCCTCTGCATTTATGACCACAGAGCTTCACTCCTTAGTCGAAGAATGTTGGCTACCAACCGCTGTCATCTGCATTATGGTATCGCGCCCTCGGGACCCAGTCCAGACTTGGCAGAGCACTTGAAACACACAGAGCGGGCCTTGATTAGTCCTTTAATTGGTTTGCATGCTTTACTAATTCTTGTAAGTGCACAAATGTTGACATTATAATTACATACAGCATTTGTGCAAATCTTGCTAATAAATGTGAGGATGTTTAATTAGGAGCTGACTGCCGAATTGTTGCATTTAAAACACTTGCTTTTTCTTAGAAGCATATGAATGGAATTAATTCATACAGTTCTAATGTACAGTAATAAATTTTACAGATAATGTGTTTTTCTTGAACTACATATTGGAGTCAGTACAAAGAATCTGAAATCAGGGAGAAAAAGAAAGAAGTGTACCGGACCTCTTCGTTTTACAAATTGTTAAGCCAGCAGAGTTATTATAGATGTAAAGCATATAAATGCTACCATTCTAAGCACAAGAATAAATAGTTTTACGATAACAATGAGTTTCCATATGACAACATTAAAAGACTACAATTCCAATAAAAAGTATTAACCCCCTGGAAGTTTTCACATTTCATTATTATACAACATTGAATCTCAGAGGTTTTCATTTGACTATTTTGACACTGCTCAATGCAAAAAGAGTCTTTAATGTCAAAGTGCAAACAGATCTCCGCAAAGGCATCTAAACTAATTACAGATATAGAGGACAAAATAATTGATCGCACAAGTATTCATCCCATCATGATATTTACTAGATGGCAGTCATGAATCTATGTGCACTATCAACTTTGCACATCTGCCATTTTTTTTTCCATTCACCTTTCATTCTTCTTCTGTATAAGATATGTCAGGTGTCATGGTGATCGTGAGTGAGCAGCCTTTGTCAAGTCCAGCTACAAATTCCTACTTGGATTGAGAGCCGCACTCTGACTTGGCCACTCCAGGATAGTAACATTGATGTTTTTAAGCCATTCCTATGCAGATTTGGTTTTCTGCTTGGGGTCGTTGTCGTGCTGGAAAACAAATCTTATATTTTGCTGCATTCATTTTACCCTCACAAGCCTTTCAGTTCCTGCTGCAGAGAAGCATCGACACATCCCGATGCTGCCGCCACCATGCTTCACAGTAGGGAATGGCGTATTTATAAATATGGTGTTTAGTCAGAAGTCCAAAAAACTCAATTTTGGTCTCATTAAACCACAGAACTTTCCTCCAGCCTTCTGCCAAACTCTAGCCAGGATGTCATGTGTAGTTTCCCACTTTGCTACTGCCTCATAAAGCTGCGACAGGTGAAGAACCTGGGCACAGTTGTTGTGTGCAGTCTTACCAATCTCAGTCACTGTAGCTTTTAAATCTTCACACAGTTCCCACAGGTCTCTTGGTGGTCTCCCTCCCTCATCTTCTTCTTGCATGAACTCTGTTTTTGTGGCCAGCTTGCTGTAGCAGATTTACTCTTACTCTGATTTAACTCGACTCCAGAGATATCCAGTGACTTTGACATTTTTTGTCTCCATCTCCCAACTTGTGCTTTTCTCAGAGTTTCTTGGAGTGTTCTTTTGTCTTCATTGTGCAGGTTTGACCACGACACTGACTCGCCTCAGGTTGGACCTTCACATAAGGTTCGCTTATACTGCGGTCAATTGAAACCCTGGACTGGTGACCTCCGTTGAACTAATCATGTGACTTCTAAAATCAATTGGCTGCACCAGCAGTGTTTCAGATGTGTCAGGGGATGAATGCTTATGTGATCAACTATTTCGTGTTTTTATTTATAATTAATTTATATGACTTTGTAGAGATCTATTTTTCACTTTGATAGTAAAGACTCTTTCTGTTGATCAATTTTAAAAAAGGAATTAAATCTACTGTGAGATAATGTATAACAATAAAATGTAAAAGCTTGCAGTGGGGTGAATACTTTTTGAAGGCATTATAATTCCTAAATAAGCTAAATCTGTATACTTTAATATAATGTATTAAATGGGTAACTGAAAAAATAAAAGAAACAACTACCTAAATCGTATTAGCAGTTTTTAGGGGGGTGTGACACTATTCTTCAAACAGAATTTCCATTGTTTGGTGTTTAGATAATGGAAAATGAAATGCACATTCAAGTTATAATCTAGTGATTGCATTGGTATGGTTCACAGCTAATATCACTGCCCTGCTCTTTATACTCTTCACTGAACTCTTATAACTTGTGCCTGGCAGCTCTGTCATCTTTGAAAATGTGTGACACCGGTTGAGCATAACCACTCAGAATTGCAAAACCACTACAAAGTTATCGGCATTTATGTTACCACCATAAAAAAGGCACCAGAGTCCTTTATTGTGGGCAATGACAATTTAGTCCTGTGGAGTGCTTTGGTGTGTGTGTGTGTGTGTGTGCCACACAAGTCCTTGCATGCTTTATGAGAATTTGTTGAATGTGTCACTCTAGGGCCCTACCACAACAACACAATGCTGTTATACAGTAGATGTGAATCAGTCCCATGTAGCATTTGCTCAATCTCAGACAGTAATGATTTAAGCAGTCCGCTGAATCTCACATGTCTTAACAGACTAGAGCTTTCCCCAGTCTCCTTCTTTAAAGTTATCCATTTTGGGAGAATATTTAATAGCAGCTGCTGCTTAACACACTCTTTAATAAGACTGCAAAGTGTTGGCTTTGACCGAGAATCAGTTGATGAAACT
This sequence comes from Polypterus bichir lapradei, assembly GCA_026402145.1. Lineage (NCBI taxonomy): Eukaryota > Metazoa > Chordata > Cladistia > Polypteriformes > Polypteridae > Polypterus > Polypterus bichir. The sequence goes on along the minus strand of JANRMT010062846.1, from coordinate 28,683,160 downwards.
TACTTTTCAAGTCAAAGTGAACATTATTGTCATCTCAACCATATACAAGTATACAGAGAGACGAAATTGTGAAGCTCAGGGTCCACAGTGTAACAACATGATGTGCAAATAATAAATTAAAAATAGAATTAAAATTTAAATGTAAAATTAAAACACAAACAAGACAAGACATTGTGCAAAGACAAGACAAAGAAATAGCAGCAATATTGACGTGTAGTTAGCAATATGAACATTGATGCAATGTATGGTATTTGCAATCTAGATACATAAATATAGGGTGGCACGGTGGCGCAGTGGTAGCGCTGCTGCCTCGCAGTTAGGAGACCCAGGTTCGCTTCCCAGGTCCTCCCTGCGTGGAGTTTGCATGTTCTCCCCGTGTCTGCGTGGGTTTTCTCCGGGTGCTCCGGTTTCCTCCCACAGTCCAAAGACATGCAGGTTAGGTGGATTGGCGATTCTAAATTGGCCCTAGTGTGTGCTTGGTGTGTGTGTGTGTGTCCTGCGGTGGGTTGGCACCCTGCCCAGGATTGGTTCCTGCCTTGTGCCCTGTGTTGGCTGGGATTGGCTCCAGCAGACCCCCGTGACCCAGTGTTCGGATTCAGCGGGTTGGAAAATGGATGGATGGATACATAAATATAGCCAAGAGATATGTAATATAATAAATAAATAATAGATATATATAATATAGAAATTATCAGTGTATGGTAATAGTTTTTTAAGATGTGTGTAAACAATGACAGGTCAGAATGTTTCACAGCAGAAGGATATCAAGAGTGTCCAAATACTTAAAGGTCAGTATGAGATTTTCAATTCTTTTCTACATGCACACTCGTCATTGCAGGAAAGCGGCCTGCATGTATAAAAGGTCTGTTTTTAGAGGTGGTTGAGGCAGTGTGGAAGATCCTAGGGGGCAGCATGGTGTTAAGGAGTCTGACAGCTTGGGGGTAGAAACTCTCCTGCAGCCTGGCAGATCTGGCTTTGATGCTGCAGTATCTTCTCTTGGATGGCAGAAGTGTGAAAAGTTCATGTGAGGGGTGAAAGGGGTCCTGCACAATGCTGCAGGCTCTGCGGACACTGTGTTTATAAAATATGTCCTGTAGTGAAGGGAGAGGAACCCCAATAATTTTCTCTGTTGTCTTCACTATCCTTTGCAGGTGCTTGCGGTCAGATATGTTGCAGTTGCCATACCAGACAGTGATGCAGCTGGTCAGAACACTCTCAATGGTGCCTCTGTAGAACATGGTGAGGATGGAAGGGGGAAGACTTGCTCGCTTTAGCTGCCTCAGGAAGTGTAGTCTCTGCTGGGCTTTCTTGATTAGTGATGAGGTGTTATGTGTCCACGTAACTTCCTCAGTTATGTGCACACCGAGGAACTTGGTACTCCTAACAGTCTTCACATCTAAACCATTGATGCTGAGTGGGATGTGGGCAGGATGTGATTTTCTGAAGTCCACAATTATCTCTTTTGTCTTGTCAACGTTTAGAGATAGATTGTTGTCTTCACACCATGCAGACAGCCGTTCCACTTCATCTCTATATGCTGTTTCATCATCCCTGCTTATCAGTCCCAGCACCGTCTTATCATCCGGAAACTTGATGATGTGGTTGGTGTTGTGCGTGGCTGTGCAGTCATGAGTCAGCAGGGTGAACAGCAGTGGACTAAGCATGTAGCCCTGCGGCGCTCCAGTGCTCAGTGTGATGTTGCTGGAAGTGTTGCAGCCCATCCGAACTGACTGGGGCCTCTCTGTCAAGAAGTCCAGGATCCAATTGCATAGGGTGGTGTTCAGGTCCAACCTGCTCAGTTTTAAAACCAGCTTTTGAGGGATGATTGTGTTGAAGGCGGAGCTAAAGTCTATAAAGAGCATCATAACATATGTGTCTTTTTTATCCACATGTGTCAGGGAGAGGTGAAGGGCAGAGCATATGGCATCCTCAGTTGACCTGTTTGAGCGGTATGCAAACTGAAGAGGGTCAAGGGAGGCAGAGAGATTCGTCTTTATGTGTAACATGACTAACCTTTCGAAGCACTTCATTATGATTGGCAACTGGTCGGTAGTCATTCAAGCATGTCACTGATGACTTCTTCGGCACTGGTATGATGGTGGTCGACTTGAAGCATGCTGGGACTGACAACTGGCTCAGAGATATGTTGAAGATGTCTGTGAGAACACCAGCCAGTTGACTGGCACATTCTTTGAGCACACGACCAGGTATGTTGTCAGGTCCTGCAGCCTTGCGTGGATTGACTCTGGATAGAGTCCTCTTCACGTCACTTATGGAGAGACAGAGTACCTGGCCAGTGGAGGGAGGTGTTGCTTTTCTCGCAGGCTCTTTGTTCTGTGCCTCAAACCATGCGAAGAAGTTGTTCAGCTCATCCGGTAGGGAGGCATCACCATCACTGCTGTGTGAGTTGGGCTTGTAGTTTGTAATTGTCTGAACACCCTGCCACATATGATGTGTGTCTCTGGTGCTGCTGAATTGTTTGTTAATCTTCTGCACGTATGCCCACTTAACTCTCCTTATAGCATGAGACAGGCTGGCTCTGGTCACCCTGAGGGCGGCCTTGTCTCCAGATCTGAAGGCTGCATTTCTGATCTTGAGCAGCTTGTGCACTTCTCTTGTCATCCAGGGATTTTGGTTGGCTCTTATGGTAACATCCTTGGTAACAGTAACATCCTCTATGCATTTGGAGATGTAGCCAGTCACAGAGTCTGTGTACTACACAAGATTGAGGGAGTCACCATCCATAGCAGCCTCCCTGGAAATGTCCCAGTCTGTCAATTCGAAGCAGTCTTGGAGAGTTGAAACAACACCAACCTGCCACACTCTGATGTTCTTGTGGGCTGGATTAGTGCACTTCAGCAGGGACTTGTATGCAGGAACCATAAAAACGCCAATATGATCTGAACAGCCGAGGTGGGGGCGGGGTAGGGCCTTGTAGGCGTCAGGAGCGCTCGTGTAAACATTGTCCAGACAACTTCCCCCTCTAGTAGCCACGTTCACATTCTGGAAGAATTTTGGGAGAACTGACTTCAAGTTGGCATGATTGAAGTCTCCAGCAATAATGAAAAATGCCTCGGGGTACGTCGTTTGCAGTTTGCTGATGATCTCATAGAGTTAGCATTTGTGCTATGTGGGAGGTAGACGGCAACCACCAGCACGCAACTGTATTCCCTTGGCAGGTAGAAAGGCCGACACCGTATTGATAAAACCTCTATCAGTGGGGAGCAGTGCTGCACAACTGAGGCAGCGTTCGTATACCACTCTCTGTTCACATAAACACACAGTCTGCCCCCGCGGGTCTTAACGGACAAAGAGGCGTCTCTGTCCACTCGGAAGATGGTCAGTCCGTCTAACTGGATGGCCGAGTCTGCAATGTTTTCCTGGAGCCATGTCTCAGTGAAAATAAAGATGCAACAGTCTCTCATTTCCCACTGCTTGGCCCGCTGCAGCTTTATATAATCCAGCTTGTTGTCCAGCCATCAGAATGGATGGTATCGCAGGCCTGGTGGGGTTAGTTTTTAGCCTTGTGCTAACACCGCAGCGTTTTCCTCGTTTCTGCTTCCAATCGCTGCACTTGTGTTTTCACCAGCTCAGCTTCTCAGGCTGCCGAAGTAAGCAAAGGCTGCGGAGCATCTCTGTCACCTCACTGGATATTTTGCCGCAGTTTCTTCGGAAATCGAGCAGGATTTGCCGCTCGTAAATGTATGTCTGCATACTACTATCACTTAAATCAACTTCTTTTCTTATACTAGTTGACAAAGACAAACAAAGATTATCACTGTGGACTCGGGAGCTCTGTAAGCCGCAGCCTGCACGGGCGCCACCATACTTATATTTTAAAACTTGATATCGTTTGTATGAATGGTTTGCTCACCTCCGTGAGATATTACGTCCTTCATATGCAGTCAGCATATACACTGTTGAACAATATTTTGATGTGCTTAATGGTAAACTTGAATTATTGAGAGTATGAATTCAACAAGGTACCAAAAGTACAACTCAGGGACCCTGGGAGATGTCGTGACAGATCTTGACTTTAAACGGCCCATTCCCCCTCATTTCTTTTTTTTTTTTTTTATTAATTTTATTACAATCCATACAAATCAATCAAGTTTTTACAAAGAGAAAAATTAAGAACAGATCGATCCCCACCCCTGAGAGAGAGAGCAAGCCAAACGGCGTTAAATTTAAGACTTGGAGACATACCTAAATTAATAAATTCTCTGTGCCTTTTGAACTTATTTTAAAATATTACTGATTAGATCCTGCCATGTTTTGAAAAAAGTCTGTACGGATCCTCTAACTGAGTATTTGATTTTTTCCAACTTCAAATAATATAACACATCGGTTTCCCACTGACTTAAAAGAGGAGAGTTTGGGTTCTTCCAGTTTATGAGAATAAGTCTACGTGCCAAAAGTGTAGTGAATGCAATCACAATTTGTTTGTCTTCCTCCGCTTTAAACCCATCTGGAAGAACACCAAACACAGCTGTTAATGGGTTTGGAGGGATTGTGAGTCCAAGGCTATCTGAAAGGTAATTAAAAATGTTTGTCCAGAATAATGTTAATTTGGTGCAGGACCAGAACATGTGACCTAGTGAGGCTGGGACTTGGTTACAACGTTCGCAGGTTGGATCATGCCCTGGGAACATTTTGGAGAGTTTTAGTCGAGACAGATGTGCTCGATATATAATTTTGAGTTGTATAATTGTATGCTTTGCGCATATGGAGCTCGAGTGAATTCTCTGCATTGCTACTTTCCACTCCTTTTCTGATATATTAATTAAAAGATCTTTTTGCCAGTGTCCTCTTGGATCTTAAAAAGGGAGGGATTGTAAAATGATTTTATATATTGTAGAGATGGAGTCTAAATCCATTCCCCCTCATTTCATTGGATGACAGTGTCTGATGAGAGCACAGCATTAAATTTCTCTTACTAGTTTTCCTGGTTGCAGTAATCCCCTAACCTTCTGGTGTGGATCCTCTGGCTGCTCAGTTTACAGATGGTTATACTTTTGCAATGAAGGAAGCAAAATAACTGACAATGTTGTGGAAAAATTCAAACAGTGCTCTACTTGTCCATTGTGTTACCGATACCCATTAGGATGACTTCTTGGACTCATGGAGGTTTTCAATATACCCTGGCAATTCCACTAGCATGAATCAGCAGAAACCAGGCAATGTTCTTGCACCTCTTCAGTGTCGAATGTTGAGGTGTGTTCTTCTTAGCTCACTGCACCTCATGTATTGTGTTTTGCTGACAGGAGTAGAACTCTGTCGTCGCACCAGAGAACTGATGAAATGGGTGAACTGCGCCTTCCTGTATGCCTCTTTCATGACTCCAATGTCAGTCACCTTAGCTCAGTGAGCACAGCCCAAATCTATTATTGTGACAGAGGTCTCACCGGTGTGTGACGTAGCGAATAATATAGAGCACAAGAGACCTGTCTGTTCCGTATACTTTACCATATCTTATACACTCTCTTACAAGGAGTATTTGTGAATTTTCTTTGTTTAGGCAATTCTGACTTGTCATTTTAAAAAGCAATGGTTTCTTAGCATCTACTTTAATTTGCATGCGACTATCAATGTTTGTCCTGCTTCGACAGTTGCTTCTTTATTCTGCACACTTAATTTCTTTCACTGGGGTGTTACTACCGTGTTACCTATTATTATGGCAGAGACAGGGCCAACACAAGCTAAATAATTTGATGGAAAACAAGTAAATGGTGTTTATTTCAGTTTAGTCAAATTTCTCATCATTTTCTCTTGCAAACAATAATCTTTTTCTCTGCCTGTTTGTCAAGTAACTGCTCTCTCAGAGCGAGCATCAATCAATCTGTCTCCAATCTTTGAAAGATGCCACTTTCTATCCATGAAGATTCAAGTACAGCAGGGCACAGTTTGCCATTCATTGGTACATACTGTTCAGACGTGCAAAGGAAGAAGCAGACACAGTGACCAGAATCCACAGGAGCAGGCAGACACACTCAGAGAAAAAGGCGAGGTGAAAAGTACGTGACAAATCCAATTCCAATCCACATAACCAGAGTTTACAGACATTTGTATTTGACCCAGTGAAACAATGGACTAGACACACAGCACTGAGAAACTCTACATGAGACCAGTGGTGGAGATTGGGGTGGGGAGACAGGGGGCTGAATCTGTTTTGATGCGTTTATCTTATAGACGATCACCTTGGATAGGTTTATTGTTAAATGTACTGCATTCATTCTCACGAAGTTTGCTTTTGCTGGGGGGGCATTTACTTGTAAGGCCACGGGAGTCATAACACAAATTGTATAAGTAATGTGAATTCAGCATTAACAAGTGACTCATCAAAAGAGCAAAAACAGAAAGACCATTTCAAACGGGCTGTGTGAGTCACAGAAGCAGAAATAGTGGGCCACAGTGCAGAAACAAATGAGAAATCCACTCAACGCTTGATTAAGAGCAGCAGTCTCAGATCCAGCTAGTCATTTCACCAACAAAAGTTTATTTTAAATGAATGCTGTCAAGAAGCTTCAGATTTCATAAACCGTAACGTAGCTGCAGGCACCAAGCGAGTGAACGATGGCTCCGTTTCATTCTCCCAATTCCCAGAGAGATTGTGTCCCCTAACAACAATCAGATTTACTGAAAAAAATTCAATGATAGACAGAAGATGGACTCTTAAAGACAAAGAAAGGCCTTGTAAAGAAGAAACAAGTTAAAAAAAATAATGCAAGGGACACTCTTTCTGTCATAATATAAACTCAAGTGACAATATAGAAGGCCAAAGAGTGAAACAAAAAGTGCTGACAAACAGCAAAGAGTGATCAAAGCTATCTTTTTCATTTTGGTTGCAGAGCAGGAGCCAGCCTGTCATAGAATAAAAGACCTTTTCATTGAATAATGGCTAATTCGCAAGTGGCACATCTCAGCACACATCATTATTCTGTGCACTCGTCCCCCTGTGTGCAGCATATCAGCTAATCAATGCTGTGCAAATTGAACAGGAGATCACACATAATAAGCCAATTGAAAAGACCTGTGTGAGAATTCTTTGCACCGCGTGTCTAAGGACACCCAGAGCATGACAACGAAGCCAGCAAATGCTCAGCAAAGATCAAGGAAGTTTGAACTAGGGGGGTGCCAATGGAAAACAGTCAAGCCCAGGGTTTTGTGAGGTTTAAAGGCCCCTTGATGTTTCTGTAAGCCAGAATCGTTCTGAGAAAGAGCTTTTTGGTATCCAGCAGCTCATCATCATTTCTGTCTACACAAGTCTGTCTAAAATGCCTTATTCTTCTGCCTTGATGTGGGACAATAAGGAAAACCTGGCGCACTAAAAACACACAGGCTGTGTTTAAGAGAATTTCTCCAGCAATGCCTCCAAGGGCATAGCAAAAACAAAAACAATTTCTAAATATAATGTCTTATTCAGGTATGCAATTATTATGGCTAAAGAGGCTTTCAGATGACAGGAAACAACAATGTCTAATTATACACAAATAAAGGACACGACATGAACACACCGGGTGGCTTTCTGAGCACGAGAAAGAAAAGCCGGCTATAGTGCTTTTGTAACAAGCCCAGGAAGAGGAGCATGGACCGATGACTCGGGTCTGAGGAATATTTAGCTCCCTAGAATCTTGTCTTGAATGGAGGGGATGTGGAGGGCACTAGCCTCTTTATTCATGGCTGCAGCCACAAGCGTGTGCACGGTTTATTAAATATACTTGAAGTAAGGGCTCGTCAGGAGTTAATGTTGGTAGGAGGCCACAGAGATTTGAAGGTGACTTCTGACAATGGAGATTTCAGATATGACTGACTGTATGCCAAAAGCAGGGGGCAAAAATGTAGGTGGTCTCGCGGCTGAGAATAAGGAAAGGATGACAGGAGAAGACAAAATGAAGGCACTGGACCAGAGCCCTGTTGGTAGAATCTGGGAATGGTCTTGCTGTAGTTTCTGTTTTTAAGAAAATGTTTATATTTAGAAGTACCTCTAGAATATACTGAGGATCCTGTGGGTGCTATGACAATACGTAAGCTCCCTACGGTGTCTCACAACATGAGTGCCAAGCTATCATTTCTGTGTTCTGTCGTCTCTCTGCCACCAACTGTTCAATGTATTTCACACCCTGCCGTAATACCCATTTGGAGCATTTCCATAGGGCTCCTTATTGCTGTTAATGTGCTTTTTCCTATGAATGAGCCCCACTCTAAGCTGCCAGGGGATACATATCATATATCACTGAAATTCAGCTTTATAAAGATGCCTTCTTTCTCACATAGATGTCCATACTCTTTAACTGTTCACTTTTTTATTCCTAGCCTTCTAATCTCATGTTTTAACCCTTTACCTTCTCCAGAGTGGAGTCACCCGTCACCCAAGAGCCTCTATGTAACGTGCACATGCTTGCTCTTGTTGTAATTACAAGTCACAAGGAGGCATGAGGCCTCCTAAAAGGACCATGAAAACAGGCTGGGGGCTTCACTGGGCAGCCCGGAAAAGGCTCACCCAGCTAACTCAAAACTATGATCTGTAGGCTTCCCAACAAGGAGAGTAAAATGACACAAAAATGTTCTAAAATAAAGCAAATGCCCCAAAAGGAGAAGGATTACTGTAAACCTTGACTTGTGCACACAAGGGCAAACAAAGAATCTTTATAAATTAAGATTTATGAAAAAAAAATGCTCAGATGGAAGAAACAAATGGAATGCCCCGTGCAGAAGTAAAAACAAGCTCAGAGTTTACAGATTTTAAAATAGAATAGCCAGATGGGTGAAGACTAATTACACTCCTGGACCTGATGGGATTTTACCAGTTATATTGGAAGAAGTGAAAGACGCCATCTATAAACCCTCATTGGGTGTATTTGAGCAGTCACTTGAGAAAGGAGAAGTACCAGAAGACTGGGAAGTTGCAAATGTGACTCCAGTCTTCAAGAAGTAACACACAATGCATTCTGGTAATTACAGACCGGTAAGTCTTACTTCAGTGCCATGCAAAATTATGGAAACCATAGTAAAAAATAAATTATAAAAGCACCCATCTGTAAACAACATACTGAATACCAGCCAGCATGGGCCTATGAAAGAAAGCTCTTACCAAACCAGTCTATTAGATTTTTTTGAACAGGCAACTGCAATAGGTGACAAAAGCAAAGCATATGACAAAATTTACTTAGACTTTAAAAAAAGCCTTCGACTCAGTCAAACACCAAAGATTAATTCTGGAACTAGAAGCTGCATAAATCAGAAGTAACCTGCAAAGCTGGATCTCAAGATGGTTTGCCAGCAACAGAGAAAGAGTACAGAAAAGAGGAGAAATCTCAATGGGGGGTGAGGTAAATCAGTGGAGTCCCTCAGGGGTCTGTCCTGGCACTGTTCATTTTTCTGATTTGCAAATGACAACATTAATTCCAATGTAGTTAGTGAACTTGTGAATTTCGGAGATGACATTAAAACTTGGACAAATGGCAGACGCCGAGGAGGCAGCAACTACAATTTAGAAAGACCTGGACAAGCTTCAGAACTGGACAAACTTTGAAAATGCATTTTAATGTCGAAAATTGCGGAGTGCTGTCTGTGTACATGTGGGTAAAAGAAACATCAAATAAAAACAGAAAATGGGAGACAGAAAGCAAACTCTGAAAAGGATTTAGGAGTTTTTGTTGATACCACATTTTCACTGTTTAAGCAATGTGCAGAAGCAATTTAAAAAGGCAAATAAAATGTTAGGTTATATTGTAAAAAGTGTGGAATATAAATCAAGAGATGTTCTGCTCAAACTATATAATGCACTAGTAAAACCACAGCTGGAGTATTGTGTGCAGTTGTGGTCACCATGGTACAAGAATGACATAGCAGCAGCTGAAGCTGTGCCTTGGTGAGCAACCAGGGGCATCCCAGGACTTAAGGACACGTCCAACTGTGACAGACTTAGAGAGTTAAACCTGAAGAGACTGAGTATGGGTTTGGGGACCTAATCAAAGTATTGATAAAGTAGATCCAGCAGAATTCTTTAAACTTATTGGTGAATCACATACTCAAGACACCAGTGGAAATTCAGGGGAAGTGCATTTAGGACTGAAGCCAGGAAGCACTTCTTTAAACAAAAAGTTGTGGAAATCATGAACAAAGTACCAGGACATGGGAATTGGAGCAGAAACGTTGACAACCTTTGAGAAGTATCTGGATGAGATATTGGAACAGATCAGCTATTAGCTAAATAAATGAGCTTGATGGACTGAGTGGTCTTCTTTTGTTTGTCAAATGCTAATGTTCTTATATCTTAAAAGAGCAAACCCAAATGAGAAGGAGTTGCAATCCTAAGAAAACCAATCCAAAGACACTAATCCAGAATTGTAATCCTGAAACAGAAGCAAGAAGGTCAGGCAAGACAAAAATCCAAAGAAAACAGCAATACTCACTCTAACTCTAAACTGACACAATGATCTCCAGTGGGAGGGCTCAGGAGTGGTGATGTCTGGTGGTCCCACCTCCATGGGCTCCACCCACAAAACACACAGAACAGAGGCTAACTTAAAAAGACACATCCAAGAAAACAAATGAAAATATAAAAAGGAATTCAAAAGTAACAATAAACACGTAACAACTCCGAGTTATCTGATTAGTCAATGTAGACTCCTATACATAGTGAGACCACTCATAGTCACATGAGGAAGACTCTTGAATGCACCTCATATCAATGAGTTCAGTTTATTCTTGCATAACAGTCTTCCCTGAAAGCAAGCTCAGAGCGTGTATACAGATTTTCTGATATAATACAGTAAAAGTACAGTACAGGACTGTACAACATTTACACACAGTATATAAACATCCATATCAAAGTAAACAAACCATAAAATGAAGTCAGTCTCATAGTATATAACATAAACAAAGTTATGTTAATATACAGTAACATAAGATACCAGACAAGGCCAGTTGACAGCGGATCACATCAGTCTCGAATCAGCTCATTGACTGCTTTATTGCTGTCTAATTAGTCTGCTTCATGTGGAATTTGAACAGAACTCAAGAAAATTACCTCTCCAAACACGAGATCCTGCCAGCTGCTCAGCCATATACTTTGTAAACAGACTTACAGTCAGGGATGACATATCTTATACTGTACAATGAGACAGCTGAGTTCTGATTAAGCTGGTATGTTCATGGATGAGTTCACGTTTCATTTGTAGTTAGTCTGAATGGTGGAGACTAATGTGGGGTAACTTCATGGTCATTATACAGGTGATTTGAAACCCTAAATCTTCTAAGAATGCATCAAACAAAAATGGTAAACCAAGTCAGAGTCAGCATCAGTTCCTAAATAAGAAATAGGATTCAAGTTTTAACGGTTTGAGTTATTTGTGTCTTTCTTTTAACAAAGTGCACACAGTTTGTCTTCAAGCAGTCCTATACATGAGTAGGACAGATGCTGTGATGTGACATGGTAGTTGTGTGTGACGGCACACAGCAGTGATACTAATGTCCCAAGTGACAGTGGCAATCCAGTACAGGAGAGGATGTCACCAATGTGCAATGTCCAAATTACAAATAGAAAGACATCACTACAATTCACTCTTATTATTCTTACAAAATATTGTATGACATGAGGATTTGTAATTAAAAAAACACAATGTTATCAAGAAGAAGCGCACAACAACAATTTAGAAGTGCTGATAGTCTTAGCGCTATTAGAAAATAGTGGTAAAGACAGGCATAATTTCAAGACTTCACCTTGCTAACTCACTAACGAAACAGCTGACTAAAATGTGAATAACAGGCATGGCTATGATAAACGCTCACAAGCATATGAACAACTACATCATGATGCAAGGCTAGTGTATGTAAAACCAGCAGCACCTTGACACAAAATGATTTATTGTATAAGATGAAAACACTACAGATGCAGAAGCATACATATTTTGTTACAGTTGTTTAGTGGTGCGGGCAGCTAGAACCTATCTAGACGGCACTGGGAAGGAGGCAAGATGCAACCTTGGAGAAAGCCAGTCCAGTGTGGGGTCCACTCAACTACAGACCTGCGCTCATGCCGGGGGCTCATTTGGATTCAACTGTCCACCTAATCTTTGGGATGTGGGAGAAAAAGTCACCCAGACATGAGATGAATGCTAGATCTGTGCGGTAGTAATGCCAGCCACTGTGCCAACAAGCTGCCCTGCTTGGAAGAACGCGTACACAGTTCAGTCAAGCTCTGTGATACTGCTTAATATAAAACACGTCATATAGAACATATACACAAAAACAACAGTTTTATTAAGTCAGTGATGGCGTATATTGCTTACACTTTACCTTGACATACAAAAATTTATGCAGAAAGCCACACTGAAAATGCCAGAATGAAATATTTTAA
>JANRMT010062846.1:28595345-28660799 GCA_026402145.1 Polypterus bichir lapradei | reverse complement strand
AGTGAGGGCTTTGCCTTTTATTAGTATAGATTATGAAGAACTATTCTTAAAATAAAGTTCTCTCCCAATGTAATCAATGTTTGTGCAAAGGCTGTGTTCAAGGTCCAAAAGCACAAAAAGAGATATCTTATTTGAAATTAAATGAGTTTTAAATGCGTAAAAACTTTAAATGGTGCAGTCTGGGTACGGTTTCAATACCTAAACACATGCATCTTCAGATCTGCTCAACCTCATAAGTGGTTGCATGGTGTCTGTCCCAGTAGAAATGAGAAGTGACTTTTCAAAAATTCTATTGCCTTATTATTTGTTCTGTTTGATACTGATCTGCCTTTTCTAGTGTTAATACATACGGCACACTGTAGATGTACACAGGACAGGTGAAGAATCAGTGATGCTGCATTGGAAGAAGTCAGCAGCTTTCCACACAAATGTCAGGATTTACAGAAGAAAACTTGATGGGAGAACTTGCGTATATTTATGGCAACTCTGACCCATGAGTATGCAACATTTCAGAGAAACTGGGAAATGATGCCATACTCAATAAAGGAGGGAAACGTAGCCACACCAGCTAAAAAATGACTCACATGCCCAGTAAGTCATATTATTATTATTATGTGCATTGACATCACAAACATATTAAGACCTCCAAAGTGATGAATATGATGTATGGACTGTACTTTAATTCTTTTTAAGAGCGCCAAGTCTGCATATGTTCACTAAAGAACAGTTTTTGTTTTGTCAGTTTATATCGGCTACCTGTTCTCACTTCTCAGTGAACTGAATGACAGGTGAGCAATATCTCAGCCATATTTCACTCCATCTTCCTCACTGTGCTGGAAGCCATAAAGTGGCCAAGGAGGCACTACATCCAGTTTCTGTATGGAGTAGGGTGTACATACATAAAACATAATTGCCAACATAAAAAGGCAGTTTGCAGCAGTGTCCGGTTCTCCTATTGTAATCAAATCAATTTACTGCACTCATATTACAGGTAGAGTCTCTAGCGAGAATGTAGATGCTTTTGTTACCCATGAAACACCGAAGAACAGTTCCATTACTTCTGTCTTTTGTCCCATTTGTCACTGCAAGCAGCTCTTAACATCAGTATGCTTTTGTTAATGCATAAGTCAGTGATAGCAAGATGATACTGACCAATGTTGTGGCTTGATGGCCCATAATTGGTTTATTTAGAAGCAAAGTAGCTTTGGCAGAAGACTTGCTGATGGTCCTGTACATGGTGGGTGGCTTGTTGGTAAGGTACAATGGCCTGTACTATTCATGTTGTTGCACGTGCCAGGTTATATTAAGTACCCCTACTGTATGTATGAGGTTGATTAGCATGCTCCATATGTGGTTGTGTCAGGGTGGAACTGGGTGGGGTTTGAAGAACATTCATGAAGATGATTGTGATTTATAAAGGTAAACTGTAGAAATGTCACTACACCAGGTTTTATAAATCAGATTTATTTTCTTTTTGGCATTTTCCTGTTTTTCACCCTTGTATCCATGCAAAGTTTGTACTTAATCAAATGTAATAAATATGCAACTTGTTGCCTTGGATAAAGCACAATTACCAATCACAATTATTTCATTGAGTACTGCCTTAATATTACTTGATAAAATAATTCTTTGTGGCTAAAAACATCACTGAAATATGTTTGGTGTTAAGATGCTTACTGGCTACAGCCCGGAGTTGTCTTTTTAGAGTATTTTTTCCATATCTTTTCTCTCTTTTGGTTTCTTGCAGCTATCCTAGATCTTGGCTTTTAGACCACTCGTTAACTGGTTGTTATCTTCCAAACACTTACTGTCTGCTTCAGCCCTAAAAGCTGCTCTCCATTTTTGGCAGGTACTGTAATTGCTTACTTGTGCCTCATTGCACTTTGTTGTGTGTCGTCTAACCTTTAAAACACAAAGCGTTATGGTTTCAATAGTAAACAATGAATACTTTCTTAACACCTGTGAAACTCAAACTCTTAAAATATGAACAAGTCAACAAAGTATATTTTTTGTCACACAACTAAAGTCAAATGTTCAGAGCAGTCTGTATAAACTGCCGTGAGGGTTTAATCACCACGTACTGCAAGAAGCTCTTAACAGCAGTGACACGTGGAACAAAAAACAGAAGTAATTGCACCGTTCTTGGGTGTTTTTCCAAATTAGTGGGTATACTTTTCCAGTAATTTTTTTATAATTGTCAATGCTAAAAACAGATATTTCAGCAGTAAATTGAAGCACAAAAACATAGAAGATGAAAAAAAAAAATATAGCATTCATTTGTCCATAACTTTCTGAAGCTGTTTTTACAGCACAACATTGTGGGCAACCAAGTCTAGTAGCTCAAAGCAGGAGTTGCTTTGATTGGGACGCTCAGCACACACATCCTCTCACAGTCGTGGCAGGCTGGATTAACTCTCAAGTTAACAAGTAAGGCTATGTGAGTTGGTCCATTAATGGACTGAGGTGTTGTGTAGATGACAGACACCTCTGAAAGGAAAATAAAAGGTGAGTTTAGAACTTAAATGAATGGATGATGCATTTCCTCATTATTATCAAATTACATGCCCAGCATCATGGCATTGCTGTTTCAAAGCTTTGATTACCAGTTCACTTTTATACAGTGCATCCGGAAAGTATTCACAGCACATCACTTATTCCACATTTTGTTATGTTACAGCCTTATTCCAAAATGGATTAAATTCATTTTTTTCTCTCAGAATTCTACACACAACACCCCATAATGACAACATGAAGAAAGTTTACTTGAGATTTTTGTAAATGTATTAATAATTAAAAAATTGAGAAAGCACATGTACATAAGTATTCACAGCCTTTGCCATGAAGCTCAAAATTGAGCTCAGGTGCATCCTGTTTCCCCTGACCATCCTTGAGATGTTTCTGCAGCTTTATTGGAGTCCACCTGTGGTAAATTCAGTTGATTGGACATGATTTGGCAAGGCACACACCTGTCTATATAAGGTCCCACAGTTGACAGCTCATGTCAAAGCACAAACCAAGCATGAAGTCAAAGGAATTGTCTGTAGACCTCCGAGACAGGATTGTCTCGAGGCACAAATCTGGGGAAGGTTACAGAAAAATTTCTGCTGCTTTGAAGGTCCCAATGAGCACAGTGGCCTCCATCATCCGTAAGTGGAAGAAGTTCGAAACCACCAGGACTCTTCCTAGAGCTGGCCGCCCATCTAAACTGAGTGATCGGGGGAGAAGGGCCTTAGTCAGGGAGGTGACCAAGATCCCGATGGTCACTCTGTCAGAGCTCCAGAGGTCCTCTGTGGAGAGAGGAGAACCTTCCAGAAGGACAACCATCTCTGCAGCAATCCACCAATCAGGCCTGTATGGTAGAGTGACCAGACGGAAGCCACTCCTTAGTAAAAGGCACATGGCAGCCCGCCTGGAGTTTGCCAAAAGGCACCTGAAGGACTCTCAGACCATGAGAAACAAAATTCTCTGGTCTGATGAGACAAAGATTGAACTCTTTGGTGTGAATGCCAGGCGTCACGTTTGGAGGAAAACAGGCACCGTTCATCACCAGGCCAATACCATCCCTACAGTGAAGCGTGGTGGTGGCAGCATCATGCTGTGGGGATGTTTTTCAGCGGCAGGAACTGGGAGACTAGTCAGGATAAAGGGAAAGATGACTGCAGCAATGCACAGAGACATCCTGGATGAAAACCTGCTCCAGATCGCTCTTGACCTCAGACTGGGATGACGGTTCATCTTTCAGCAGGACAACGACCCTAAGCACACATCCAAGATATCAAAGGAGTGGCTTCAGGACAACTCTATGAATGTCCTTGAGTGGCCCAGCCAGAGCCCAGACTTGAATCTGATTGAACATCTCTGGAGAGATCTTAAAATGGCTGTGCACCGACACTTCCCAACCAACCTGATGGAGCTTGAGAGGTGCTGCAAAGAGGAATGGGCAAAACTGGCCAAGGATAGGTGTGCCAAGCTTGTGGCATCATATTCAAAAAGACTTGAGGCTGTAATTGCTGCCAAAGGTGCATCGACAAAGTATTGAGCAAAGACTGTGAATACTTATGTACATGTGATTTCTCAGTTTTTTTTATTTTTAATAAATTTGCAAAAACCTGAAGTAAACTTTTTTCACGTTGTCATTATGGGGTGTTGTGTGACTTCTGAGGAAAAAAATGAATTTAATCCATTTTGGAATAAGGCTGTAACATAACAAAATGTGGAAAAAGTGATGCGCTGTGAATACTTTCCGGATTCACTGTATCTGAACTTCAAATACATCCATTTTCTAAACCTACTTTATCCTTCGTAGGATCATGGGAAAGCTGGAGCCTATCCCTGCAAGCATATGGCACAAGGCAGGACCAATCTCTGGATAGTGCACTGTATATTACAGTTGAATATTAAAAATGTAATTAAAAATCTGAATGACCCCACTCAGTGTCATGTTACTTCTAGCATCACATGGCATTATGGGATTTTTGCAGCTTGCCATGTTGTATTCAAACATCTCTTTGAGTAACAGCCTTTTATATTTTCAGATAGCTTCTACTGTCTTTGAGACAGCTCCCAGGAGAGCACCAAGAGAAACAGACAGGTCTGCATATGTTATTTTACTGATTTGAAAAAGGCTTATGAGAAAGTGCCACATCAAGAGGTCTGGAAGTGCATACGAGAGAAAGGAGGATCAAAGAAGTATGTGAGGATTGTACAGGATATGTAAGAGGGAGTGAGGATTCAAGTCAAAAGCATGGTCGGGGTAACAGACAAGATCCCAGTCAGAGTAGATCTGTACCAAGGATATTCTTTAAACCCTTACCTCTTAGATCTGGTGTTGCATGTGATAACTCAAGGGATACAAGTCCAATCCCCCTGGTGCATAAAGTTTCCTGATGACATTGTGTTGTGTAGCACCAGAAAAGAGGAAGTGGAGAGGAAGTTGGAAAATGGAGAAGGACTTTGGAAGATGGAGGACCGATGATAAATAGGAAGAAGACAGAATATATGAGGTTGAATGGTGATCAGGATGCAGAAGTTAGCCGGCCTGGACAGCCTTTGAAAAGAGTAGATAAGTTTAAATATCTAGGATCAGTGGGTGCTCAGGATAGAAAAATCAGATGCAGAGATAACCCACCAAGTGCACTCTGGATGAAACAATTGGAAGAAGGTACCAACAGGAGTGATCAAAGAATTTAGATGAGTGTTAAAGGTAAGGATTTTAAGGCAGTGGTAAGACCAACAATGATGTATGAAGCTGATGTATGAAGCAGTAAAAGAAGTGCAGGAGAAGAAGTTGGTAGAAACAAGAATGTTGAGATGGATGTGTGGTGTTACCAAAAACGACAGAATAAGAAATGAGGAAATCAGAGGTACTACAAAGTGGCAGAGATGTCTAAGAGAGTAAAGGAAATTAGTTTGAGGTGGTATAGACATGTGATGAGGGCAGACAATGAATACGTAAGCAAAAGAGTGATGGGAATGGAAGTCCAGGGGAAGAGAAAGCAAGGGAGGCCAAAGCAGAGGTAGATGGTCTGACTGGGAAGGAGGTGCAAGACTAAGTTGATTGGAGAAGGTTGATCAAGCACACCAACCCCAGGGTTCATCGTTCAAAAAATGTGTAGGTTAGGATAACTGAGGACTCTAAAATGGCTTACCATGAATGAATGAATGTGTGTGTGTTTATGTGAATCTTCACTGTAATGGAGTATGATCCAATGCACAAGTGGTTTCTGCTCCCCATAAGCAGTTTTAGAAACTGTATGAATAAATATAAATTTATAACTAATCAACTAGTCACAGATTTTCTTCTATTATTATTGATTGATTTATGTTTTCAGCATGGCTGAAATATCCATGCTGAACAGAGTAGTATTTTGGATAAAGTTTAGCATAAGCTGACCATTAATAGGCAGACCTTCCAGTGGCAGCTGTAACCTTTGGAGTTCTTTTATGAAGAGCAATCAGACTGTACATGCCTCTCTTATCAGGCCAGATATTACTGAGCAATTGGTAACCTGTTACTTGTTACAGTCTTATCAGTGCGTGAAAGTCATTTTCTTTTTATTTTCCCTTCACATTTAACAAGCTCTTCATTGATTTTGATCTCAAAGCATTTTTCAAGACAGTGTACAATATTACACTTCAAAATAGGCACTGAAAGGCATAACTGTGGAGCTAAAAAGTACTTTTTGAATTAACATCGTCTACCCGCCGACGTGATTTGTTTCATTAATGACTGATATTATACCATAGTCCCACAATGCTCTGTACCATGGATGCCACCTTATGCTCCTGAGGACTACCACCCATTTACTGTCATAATGAAGTCCAGGGCCAGTAATGTATTTCACTGGATGACCATATTTAAAGATGACCATACCCCCTAGAGTGGTTGACAAAGAAGGCTATGCAAAGAGGTGGCTGTTGTCAAAAGTACTTAAAATGATTTGAACAAGCTGTGAAAAAAAGCCAATCATGCTTCTTGATAACATGAACCAACACTGGAGGAGGCATCTCAGCACATGGAAGGAGAATCAAGATACCTGTCCCAGACTACTGGCATTTATTTATGAATTAACCTACCATTACCACAGATCTGTAGGTTCATGCAAAGGTTTCTGGAGGAAGTGTGGGTTTGATGATCGTGTAAATCTCTCAAAAATTAAGTGTTCTACTTTATAACTATAAATGGAATTATAATTATACTTAGCAGTGAATGCGTAATGGTCAACTGTTATATAAAATTGTAGGAACTTATGACACAACCCAAGTGTTTTACTACAGTCTAATCAGACTATGCTACAGCATTTTAACTATCTTTAATACATTCATTACTTTTGTTAGGAAAACAAAAATGGGCTTATATAATTATGCAAGAGATGGACACTCACATTGGCACTACATGTCTAACTCTGTGTCCAGGATGAGTACAACAACAACTGCCCTGTCTTTACTGTCGGTGCTTTGTAGTAAATTGATCTCACTGATGGTAAAGACTGTCACACTGGCATTAATCTTAAGAAGGATAAGCAGCTTGCCCCATTAATTGTAAAATAAATTCATTCAACACTCTGCCTTCAGAAGCAGGCATCTACCAAATTAAAAAAATGTGTTCCTGTTCCTGTTTTGTAGATTGCAGTAAGTAGAAGAACAAGGAAAAAAGACTGATGTGGTGTTGTCTGGTCTCTTGGCACACAGAGTTTCAGTCCTCCCATGTAGCTTGGTCCATTTCCAAAGCACACTTGCTGCTGCCATGGTTAGAAAATATCTAATATTGATTGTCTACATTTCTAGCTCAAAACTAAAAACCAGATACTGCACTCTGGTAACAGACAAAATCACTCATCTATCTCTCTTCTGCCATGTTTCGTCTTTTTCCAATGCACCTCTTCTTACAAATGTCTCCCCTTGACTGACCCGTACTCCCCCCTTTCTTTCATAAACTGCGCTCCAGTATGATGTGTCTAAATTGCTCTCTGCATGCTATGTCTACACCGCTCCACTAGCCATGCTGCTCTCATGTTGCTCTGCTCATTAATTACTCTCAGTTTGTCATTTCAGTTGGCCTCCGATGCTCCCTGGAACCTTCCCTGAGCTGATGCTGTGCTGAACAAGCTGAATTATAACCTATTAGTTCTCTTCAAGTTGTTTTTATTATTATTATACTGTATACTGTATATTCAGTTGATATCCAAGGTGACTTACAAGAGTAGGAAACTTTACATGTTTGCAGATGGACAGTATTTTTACAGTCTGATTAAGTGACCTGCTTAGAATCACACAGTGAGGTAGAACCAGAAACGTACCCTCGTCACTACACCACACTGTCATTCCTTGTTATTTCATTTTTTTGATTTCACTGTAAGTTTTTCCTGTTTTGTTTAAACCCATTCAACACATGTCTTACTATCTTATTCAACATGATTTAATCATCTCTTTGAATCTTTTTGTCCAGATTTATACCCCACTATAGCACAAAAATGCCCTTGTTCACATTTTGGTTCTCATTATCAAATGGCCTTACTTTTGCTTTTGAAGTGTGTGGTGTTAAAACTGCTTTGAATAAATACAGTATGTGTTATGTGCTGTTGGACTACTGTACTTACACCTGAATGTTTTCCTGTCTTTTTGGCTACACTGTGTTTCTTCATAATTGTCACGATTATGGTTTAATTTTTTTCATGTCTTCCTTACTCTTTCTTGTGTGTTACTTTTTTAACATTTTTTACTGAATTTATTAAAAGCAAGTTACATTCCATACAATAAAGTCAATCTTAGCAAAACTAAATTCAATTCAACCCCCACCCATGAGAAAGAGGGGAAGGCCAACAGCCAGAGTAAGACTGTAAAGAGTAGAAGAGAGGAAAGAGAATCCTTTCCCCCAATATAAATACTTATTCTAAAATGTTATTGATTAGATCCAGGCAGGTTTTAAAAAAGTTTTGTACAGACCCTCTAAATGAAAATTAGATTTTTTCCAATTTCCAATAGTATATAACATCAGTTACCCACTGACTTAAAAGTGGTGGGCTGTGATTCTTCCAGTTGAGCAAGACAAGTGTACGTGCCAGTAGTGAAGTAAAGGCAATTGAAGTTTGTTTGTCCTTCTCCACTTTAAGCCCCTCTGTGAGCCCACCAAATACAGCTATTAATGGGTTATGAGGGATTGTGACACCAAGGCTGTCTGATAGACATTTAAAGATTTAGTGCAGGCCCAAAACATGTGGCCTAGTGACACTGGATCTTGATTGCTACATTCACTGGTTGGATCTTGCCCTGGAACCATTTTGGACAATTTTAAACAATATAGATGTGCCTGATAAAAAAAGATTTTAAGTTTCATAAGTGTATACTTTGCGCATATGGAGCTAGAGTGAATTCTGTGCATGGCCGCCTTTGACTCCTTTTCTAAAATGTTGAGTAAGAGATCCTTTTCCCACTGTACCCTATGATCTTTGAAAGGAAGAGAATTTAAAATGTTTCGATATATTATGGAAATGCTGCCTGAGTCTTCAATACTGATCGATATCTCTTCTGGAATAGAAATAGGTGGCTGGTGAGGAAAACTGGGCAGATTTTGTTTAGCAAAGTTTCTAATTTGGAGATAGTGGAAAAATTGTGTGGATGGGAAACTAAATTTACAGTGTAATTGTTCATAGGATGCAAATACATTATCTATATACAAATCTCTAAATGATTTAGTCCTGTACTTGTTCCAAACATTAAAACCTGTGTAAGTTTCAGAGGGTGGAAAAAGGTGGTTACCATGTAGAGGTGCCAGAGATAAAAGCTTCTCTATCTTGAAGTGCTTCCTACATTGGTTCCATATTCTGAGTGAATGAAGGACAATTGGGATGTTAGTATATTGACAATAACTTGTATTTACCAGGGTACAAAGCAAGGAATATAAAAAAAGTACTACAGGATTTTATTTCTATTGCATACCAAGCCTATGTGTGTTCATCTGTGTCAATGTCCAGGTTTTTATAGCTTGTATATTTGCCGCTTAGTAATAAAATTGAAAGTTAGGTAGAGCTATGCCACGTTCTGCTTTAGGTCGTTGTAGGGTAACCCTTTGGATGCGTGGATGTTTTGACTTCCAAATAAATGAGGCTATGATTGAATCTAATTTCTTAAAAAATGATTTGTTAATGTATATGGAGATGTTTTGAAATAGAAACAGAAGCTTAGGAAGGATATTCATCTTGACAGTGTTAATTCTCCCTGCATAAGTGAGATGGAGGGTAGACCATCTATGCATGTCTTGTTTAAGGTGTTCCCATTAATACAGGAAAATTTTGTTGAAAAAAAGTTTCATATTTACTTTTGGTATTTAAACTGACCTGAGATGATAAAAGGAAGGTGTCCAATCTAATCTTATGTGATAGAGAATTCGCTGGAAAAAGCACACTTTTATTCAAATTAATTTTGAGCAAAGATAATTATAGTTAATGAAAACTAAAATCAAACCTGAAACTATTAATAAAAAAACATTTCATAAACTGAAATAAAATAATCAGCATAACTAAAATGAAAATCTAAAACTAAATGAAACTATTAAATTAGCTGAAAAGACTAACTGAAATCTCTATATAATCTTCATTTGGATCTTGATCTTTGTTTGTCCGCGAATGAATTAGAAGAAGAAGCACTAGATGGCAGTAGAGAGACAGCTAAAACATAGGCATTGCATTAAGAATCTCCTCCAGGCTTATACTACTGAAGACTGTAGTACGCCAGTCACACCTCAAAACACAGATATTCAAACTAAACAAATTGTTGTGCTTTAAATTAACTAAAGAGATCTTCATTTAGATCTTGATCTTTGTTTGTCCGGAAATTCCACGCATACGTAGACCACCTTCCAGTTTAGTACGTTGTTACTCACGGATGTCAACAATGTGCCGGAATAACGAAAGGGGTGGTGGACAGTGTTACGCTGGTTAGCTCCTGAGGCCTGGTTAGAGAATGAGATTGCCGAAGATAAAAGGTACGTGCCTACGTAACATATGAGTGAAAGAAAGACAGTGGGTAAAATGAATGACAACGTAACAGCACGTTCTGGAAATTATTAGTTACGTTGTAGCCGGCGAGTACTGCGCGTCTCACAGTTGCACCATGGCTTGCTCACATGTCAGTGAAGTGATCCCTATTTATGCTTTAAAGAGCCTGGATACCTATGTGTCCCCCTTTTATAACCATTGCTCCGTGTATATTGCCTTACTCTTTGGATTACCACAAAGCAACCTGCGAGATTGGAGAAAGGTTGAGAAGACATCGTGAGAGGAAACGACAGCGTTGTGAAAATGAGACGGACTGTGAACGGACAGAAGCAGAAATGCTCCTACACCACCACATAATTACGATTTGGACAGTGATTCCGAGTAGGCTGTTCTTATCGAATCAATATCCAAGGATTTTCTTTTGTAATTTTGTTTCTCTTATAAAAAATCATAATGCTGTGCGACGAAGGGCCCAGTTCACGACTGGCAGCCGCGTTTAAACAGGGAACCCTTCACAGACAACTTTAACACGCGCAACGTAGTTGGGCGCACATGGCTAGTAAAATAATAATTCACTAAAAGTATTTTTAGTTTTCACAAGAACTGGACTTGCACAAGGGCTGACCTGAGCTGCAGGGGTTCTGAAATTAATCAAAATATATTAACAAGAACTTCATATTTGGTTTTGCAATATTTCTGCCATTACATCTTTAACCCTTGTAACTTTTAAGTTTAAAACAGAAAGTACTCCACCACGAGCCGCCCACATAAATGTACCCAGTAAATGGTGACTGGTGACGGAGGGCGGGTGTTGACGCAGCATTTGCGGTGACAGAGCAAGCTGAATGCGGGTGTGTAAAGCATGTGATGAAGAAAGCGATTTACTGTGTGCTGATAGTGAGGTTCTTCAGGAGCTGATAGTGACAGCATGATAAATTCCAGTCCAAGTGTTAGTGAAGCATACCAAGGCTCAAGAGAGAAGTCTTAGATACAGATAATCCCTTACAGAATTTCAGTCTGTTCATAAATTACGGCATATTAGCTGTAATTCTGACTAAGCCCAAGATACAGTATGTACACAGCAATTAATACAGCAGTACACACTAAGCTAAATTCTAAGCTGTGTGAGTCTGATGTCTGTTATGATGAGCTGCTGCATTTCTTTGTGCTTTTTGTATATCAAGATATAATTCAAACGCCTGAAGCCGGAATGTGCTGTTCAACAAAACCTTTACCATATGGACAAAAAAATCATGAGTGAGTAATGTTTCAGTTTATTTGTCAAGTGTCTGCATTTTGTTGACAATAATTCACTTGCCACTTCGAACAGGAAAAATTCTTTTTGATAATAAAATGGCACTGATCGAGAGACTGACAAGGTCAGCATACAAGATTAGCATGTTGTTGCTGACCAATCACTTTTGCTTTAAAAAGGTAATTTAACAACGAAGAGATACAAAAGTAAAACTCCTCAGTTGGTAATGTCTGTACTGAACTACAGGTAGGTAGGTGAAGAGAGTCTGCCAACTGGTGAAAAGCTAAATCTAATAATGTGTTTTTGTATTTATTCTGTATTTATTAATTTAACATTTTTAGTTTTGTATTCACAGCTCTAACTACCTGATATTGTGAAAATAATCTGGTGGCAGAATATTGAAGGCATTAATTGTAAGCACATTGTCTTAGAGTAGGATATGTTGTGTGCTGTAGACATTTAGAGTAAAACCCCTCAAACCTTAAAATTCACCTAAATTTCATCACAAATTGACTCATTCCAGGCAAGAAAAGAAAAAGATGAAATTTGCCAAAACTCAGCGCATATTTGTTCACCACAAATGACACATGAAATATTTAAAAGAAATATACATTTGTTTAAAATTGTTCATATTCAGTATCTGGTTTTGATTATGCTTGTTTTTATCAGACAAAAATGATACAAGATAGTAAACCATGTAGTGTAGTAAGCTTTCACTAACAACTCGTATCCAAACCCATTAAATGTACAGTTCTTTCTGATTGTGACATAAAACTAAACTCCATAGTAGCTCTTTAACCTTATCATAATTACTAAAAGTAAAAGTGAAACTAATATATAAATAAAATAGTAATTAATAGAAAATACATGATAAAGGAAAACTAAAGCTAAACTGAATTTCCAAGTAAGATCAGAAATAATATAGAAATAAAAACTAATATAAAAAGACAAAATTATAATAACCTTGTTTTGAGTCCAGATATCTTTTGAAATTTGGCTCGTACTTAGGGCTGCAGGCACAGAACTTTGTGGATCTGATATATACTGTACGTATATAGTAATATGTTTTTTAAGTCCTTCTCTGATAAGCCCCTTTATCTCTGATGCATTTTGAAAGTGAACAGCCAATGGCTCAAGGGCGATTGCAAATAGCAGTGGTGACAGGGGTCATCTGTTCTAGTTTGAAGTAGTCTGAAATAATGTTGTTAATACAAATTGAGGCTTCTGGACTGGCATATAATAGTTCGATCCATGCACATATGTTCATGCCAACCCGAAATTTGTGCAATGTGGTGAATTAGTAGTCCCATTCAACCATATTAAATGCTTTTTCTTGATCCAAAGATAACGTTGGAAGAGTAGGAAGCTAAGTGTCCACCTTTAACAAATCCAGTTTAGCATTTTTTAAATGCCTAATCTAATTCTGCTATCATTTATAATTTTTTGTTTCATTTTGACAAAGTTAATATTTTTATCTGTTGTATTTTTGCTTTTCTGTGATTTCATTTTGTTTTTCAAGGTGCTGCCATTTTGTGGACATTTTGTATTCAGTTACCAAAATGTTACTATGTTAGGATGTCCAGGTTCATCCACCACATGATGTCATTGTCAATGTCACAAAGGTGTAAAGGTCATGTGCACCTTTAGGGTGTTCCCGAATTATGGACACTGTAGAAGAGATTTTTGTGTGTGCGTGTTATTTGACCTCTTTATTCCTCTTTTTAACGATGATTCTTTTATACTGTTTTGTGTTTGGTGCTTTGATTTTTTTCAACAGTTCTGCCCTTTTGCCTGTTTTTCAATAACGTTTCCATCTATCCTACTGCCCTTTTGACAGAACAATAATGGCGAATTCACTTCTGCACTGATTATGATTTGTGATGTTCCTCAAGGACCCATGTTTGGTCCACTGCTATTCCATCTATCATGCTTCTCTTTTTTGTAAACACTTTCCTTTATTATTTTTTAAAGAGAGAAAAATGGGAAACAACAGGGTAACAAAAGTGCAACATCAAAAAAAGAAAGTCCCCAACCCCCAATTCAGAGATGGCTGAAAAAAAAAGGTAAAAAAATGCTAGAATCATGCCCTAACATCCTAATTATAACATAATAAGTGATTTTTAATAAGTGCAACTCCTATTTCTAAGAATGATATTGTGGACGAAGATGAGAAATTAATAGATGCAGCTGAAAGTTCTAAAAAAAGTAAGGTATAGAATATGTTCCTCAACATTTCTTATTAAAGGATGAAAAGGAGTACAATGAAAAATGAAGAAGTAAAAAAAAAACGTGGAGAGTAAAGACATAAAAAACAAGCAAAAGAGAGGTGGAAATAAAGGTCCACAAAGACGCGGCAGGACAGTTTCTATTCAGGGCAAGTCTGGAACATCCATACTCCTACATGACCTTCCTCTTAGTTTTTAAATCCAAGGCAAGTAATATGTTAGTCCCAACTGTTTCATATGTGCTTCAGATATTTTGGAGTGCCAAAAAACATATTGGGTCAGTTCTGCTTTGACACTCCAGCATGCCGATATTTTTTTTTAATAAAGTGCTTTGTATTGACAGTCAACCCATTTTACAGTATTTTCATGCAGGGTCTCAGTGGGAATTCACATGCTGAGGACTTGTATGATGAGTCAAGGCTCCTTACGTTCTAGTCTCTTCTTATATAAATATTCCATCTCTTTTCTCATTCCTCCTTCTTTTATCTGCAGCTCAGATCAGTCCATATGACATGTAGAATTCCTTTTTCTACTCCATTACCAACACATCAAACATTGCTGCCTGTTCATCTTGCTCCGTTAAGCCTGTTTCTGCTACTGTATGTATGTCCTTCTCTGTGATGCTGGCAGGGTGCCTGCCCCTGTTATGTGGAAATGAGCTTTGGATCTTCTCATCTGAATCTATGTGCCGGCAAACTATTTTTAAAAAGGTTAAGCTTGCCTCAATAAATGATTCTCAGCAGCACATACAATACTTATTTTACTTGTAGATTACCGGCTCTGTAAACTTTGCTCACCTAACAGGTTGTGAACCATCTTCCACACGTTCTGGGGCTGTCCTCCTGTGGCTACTCCCTGGTCTTCTGTCTCCTTTTAGGCTACTGCTATTCTCAGGATATCTGTTCCTTGCTCTCCTCAATTACTATCACTTTCAGATTTCTCCGCCTTTTCCTTTACTATTTTTCATCAGCGAGTTATTTCTTTATGTTCAATTGCTGATAAAATGTTGTTGGTCTCTAGGGGGGAAGAATCTGGCTAGTACCACTTTGAATGCTTGGAGGTCCTCCTATTTTAACTTAATTACACTATTTATTTATTTATAAAGCACTTTAAAAACAACATCAAGGCTGACCAAAGTGCTGTACAATAAAAAAAAGAAAAACCCAACATATCAGACACACAAAACCAAAGGGTAAATGATACAGAAACACATAAGAACTGAAAAGATTCTTAATAAAAAGTATACAGATAGCCAACATATCATACCGGGTTAAAAGCCAGAGAGTAAAAATGTGTTTTTAAATAGGATTTAAAGACAGCTAGCAAAGGAGCCTGCCTAACGTGCAACGGCAAATCGTTCCAGAGTTTTGGGGCTGCAACTGAAAAAGCTCGATCACCTCGGAGTTTGCATCGTGCCTTGGGAACACATAAAAGCATCTGGTCTGCTGACCTGAGAGAGCGAGACGGCACGTAAGGGTGCAGCATTTCCGACAAATAAAGTGGTTACGCTAGGGCTATCAGCAGCTCAAATAAATGGATCTTGTGTCATGACAATTTCAAATTGCGAGCAAACTGCTTCATTGGACAAAGACTACAATGGCGGTGGGATCTTTTCTATTTATTATATGTAACTTTGCTTTTCTAGTTTGTCATTCAACCCTTTTCTTCTCTTTTTCTTCTGGATGGGGATGCTTTGGAAATGGGGCACAGGATTGCCTTAACCTTTTTGGCTTCAGTTTTGGAGGGGGATTGAGGCTAGGTAGGAAGGAGCTGTTGGGATCCAATTCTGCTATTGTATATCATTTATCTCTTCTTGATGTTATGTTACCTTTAACAATTGGACACTTCTATTAATTTCAAATTCAATAAAAAATTGGTTACAAAAAAAATATTTGAGACTCCTAATCTAACACCATTCATGCCTTACAATCTCTCTCTTTAGATAACATTCAACTTCCATGTTCTATGCTTCAGAGGTCTACTCTTAACTGATCAATGCTCTGTTAAGCACCAAATCAACTGCCCTCTAAGAATTATGGGGAAGCTTATTACTTTTCCCCTCAAGGCAAACTTCCCTGCTCCTTCTTACAGGCGCTCCTACTAATCTTTTTTGTATTATGGTGCATGGAGTCCCCTGGTGGTGGTGGTGTAAGTCCTAATGGCAGAGACAGAAGAGTCACCTTTATTTATCAGTGTAAACTCTTCCTGTGCTCCTTACAATGTGACTTGTGTCCTTTAACTGACTACAGCCCTGGCAACACTGAGGTCCAAAAAGACTGAATGCCAGCTACTATGATGTCAAGTACTGCTCAAAATGTGTGTCTTCTTCTAATTAAACACCAGACGCCATCAAATCATCACATCACTGTCTATTAAAAGCCTTGGCTGTGTAATTAGCAATACAGTGAAGTTGTCAGTGTTGTGATAAGGCAGATACAAAGACTGGAGGATATGCAGACTAGAAATGTGGTAAGCATTTTATATAAAGAATTTGAAGCGTGTAAGCATTTGCATGGAAATCTGAACTTGCTGTCAAATTACAGCATCTAAAAATAGGCAGATTTAAAATTTGTCTTAATTTTGCTAAGCACTGCAAGATCACAGGCATTATGCATTGAGACTAACTGGATGGCATAATAAACAAAAAAGGTATATTTATTGGGTTTCGTGTTGTAGTGCAAAAAAAAAAAAAAAGTAAAACTGCCAGGTAGTGAGAAAGCAAAGCATAACAAAAACAACTTTTATTTAAGGAAAAGTAACCCAACCACAGTTGGCAATAGTCTAATGTTCTGTTTCCACAATTACTCATTATAATGTTAACACGTACAGTATACTGTACTCATTTAGTTCTAATCACAGACCCGTAAAAGAATATACATGCATCATCCCAACTAACTCACCACACCCCCGCCAAAGCACATCACTTACTGTATATATAAGGATACATGCTGTCCCTTCTGATACCCTGTGATTATAAGGTAGGACGGCGGGGTCGATTGTTTGCTGGGGTCTCTGGTGTCTCCTGTGAAACATTGTCTGATGAATGTCTTTGGGTAGCTGTTTGATGTGAACAGTTGGAATTGATAGCGACTTTAATTCTTCTTAGTCTCCTTGGTATTAATATGTGTGAGAACGCTTTTGAATAGTGTCCTAGCATATCCTCTCCAGATCCGGCATCAAAACCGCGCACAAGCCTACAAACGCAGTCCATGCACAGTCCTTTTTAATGCTAAAAGCAGGAAATTGGCAGCAGAGACACAGAACACAGTTTACAGCATACCATGTGATTCACGCCCAGCTGTATATGTGGGACAAACACCAAAAACACTCGCAATACAGGAACATCACAGTGGCGTCAGAAAGAAGGACCCGCAGTCCCTGATTTACACACATACACGTTTGACTGGACACACATTTAAATGGGACTCAGTGCAAGTAGAATTCAAAGCTAATTCTGCAAGTGCCACAGAACTGGCTGAATCACGGCTATCCAATGAAAACACCATTAACAGACATTTGGACATGAACTCAGCATATGCAGGCTTTAAATGATGAACATACACATAATGAATAAAACTTTAGGACCAACACCCTCCAAACCCCACCTCATTAATTAACCAAACCATATCCACCTACCCTCCCCTCCTTATTTGCTATATATTGCCTTGGATTCCTGTAAGTTTAATTCATGTTCCTCTGATGATGATTCCTGATAGGAGTTGAAAGATTAGGAATAAAAAAATCTATTTTAAGATACGTGATTCATTTTCTTCCTTTGTGAATTTCCAGCTACTAATATGCAAACTGTATTGCAGACCTTTGCTTCCATATATATACTCACACTTATATATATATATATACACACACATATACTGTACATTCATGCACAGACACCCAGGTGAAGACGAGGCTCGGCTGGCACCATTACCCAGCTGGGATGCATCTGTAATGGAAGGACGGGAGGAGATGACTTATGAAGGACGCTATCTCCCCCAAACTGTTATTTGACAGCCCCTTTGGGGTGCAACGGCCTTTCTGAGTCTCACACAAGTGAATATGGGACTTGGTATTGGTTGGCTCAGCCCTGTTGGGTTCCAGGGATGCTGCCAGGTGGTGCTGTGGGAGATTGCTGAGCCCTACTTTGGGCTTCCACCACACCTGGGAGTAATTCCAGACCTCCCTAACAAGCCACCTGGAATGATCCCGGGTGCAGCTTAAAAGGAGCCAGTTACCTCACCGAGATGAGCCAGAGTTGGGGGGAGGTGGATGAAGCTTGCCTGTGGAGAGAAGGGGATGAAGAGGAGGAGGAAGAAGAAGAAGAAGAAAATCACAGTGCTGCATTTTGCATTCCTGTGGAGACTGAGAGAAAGGGCTGTGTAATGTAAATAATAAATGTCTGTATGCAGAGACTTGTGCCTGTGACTGTTGTGTCGGGAGTTTGGGGAGCCGTGCAACCCTGGGTCTTCATAATATATACAGTACACACAGTATACTGTGCAATATTACAATGTCTGCTGGTATGACACATTTGCTGCGAGCGCTCTCACTCCATGTTAGGGCAGATGTATTATAAAGTAGCTTGTCACAAACTGCTGATTCTTTCCATTTCTGTTTGTTTTTATCCACTTCTATTCAGTTTGTGAAAAGAGGAATTAAAATAAAAAGATTTTGAAGAGTGGATGGGGTGAAGTTTTTCAACTAGATAAGACATAGATACACAACACAGAGCAGGACAGTTCTTAGTTTACGTGCACAGCATTTACCTCCCAAACGGCAAATGCCAAGAAGTGAGTGACTTGTGCAAGTAAGGGCTACACTTACAAATAGTGAAGGGATTCTACGTACTCTGAAATGGAGGGGCACTCCTATGTGCCACTAAAGCACATTTAAAACAGTAGTGGCTTTGGTCACATTAAGGGGCTTAGAGAATGATACAGCAGGTTACAAAACAGCAGAAGCACGCCGAAAAAGAAAATGTTCTCCCTCCAGGTTCATTAGATAACTGATTTTCTCTGCCTTGAGCCTGAACCTGATAAAAGTTCATGTTTTGGAAATGGTGGCATGCACCTGAGGGCATGCATCTGGTGAAATCCTTGTTTGTGTCCAGACCACCACTACTTAATCAAGATGGCACAGTGAAGCATAGCTCTAAAATTCAGTGGGAACAAATAGCCCAATGGGAGCAAGTGTGAATGTCCATGCAAGTATACCCTGCTATGCACTGGCCTCATGATCAGTGCTGGCCCACTCCTTCTGCCCAGTGATCCCTAAATAATATGTGAGAAAGCAAGCTTAATAACTGGAAGGATGGGCAGATCAACTGTTTTGTGAATATCTAGAAATGTACCACTGCTGATCTTTTATCATTTCCCCCCATTAGTCTGCTTTTAGTTATTTTTATAATGTTTATGACCTGTGGCTGGCACAGTGGAACATTTCAAGACTGATGAACTCATGGCCTCATTTAAACTGACTTACTGACTGAAAATACCACATATTGATATAAATGCTTCAGACATCCATAAAGGTGTATGCAAATGCATTGTTAATCATCAGAAGTATGTTTCTCCTTTAAACTTCACCCTGATTATCAAAGTCCACAGCAGGTATCAAAGCACTTGTACCTAAATAAAAGCTTTGTTACCAACATGGAGAGACACTTTGGATTCTGGCAAACAGCCCCAACACACTTAGTGTTCACTGCTTTTAACCCTGGAGATTCTTTTAACATTGAGCCTTTTCATATTTCTTCAACCAACACATTTTGGAGATGATAGAAAACACTGATGTTTACTCCATCTTGTAAAGAGTATTTAGTTTCTAGAAATGACTGTTAATATAATTAATGCATTACATTTACTCTGTTACTGCTATCTAGAATGTTGCTTATTCAAATGTTGTTACTGTACGAAGGCTGACCTGCTCTCTGACCCCCAAAGGTCATGTAAAAAGATGATTTCCTCTCGGAAAATCGGAGATTAACAAAGTAAATAAAATCAGGAAAAAAAAAAATCAAAAAGTCAAGCTCTCAAAAAATCTAAGTAGGTTCTGAAAACAATTTTACTTGAATCTGTACATACTGTATGCATTATATCACACTCTCTCACTATTCTATTTAAATCTTTCAGATTTATTAGTTTTAGTTCCTCAATGACCAGCAAAACCTTTTGCTAGTATAATAAATAGTAGGAAGTAGGAAGAAATTATTAGCCCTCCAATAGAAAAGGAACAAAACTGCCAGCTTTGTCAAGGAAGTGAACAGCACCAAAAATATTTACAAGATAAATTACTTCTAAAAGAATGAAGGCAAAATCCCCAACAAGTTTCAGGAAAAATTTTACTGATGCAATGAGTTGAAACAAGAAAAAATAAAAAGGCAAGGCCAAAATTATTAGCTCTCTAACAATTAAAAGTCAATACTGTACCCTTAACTGATTGAAGCCTCTTACTGTAGTTCCTAACAAGATTGGCACATGTCTCTTGAGGGGTTGTACCTCATTCTTCCAAAGCAAATGGCTCCAGCTCACCAACATTAGGTGGTTTTCGAACATGGACCGTAAACCTTGAGCTCCCATGGAAATTTCTCAGTAGTTTGGAGATCTAGAATTTGAGAAGGCCACTCCAAGATTTTGATTTTATTGTCCTTTAAAAAGTTCTGAACCAACTTGGATGCATGCTTCAGATCATTAATTTGCTGGAAGACCCAACAGGGACATAAAGCCGGACTGGCAGCAGATTTCTTAACATCATCCTTCAAAATGTCAGTACAACCTTCCTTCTTCAAAGCAGCAAAACAGTCCCACAGTATCATGTTGCCACTTCCATGCTTAATTGTCTGAAGTGTGATTTTATTGTTGAAAGCCTGTCCCTTCCTTCACCAAACAAAAGAATCCACCATTGTGCACAGACAACTCCAGACCAAATGAAATGACAGCCTTCCAAAACTCATTCCCGTGTTTTGATATGCCACTGTGGGAGTAAAGGAGTTTTTCTTGGGCGATGACCTTGAACCCAGCCATGATGACAAGCCCTCACAACAGTCTTTTTCAGTCCAGAAGAGGTTAGTTCAGTAACAATTATCTTTGCAGAGATCCAGGGGTTCTTGTTGGCATGTCTGATGATTTTCCTCTCTAAAGTCTTGCAACTGTGACCACCTGCTTTTGTTTCTAACGGAATGTGTCTCCATGTTCTTTGTGATGATGCAATGCAAAGCTGTTTTAGAAACTCTGAAATGCTTGGAAATGGCAGTTGTGCTTTCTCCCTTAAGAATGGCATTCACTACTTTCTTTTGAGGTTCACACTTATCTCTTTGGTTTTTGGCACGATCATATTACATCTTTTTAAGAATGTAAGAGTGGTTCTTCTCAATGTAGTCTTCAGGTGCCACTGGTCCTGCTCATTTGAGTCCATTTAGTAGAGCTCAGTGAACTCAATGACTGGGTCAATCACGTCCAATGGAGTTCAGGTGGGATTTGAAACCTGAAAACTTCAATTTGCTTTTTTCTGGAGAAATTCACTTCTGGAGTTGATAATTTTGACCACCCAATGTTTAATACATTTTTTTATACAGCAATCTAGGAGATTATTTTACAAAGTTCAAAGTATAGCAATGGGGGCTTTTACAATGAGGAATGTTTTACTCTGTAAGGTTTGATGAATGTTCATATCAATGGACAGCGTTTTTTGAAAATGTTCCTTTTCTACTGGGGGGCGAATAATTTTGATCTACATGTGTACTTGGAGCAGTTTTCCTAAATATTTCTCTGTTGCATTGTCCCATAATTATTCTTTGTCTTTTGTGTCTGTCGGTTAGACACATAATGACTACAACAATGAGGTGTAAATAAAAACATTCAGGCCACCTGTATTAAAATATTGTTGCAGAGCTGTACACTCTCCAGGGTCATCAACCTAAGAGTTAGAGATGTTCAACCATTTTTATGAAGTTGCAGAGCTGTACAGTGTCTCTCATAACTCTGAGGTGGTAGGCAGGGATAAGAAACCTCAAAAGGTTACCACTAAACTACCACTGAGGAATAGGGAGTAAGTTTATTATTTATAAGTAAGACTGTCAAACTAGTTTGCTAGAGCCCCATATGGTGTGTTGCCTCTCCCGTCAGGTATAAACTAGGCTCCTAGACAGTGCTGAGATGGATCCAGTTCTGCTGGACAAATTTAGAGATACATGTGCTAAGCTGAGCTGTAGAATGAACCTGGTATTCTTCTGTAACACCCGTCCAGGTAAAGCTGAGGATCCCATTTTGCTGTAGGACAGAAGGGCATAGGTTTAGGGGACATTGGGACATCTTTTGGAAAAGATGGGCCCTTACCAGTGAATTGGAGTAGCACTGATGTATTGGGAAGGCTTATGCATAGGATAGTCAAGGACTATCTAAATTAAGGATTGGGAAAGCAGGGGTTTAAGGCAGGTTATGTTTAATAGGTGTAATGTAAGTACACAATCAGTCATTTTAATAAAAATGTGTAAGGAACACAGCAAGAAAAATCATGGTGAGGTGGCCATTTATGTAAGAAATGGTTTAAATATGAGCCTGCAGAAATGTGTGACATCTTAGTGAGGATATGTGAATTTGACTGGAAAGCAGCAAGGATAAATGCCTTACATTGGAAGTGTGTTAAAGACCCCAACAATGATAATACATGTCTAAATAATACCAAACATATCTTTACAGGAGGATATTTTAGTAATGGGGGAATTTAATTACCCCAAATACTAATTGGGAAAGCCCTACAAATAGATTAGCACTGGAAAAAGAATTCACAGAGACAATTAACCTGAAGTTTTAAATTAAACAACTAGAGGAGACGCCTGTCTAGATTTGTAATTCAGTAATAATCAGGATGGAATTCAGGGGGCAGAGGTAATCAAAGCCTGGGGATCCAGTCATCATAATATAAAAAGTGCCGCAGTGTTTTGGCAGAGAGTGTAAAAAAAAAACTGTAGTAAGGCAAATTTAGATATTTTGTCTCCTCCTCAGTGCCTCTTACGTGCAGAGCTCCTTAGGGTTCTACTTTTGG
Source organism: Polypterus bichir lapradei (assembly GCA_026402145.1). Classification (NCBI taxonomy): domain Eukaryota; kingdom Metazoa; phylum Chordata; class Cladistia; order Polypteriformes; family Polypteridae; genus Polypterus; species Polypterus bichir. The sequence continues at coordinate 28,637,784 of JANRMT010062846.1, read as the reverse complement.
GCCACTCTTTCTTTAGCTGTATATGCGTCGTTGAGGGTCCATTTTTAGAAGTGATGGCATCTTGTTTCACTGCTGTGCAGACGATACACAGATTTACTTACCCTTTAAAACTTGTGGTGGATTACCTTGAGGATGTTAAAGCTTGGATGGCCTTTAAACATTTTAAATTTCAGTGAAAGCAAAACTGTGGTCCTGATGTTGGGGCAAAGTGGTGTTAGTGGTGCCCCTCATATGGACTTGAGCTCCATGAAAACATATGTAAGATCCATTGTAAAAACATCTTGAGTGTAATAATGCATAGCGATTTTAATTTTGATAAGCAGATAAACTCAGTAATTAAAGTTAGCTTCTTTCAACTGAGGCATTTATCTAAAGTTAAGCCCTTCTTATTGTTTCACAATTTGGAAAGGGTTATACATGCTTCAATTTAGTCCTGACGTGACTACTGTAATGTGCTTTATGTTGGTCTCAGCCAGGCTTCTATCTCACGTTAACAGCTGGTCCAAAATGCCACACCTCTTCTTTCAACAGGAACACGCAAGTGAGAATACATTTTCCCTGTGCTAGCCTCTCTGCACTGGTTCCCAGTTTATTTTATGATTGACTTTAATATTTTATTCTTTTCTTATAAAGTACTAAATCTCATGTGCAATGGAAAAACATAGCAACTGCCAGTTTTTTTAGATTTTAGAGTTATTAGGTCTTTCCTGATGTTATAAGGTAGTGGTTATGGCCAAACATGTCTTCATTCCGGTCAGAGCACAATGGTAGAAGCTACAATGTACAAAAACCTAGCAACTCTACTGACCAATGAGGACAGACCACCTACAAATGAAAATGTCAGATTACAGTTACATGATTTAAATGCTGCAACTGCGTGATTTAAATGGCAGGTGTTGTTGATTCGTGAAAAAAAACAATATTGTGTACATGAAGCTCAGGAAAAGTGAAATCTAAAGGTTGTTAATTATGGGACAACATCATTTTCTTAGTTTGCCAAAAACTTGAAAGATGTGACATACGAGGTTTTTCCATAGTTGGTGAGAAATGTCCCAGCTACCTCTTACCTCTCTGACCTTATCAAATTATACGTATCATCAGGATTACTCAGGTATACTGATCACTTGTTTCTGGTGGTCACTAAAAAACACATTTCATTATTTATGTCCACATATCATGTTATTATTATTTATTTATTATCACATTTCATTGTGTGTTGCATTCATAACATATTATATTCACAAGAATTAACCTTAAGCACACTTTGAAATCAATTTACTTCTTTTTGCCTGGCACCTCGTGACTCACTGGTATGAAAAAAAAACCCACATCTGGTATACCATTCAACTCTTCCTGATGTCTAGTTATGCAAGACGTCAAGCTTTTTGTACTTCGCCCCTAATTGTGTCCCTCTAAACCAATTAAAACCTCATTTTTAGGTCATTTTTGGACCATATTTTGTTGAGAAAAATTACACCCTTATGATAAAACAGTAAACCAATCAGAGTTTTCAGCAAAAATGATCAGTAGGACTTGAAGTTTAGAAGCGTTTTGAAGGCATTTGAATGGCACCCACAAATGGGTTAAGTCACCCAGCCTGGCAAACTGGTGTGCAGTCCTTGTAGCAAAGCCAGTAAAGGTGGCAGATCTGCTCATTGCTTTTCTATTTTTGTGATTCTCCCTTTTGTTATCCCTCCCTTGAATTTAGTTATAACATAAAACCTTTGTTTTGACACTCTTGGCCTCTACCTCGCTTTGTGAAAGTAAGTCAATGACTCAAGACATCACATGTCGACACCAACAGACAAAACTGAATATAGCAGGATATTTCAGTTGCTCCTTGAGGAAGGGCTGTTAGTCATTATACTGCCATGACAGACTGTATGAATATTCACATGAGCCTTGAACTCTACCAATCTTCTAAGGTTTTTGTCGATTTTCACATCCCAACAGCAGCATTCCATCGTCCTTTGATTTAATGGAGAGTCAAAGTGCTCTGAGTAGTGCAGCTCCCACTCACTGGCTGCCTCGCTTACTATTTTTACAGATCAATTATTAAGCACAGGTAGTCTCCACGGTGCTGCACACTTCAGAGGTGTAGGCACAGGCACGTGTGCAGAATGCCTAATAAAGTGCTGATTGAAGGTTTATCACTGATGGTACCCTCCGCTGGATATTTATTTAAACCTCTCAAGTTTTAGTCATGCAATTAAAAGCATTTAAGCACTTTCATCATAAATCCTGTCAGACTCTAAAAGTTGCCTCTAGCAGGACAAGAAACTGCATTGCCCTCACTGTTGGAGGAAAGGCGTTTTTTCCCTTTGTGTAAATCTATCTTCAGTTTGACCAGGTTCTGTTAGCCTCAATTTATAAATCAAGCACAATTTGCTATTAAAGAAATGTACACAGTCCATAAAGTAAAGTAAAAAAGTAGTAGAAAGGGACCACCTGAATGGCCCCCAACCTCACCCCCCCTACAGTTATGATTCTGAAAGGCATTTCACACAATCCTTATCCACAAGATGTGTCTTTGTTTTTGTGTGGCCTGACACATGATCTATGCTGCAGCTTGATGAAATTCATAAAATTGAGCATAAAAGGAAACCTAATAAATGGAAAGTAAAGAATTTGCGGACAATGCGATGTGTAACAGTTTAAAGAAGCTGACAGGATTATGACATGTCAGTACAAGAGACCTCCAACAAATTCACAATGGCCTTAAAGCTAAACTCGCCCCTCCATAAGGATCCAGCAATGGAAATTAGAGACTGCCACATGAGGCCTTTCTCAGGCTTCGCTGGTCTCCTCTTCAATTCCGATTCTATATATTTTTCTGTTGTAGCAGCTGCAAGAAACACTTCTGAGTGTCAGACTTTGCACAGATGCGCTGTTCAGAAATACCTTTTTTATGAGTAAAGAGGACAGAAATAGAAACTAAACAGAAGGTACGGGAATCTTCAGTTACAGGAAGGAGGACGCCCACACTTCATCCCATTATCAGTGAATCTGCCTCAATAACAAGTGCATTTATATTTGTGTATCAGTCAGACATCATTTTATTCAGAGTCTGTTTATTATTAGAAGGTTATAATCAGGCTGAGAAATTGAAAAATAAAGATCTTCTTGAGAAATGTTATTTAAACGCACATGTTATGGATGACCCATATGAGCATTTGTACGACAAATAGAGTCAACATGATATTCCATGTGCGGGCTTCTAGGAGTAATTAACTTATGAATTTAATAATTAATTTTGAACACCTTCAAAGTGATTAAATTGACTTCGCCTTTCCCCTACTAATGGGAGCTCCTTCGCCAACTTGAGTTTGTAGTTTTAACCACTCTAAACGTTATGCTAATTCATGGTTTTACTTTGCAGAAACTGAAAAAAGGCCATTTAAAGTGAACGACATGTGGATTGCTTGCAGTTTTTTTTCATCATATACATTTTATCATAAATAACAATTTATTCAATTTTAAAAGGAAGTATGGTGCCCCACGGTTAGCGCTACTGCCTCACTGATCAATCAACTTGGCTCTGAATATTCTGTGGTAAACATTTTGCATTGTTCTAGTTCCAAAGAATTCAGGTGCCTCTGGACCTGGACAGACCAGTGACCCTTCTTGTCCACCTTCAAGAAGCAAAAATGGCAGCATGGTGAGGTCTATGTTTTGTGATTTCTGCAGAACCTTCAACACCATCCAGCCATCCTAGTTATGTGGTAAGCCTAGGGATATGCTGGTGGATGAGCCTGCGGTTTCCTGAATGATGGATGGACTATCTATTCAGCAGATCACAGCTGGTGAGGCTGAAGAACTGTCTGTGAAGTGGATGGATGTGATGTGTGGATGTGAGAACCATAAGGAACAGTCCTGTGATCTTCTCTTCTTGGCTGATACGCCAGTTCATGTCACTTGCAGACATTCTCAGATGATTCTATACTAATGGGCTTTTCTGACAGTATACTGTAGGTATAGGATAGTATAGGATTCAAGTGGAGAACTTTGAGAATTGTCTGCAACCCATTATCAGCAAAACTAAGAAACTGGTTATTGACGTTCACCACACCAAAGAGCATCCATACCCAGCCATAATACATGGAGTGCATGTGGAGGTGGTGCGTGGCTATAGATACTTGGTGGGTGGGGGGGTTTTTTAGGGAGTCCAGATCAGTGACTGGCTGGAGTGGTCTAGTAACACAAAGGGCCTACATAAGAGGGGGCAGAGCAGACTCTTTATTAAGAGACTGTGCTCCTTAAATATGGGTGGTCACATCCTTTACATATTCTACAACTCTGTGATGGTCACTGCCAGCATCACTTCAGGAAAGGCCCATGAAACCTACAAGCTGATTAAGAAGGCAGACTCCGCTATAGGATGTGCTATCAACTCGCTTGGATGCAGTAGTGGAAAAGAGAAAGAAGATAAAACTGAGTTCCATTATGAGCAATGCTGCATATCCTCTGTCTGACCCATTAACATGGAGGACTTTCAGCCAACAAATTATTCAGCAGATGCATTTGATGAAATGCATACCTGCGGCAAAATGCCCTTATAATGCGTCTCTGGGACTGGAACTGCCAAGTCAGAACTTTTTCTTTGTTTTTGTAATTCTTGTGTGTGTTTAAGAGGCGTTGTTGTTTGGTATATTTCCTGAGCTTCACTAAAAGCTAAATTTAGCCTTGGGGCAAAAAAAGTACAAAATAAATATCTATCTATCTATCTGTCTGTCTGTCTGTCTCTTTTGCTAAATACAAGAAGAAGGTAAAATTTGAAGAGTGACATCCCCAAGGATACTTTCCTATTTATACATCTGCAGAAACAAAGGCTGTGAAGACACAATGACAGGAAAATTGTGGTAAAACAAGAACAGTGCCTGGTTTTTGTAAATTGGATCTAACATTTTTCAAACAAATAATTGAAATACTCCTACACTGGCAACATAAAGTATGTTTATTAACTGGTACAAAATATTAAATACCTCTGTTTATTAACATGGAACGTCTTGCATCTTGTAATATCTCTGAATAAATGTTACACTAGACTGCATTTCAATTTATTTTCTAACCTGTACAACCACTTCCCAATTACAGAGACCAGCGCATATCCCAGAAGAACTTTGTTCAAGGTGGTACCAGTCTACTTCATTTCTCATTCACCCTGACTAACACTGGGCCAATTCACAGGAGCCAGTTGACCTACCATGCATGTCTTTGGGAGCTGGGAGGGAAATCTGCCAGAAATGAACACAGCCTTCACAAATAAATGTGCAAACTGTATGTGCACATCACCCAGAGCTGTGGAGCTGCAAGGCCGTGGTTCTAAACACTCTGCCAACCCTAAAAATTCTGGTTTCCACAAAAATATTTAAAAATAATTAACAGAAGTCTTATGCCCATCCATTTTACACAAGTAACTAAGTTCTCTTTACTTGGGCACCCTCACTACAGGCTGTTCCAACTGAGTTGCCAGACCCCCACCCTGTTGAGGAGGGGAGAGAGTATCAACCTCAGCCAGTCAAGCTAAATGAGAGCCGCATTGGCACAAGTAGCTAATTGTGCTTCTGACTGCAGCGGCTTGTTCCTTTTGAGCCCTGCTGCATCAGGCTGAGCTATTGATCTTTTAACTTTCAGCTATCTATCTATCAACTCAGCCAGAAAGCCTCAATCTGTAAAATAAGGCTATACTTATAAGCAGTTATGGGTTTTTGTGTATATACAGTTTTAGATTTCTCCTTTCAGAGATCTTACCTTTGCTGCCAGCTGATTTCTTTTGTCAGACTCTACAAAGTGAGATTCAAAGTGTTGTTTATGTTATGTTTTGTACACGAAAGAGCAAAAAAAATCAAGGAAAACAATTCAGTCTGCATTTCAAACACACAAGCGATTACTCTCAAACTGAGAACAAACTGCTGCTTTCAGCTATGTCCTTATAAGATGAGATGGGCTTAATACAAACTTGAGCATTTTCTGCATGGTATCACTTTACTTTTTATTAAGCCAAGAATATTGAAATATGGCTTCTTAGAACATATTGGTTTCTCAAATAAATAACAGCTATGAGGTAAAACACAATAGGTGTGACTGTACTGCATATAATTAGCCAATACTGGCCCCAGGGTACCCACAACACAACTTCTCTGACCAGCGTGGCAATGTCTGACATATGCCTCTCTTGGGACCTATTCCTGAAATTTGCTTCCAGATACTTCTTCTTGGGTAGCTAAACACTTTGATTGTGTTTAAATGATATGTACATCAGAAGAAGTCATCCACCAGAAGCTAAGCTAAACAGGTTTGGGCCTTGGCAGTGCTTGAATGGGAGACCATCTAGGGAAAACTTGGGTTGCTGCTAGAAGAGGTGTTGGTAAGGCTAGCAGGGGGCATATACCCTGTGGTCTGAATGTGGACCCTAATGGCCCATTGCAGTGACAAGGACACTGTGCTATAGAAATGATGCTGTCCATCGGATGAGACATAAAGCTGAGGTCCTGACTCTCTGTAGTCGTAAAGAGCAGGGTGTATCCTGATGTCCAAGCTAAATCGTTCTCCATGGCCTAGTCATTCCGGCACTCTAATTGTCCTGTTTCTCTACTTGGCTTTCTCTCAGCAACTCACCACCTAACAGCTAACATGTGGTGAGTGTACTGGCACAAAAAATGGCTGCTGTTGCATCTTCCAGGAAGATGCTACACATTCATGGTGGCTGAAGTGTAAATGTTAAGAATTATTATTAGTACTATAACTATTTTTGGAAAGGCAACAGCATGTTTCCCAATCATGTTCATTTTTACCTTACAGATGAACAGATGTTATAACAACAGGCTAAGCCAATCCTGCACTGTTTTAACTACAGAAGTCTTTTGTTTCCTATTGTTTGTGAAGCACAATCTCACCTGCACATCCTTTCCATTCAATCACATGATGAAATCATTGAATTAGCATTGATCTGAATGTGCCAGGCTCCAGGACTGAACGGTGCTTTCGAAGCGGAAGTACTAATGAGTCTGAATTACAAGTAACCTGTCAATCTTCTTTTCATATAGTTCCTTTTATAGGAAACACTATTGCAAATCACTCTGACATTGAAGAATCAGAATCTTAATAACTTCCATTGTGTGCATGACCCACTTCTCTTAGTCTGCTTTTATTATGGAGTAAGTGACGTGCTGTCGCTACATGAAACCCAAGTGCCTTTAGGCCAACCATTTTAACAGCATCTTAATTTCTTATTAAAGGTTTTGTTAAATAAATTGAATTTGAGTTTTGTTTAAATATTGAATTATAAAAAAGTAGTGGGAAGGCACTTAACTGTGAGAATAAACACAGCAAAAAGTGAAGCAGTTGCTTTTTCTCCTATGACCACAGGCTCATGAATTTAGTATTATAAATGTTATCTCTGCCCTCAGTACGTTTTAGTAAGTTTCTGTTCAGTTTTGTTTGCCAGAACTCTTACTCATTTTGTTCTCTCAGAAAATACCAACGCAAACAGAAAATAAATCTGGAAATGAAAATGAACATTATAAACATAAATAAAATGCTCAATACAATATACAACAGAGAGGAAGACTGCAAATAATAGCATGCAGTCCTGTAATGACTAAAATGAACTTTACTTTTTTTTTGATTGTAGTCTCAATACTGAGGGCCAAGGAGTTTTGAGCCACGTACGATAAGGCTGGCAGCACACTATACATTATCACACATGTGCGTCGGAGGATCACCTTCCAGGTTTAGTGGAAGTAATAGATAATAGTAATAGATATGACCTTGGGGCGAGAGGTGGGACGCAGCCGCTAACATTGTTGTCTCTTTTGTCCCCCACAGAAGGCAACTGGCTCCGCTATAATGATTGGAGGACTTTAAAAGAGCAGCACCCCAACAGTTCCTCAATGTTTCGAGTGTCCTTCCAATTGTCCACAAACTATACAGTTGGAGAACAAGTCAAACATAGCCACTACAGTTGCTGGATGTCAGACTACACAACTAATACACAAAGAATGACAGATTACACAAATGCCTTGGACTTTTTCAGCCATGTTTAAAATTTCAAAAGACTTGCAAGTTGGCCATATTTTGTCAGCCAATTCACAAGCTACCTGACAGCTCTGGTACATGTAAGAATGTTTTCCAGGTATGGTAAGTTTAGCCACAGTGTCAGACTGTCTTTTTCTTTTTCCAAATTTATCCTAGTATGGCAAAAACGAGAAATCAGACAGAACAGTCTCTCTTTGGTTTGTGTAGTCCAAAACACCCATTTGGCATTTTTTTTGTGGCTGCATTGTATGTCATCATTTGTCAACTCTTTTACACACCACAGACTACCACTATGAAGTCAAACCCGCGTTACTGAAGATGTCACACTACCTGAATGACGGTCACAGGCCAATGCCACAACTCCCTTAGACTATGTACATAAACACTCAAAATTACTGGAAGAGGCAAGTAGTTTGATAGTCTTATCAATTTATAGTAAATGAGGTAACAACAAGGAAAGAGAAAGAAGCAAAACAACCTGCTACCAAAAGTGTTAGATGCCAGATTAAGGAAAGGGTGACATAAGTACTGCAAGATATATCCAAGGGCAGAGTGGTGGCTCTGAGGCTAAGGATCTGCGCTGGTATCTGGAAGGCTGCCAGTTCAAATCCCGTCACTGCCAGAAGGGATCCCACTTTGCTGGGCCCTTAACCTGAAAATGGCTCCATATGTGCTCTTCAAAGGCTGAGCCTACACTCTAAATTCACCCAGGACATTAGAGCACAGGCATCCCAACAACTGCTAGAGACATCTAAAGCACTGCTTCACAAACTGAGGCGCCATAGTAAGTTGTTTGATTTGAAAATTCTAGAAGCTGAAAGTAATTGTCTTGAAGGATAGAAGGACCTTGAGTTCCTAGAAGGCTAGGACAAGCTACCCTTTCATCTCCTTTTCTTCTCTGTGGTTCACTTTTTTGTGGAGGAAAGTGCCCATTCATTTTTCAGTTTGCTAAAAGCAGAGCTTAGTGTGAGTATAAAAGTGAGTCAATGGGTTTAAAGCCTAATTCAGGAGGAATTAGTTTTACTCCAGGGGGTACTGAAGGCTGATTGCCACTCCCAAAGAATTTTAATTATAATTTTCTTTTCTTTTAATTTATTAGGAGGGGAAAGGGGGACCATAAGGATCTTTGTTTTGGCTTATGGGGCCTTGGAAAACGATTGTGGAGGCATTGGTCTAAATCATGGAGGTGAGTTACCGCTTCAGTATGTCAGACGGTAACACTTGGTCCCAAGATGAGTTAAACAGGACCCTGTTGCCCTTTTAAACATTAGGCCTGGCAAAAGGTCACTTGTTTCCTTACATCATTTGCTTACTTGGGGTGATTGGGGGGCACTGTAAAACCCTTTTAAATGTGGTACCCAAAAGGCTTTCAAAGAAGACTGGCCCTCTGAGTAAATATCAGCGGCTACCTGAGGGACCTGTGGCATGCTCACCCCAAGACCAAATGTAATTCTTAACTCAGGCAGATGTGACCTAAATAGAAGTTTAAAACAGCCCCGTGGTCTAGGGCATTGTTGACAGGATATGATTTACGCACAATTTCACTAGCTGGGCTGGTAAGAACACATCAGAGGGGGAGAGAGAAAAAGATAATTGTCTCTTTGGTAGTGGAGTGGTGGGTAAGCCACCCCACCTTGTAATCAAATAACATAAAATACAGTTTCCAAACAGACCAGCTCCTCTCTAGAGATAATCACATTGTACTTCATTTTATGGAAAGTCATATACAGTAGCCTCAAGTCATTTCCATATAGTAATGAAAATGTTCAGACCTGCTGCATCAGAAATAAGGGCAGAATCTCTCTGGCTTATTATTTTCATTGTAAACCCAGATTAGAAGCAGTAGATGCATATTGTGATGAAACACATAACAATGGAAGGTGAAGAATGCCAATAAATGATACTAAACATCTGGCTCAGTAGTCCACATAATACTATTTTTCACAGAAGGTGTTTTTAATTTTTTTTTTTACCTGGACAAAAGAGAAGAATCTGTCAACATGAAGTAGCCTACCTTTAACAATGAGCTCCGCAAAGTTGGAGACTCCTGAGCCACGTGCCGACTGGGTAACACAGCGGTATGAATCTTGTCTACTCTTGTCCACTTCCTCCAGCTGAAATGTGGCCACAAAGCGCCGATGGCTCAAGTGCTTAACAGACGCGACTGGTGTCAGCTCTCCATTCTGCCTCTGCAACATAACACACACAGAGAATATTAATACAGAGCCAATGCAGCCTTGACAGATGAAACAGACAATTTAAACGGCACAAAATTAAATGGAAGTTCAATCAGTGTTAGGGTGGCATTCTAAGTCCACAGAGACCACAACACACAAAGCGAGAAGGTCACTGCTGAGCGGCAGGGCCTCACATTCTACTAACTTTCTTGTAAGCGATTGATTTTAATGGATGACCAACATTATTTATGGTGGCAGGTTTTCAAAGAAAGTCAGAATTGAGTAAAATATGAGTCTGATATCATATTAGAGGTGAGCAGGCAAAATGCAACCCTCCAGCCACCTGCCATTCTATTACACATACAAAAAAAAAACATTTAAGAGACAAAAACGTGCAGTAACCTACTGCTTCTTTCTTTTACTCATTCTCTAACCCCATTTGAAAATCTACGAATCTGATGCGGACAACGCATTATGTGAATGTAACAAAATAAAAGCACGATGCAATGACACTACAGTGTATTTTGAACATTTTAGTCTGCTGTGAAAGGCAAATGTACATTATTAAATACTGTGTATGCAATACCTGAGCTTAAACGTTGTCCCTAAACAATGATTTAACAAATCAATTTAGTTGCAATTCTAAGACTTTTAAATGAATTCTGAGGACCCATTTAGGAATATTGATACCATCCTGTGACCCAAGAAGAGGATTATTATCATAATTACAGCAGAGCCATGCACAGACTAATAATGAAAGCAATATAATAAAAACATTAAGATTTGTTTCAAGTTGTCACACACATGTGCTTGGAGAGCAACCTAAAGGCTTAGGTGAGTGTAATTTACCACCGAGACACTAGGGGGCACTTTCTAATAACCCTCTCTCTTCTCTTCTCCTTTCCTCTCAGCTGAAAGGAAGATGGACCCCTGTCCCACTCTGACGTCCCTTCCGGAGTGACCTCCTGGACCTGCCTCTTCCTCCCAGAATTCCACATAAGAGGAAACACCACCATCTTGGACAGACCAGCTGAGATTTAATGAAGTCTCGTCGTTGTGCTTTACCATGCGTTTTATTTTATGCCTTTTGCGTACTGCTATATACGGGGTTTGCCTTCGGGTGCCCCAAACCCTTTATCTTGTGCCTTTTGTCTTTTTACAAAGTATACTTCTCACATGAATATTACTAAAAAAAAAAAGAAAAGTGGAAACCAAAGATATCTATCTACAATATAATAAAACACTATGGTCTGTGTGTCCAGTCTCTCTGAGTGATTAGACAATTTAGCTTTGGTGAAAGTGCGAGTTAGAGACACATGATGAGGAGTAAAGTATAAAGCTGGGCAGGAGTTGAGAAAGGCACCTAGAAAATACCGTCAGAGTCTGAGAAGCAGGCTTTAATGGAGCGTGCTTGAGAGAGTGACCCCAGGTGAACAGAGGTTCAGACGCAGACGCAGACGCAGAGGACAGGCGCTGAAAGTACACAAAGGGCAAGAAATAACAACTATTTTTAAATTATTCTATTACGTGTCTGGAAACAGGCATAGTGGTTAGTTGTTAGCAAAACAATAATTATCATTCAAAACAGGGAATACAATTCTTAAGTACATCACCACTGTTGTAAATGCTTAGCATATTTCGGATTGTGGTGCGAGGATATGATTGTTTTTGAAAGGTTAACATGAATGGTCACTTAACGTATTTTCATGACTTGTGTATATGCTGAAGAAGGAATAAAGTTGTCAAATAAAAATTAATAAACATCATTTATATACTGTTTCTTAAATAACATTTTTTTAAACAACATGTTTCAAATAAGCCCCACCTTTAATAATACATTTCTCTAAATACTGTCAGGTCACGAATTGTTCAATATATTTTGGTTTTTCATTTGACAATTCAATAAACAGGGTACAAAAGGTTAAGTCATATAGCTAAATTATTCATAAAAATGTGTGTGCTACTTGTATTTTACACAGAGACGGCATAAATCTTGCTCAAGAATTCAACCAACAGTGCAGTCTGAAATAGTTAATGCTGCCGATCCCTCTAGAGCCCACCTCACCCTTTTGATATTTTCTGGTCTTCTTATAGTTCTAAATGGTCCAACAAATATTTCCTTCATACTACAGTAGATTTATTAAACCACCTTATAAGACTGGTAAGAATTTGTCCTCGCAGAGGGATGATAAACGTCTTACAAAATTTTCTTTGCTTCTCAGTTACTACTAGAATCTCTGAAGCCTATGAAAAACTCATAATCCCAGGTCACCGTAAATTCCTTCACACCTCTCCTTTAGCATCTTTTGTTTTGCAAATGTATCAATCAGCACAAGCAGCAAGCAGCCTGCTGTCCTACGCCCCCCACTGCCACAACTCAACACGGACAAAATGTTCTCCCAGCTCAAGTCTTGTTTATCTGGGTGTGAGGTGCCTGGAGTTGCATAGGGTAAATAATATATCGTTATTTGGAATGCATACATTTCATGTGTGTTCCATGTCTATAACAATCTATGTAAATGTAGGATGACAAGAAATGCGAGGAAAGAAATGTGGAACACATAACTAAAACGAAACGTCTTTCTCGTCATACTACTAATGACAAAATTTTGACATGAAGTGTATAATATCTGAAGACTGAAGTTCAAATATCAAATAAACACTTTCACAAAAGGTACAAGTATAACAAAACAAGTGCTTTTATTCAATATAACCTAAGAAAAAAAAATTGTGTTAGGGTATAACGCTGAAATGACCGCTTGGGTGGTGCAGTGGTAAGAACTGCTGACTCATAATCAAGAGGTTGCAGGTTCGATTCCGGGCACTTTCTAGATTTACTGTTTTGATAAAACCCATACATTTGATTTGAGTCTGTAACAGCCTGGGTAAACTTATGGTACTTGTAAAGGTTAGCATTTTTTTTTTTTTTTTTTATTATTCAGTTTTATTCTTTCAGTCACGTTCACCCCGATCTGACACCATTAGTTTTCAAATAAAGATGTGCTATAACAGAGGGGAACTCAGATGCGGATGAGGGTTATACATTGGAGAAAGAGAACAGAAGCCATCCCCACAAGAAACGTCCAGTCACACAAAAGAACAACGCAGGTGCACCAGGCGTAAAAGTGAAAGATGGCACTGTTTGGATGCAGCAACAGGTCTGGTGTCATCCTGCCAGTGAATTTGCCCCACACATGTCCTTCAAGGAAACAGCAGGGCTTGCAGAGCTCACCAAGGTATCATGCAAAGTTCCGTTTGTGATTATGTTTCTTGATGGTCTTAATATGAAAAAAATGTATATGTTACTTATATAAACGCCTCATCGAATGTTGTTTACCTATATTTATTTACTTATCTTCCTACAGCATAAAGTCACAACTAGTGTGGCAAAAGGCAAGCAGACCTTTTAAGGATAGTGAGTCACCTCAAAGTAAAGAGCAGAGAATCAATCCATTGTGGCGCCTGGTGCCGACACTACACTATAAAGGTGCCTTCATGGAATTAATTTGCTTATGTAAATCGAAAGCATTTGCACTTGTGACAGGTGGCCTCGGCCATTACCCAGCCAGGACAACAGCTGGATGGAAAGACTGTGAGAGAGAGAGAGCATCTGCATGGCACTACCTCCCCTGGGATGCTAGAGGGAAGTCCTCCTGAGTGGCTGTGGTACCACGGATTCCCACAGGGCACGCTGGGACATGAAGTTTGGTACAGCCCTGTTGGATTCTGTGGGGGCCACCAGGGGGAGCTGCAGAGCCCTGTAGTGGACTTCACCACACCTGGGAGTGATTCCAGATAATACTGATGAGCCACCTGGCACAGTAGCACCATCACCGCCTGACCATCGCACGGGAGTCATCTTTTGTAATATTGTCTGAAACAGAATAAACATACCTGTCCACTTGTTTTTTCTTCAGGCACTGTGCAACTTTCTGAATTTGAACTTTTGAGTGTCACCGCCATAAATGTTCTTTTGTTACTTATACCACTACTTAAGCCAACAAATTCTACGTTTTCCTTGCCTTCTTTTCTCATTTGCTGAAATTCTTCTCTTTTCCAAGTGATTTTGCCATTGTCTTTTGCACAAACACTGAACAGAAAGGGCTATTTTTATTGTTTTGCATATTCAAATTGAGAAATTCTGGGATGAGTTAGACGCGTACACATGCGTTGAATTTCACGTTTGTTGGAGTATATAAAGGGGAAGTACGTGAAACCTGGTGTACATAAAGTTTTATGCATCTGGATTTATATGTGAAAACACACATTTCCAGTTTAGTCCGAACGCCATGTTTTAGTGTAAATTCTTCACGTGGCATTATACATAAGACCCCGGATGATTGAGTGTTTGGATATTGCTGACATCACTTCCAGTGTCCATATACGTTGACCCGCCTCTTCCTGCCGAGTGGAATGAAAACCAGAGGCTCTGCTGTCTTTTCCAGTTCCATTCTGAACTCTTGTCAGAAAAGACCTTTTCAATGTTTATTTGAATTTTTCATTGCGATCCAAGTATACATGGTACCGGGTTGGACCTCAAATATTTTTTTATTGTCTTGTCATTCTCTCAGTAATATATAGAGAGACACACACACACATTAGCTGTGCTATCTCTTGAAATCTACAGTGGTGTGAAAAACTATTTGCCCCCTTCCTGATTTCTTATTCTTTTGCATGTTTGTCACACAAAATGTTTCTGATCATCAAACACATTTAACCATTAGTCAAATATAACACAAGTAAACACAAAATGCAGTTTTTAAATGATGGTTTTTATTATTTAGGGAGAAAAAAAAAATCCAAACCTACATGGCCCTGTGTGAAAAAGTAATTGCCCCCTGAACCTAATAACTGGTTGGGCCACCCTTAGCAGCAATAACTGCAATCAAGCGTTTGCGATAACTTGCAATGAGTCTTTTACAGCGCTCTGGAGGAATTTTGGCCCACTCATCTTTGCAGAATTGTTGTAATTCAGCTTTATTTGAGGGTTTTCTAGCATGAACCGCCTTTTTAAGGTCATGCCATAGCATCTCAATTGGATTCAGGTCAGGATTTGACTAGGCCACTCCAAAGTCTTCATTTTGTTTTTCTTCAGCCATTCAGAGGTGGATTTGCTGGTGTGTTTTGGGTCATTGTCCTGTTGCAGCACCCAAGATCGCTTCAGCTTGAGTTGACGAACAGATGGCCGGACATTCTCCTTCAGGATTTTTTGGTAGACAGTAGAATTCATGGTTCCATCTATCACAGCAAGCCTTCCAGGTCCTGAAGCAGCAAAACAACCCCAGACCATCACACTACCACCACCATATTTTACTGTTGGTATGATGTTCTTTTTCTGAAATGCCATGTTCCTTTTACGCCAGATGTAACGGGACATTTGCCTTCCAAAAAGTTCAACTTTTGTCTCATCAGTCCACAAGGTATTTTCCCAAAAGTCTTGGCAATCATTGAGATGTTTCTTAGCAAAATTGAGACGAGCCCTAATGTTCTTTTTGCTTAACAGTGGTTTGCGTCTTGGAAATCTGCCATGCAGGCCGTTTTTGCCCAGTCTCTTTCTTATGGTGGAGTCGTGAACACTGTCCTTAATTGAGGCAAGTGAGGCCTGCAGTTCTTTAGACGTTGTCCTGGGGTCTTTTGTGACCTCTCGAATGAGTCGTCTCTGCGCTCTTGGGGTAATTTTGGTTGGTCGGCCGGCCACTCCTGGGAAGGTTCACCACTGTTCCATGTTTTTGCCATTTGTGGATAATGGCTCTCACTGTGGTTCGCTGGAGTCCCAAAGCTTTAGAAATGGCTTTATAACCTTTACCAGACTGATAGATCTCAATTACTTTTGTTCTCATTTGTTCCTGAATTTCTTTGGATCTTGGCATGATGTCTAGCTTTTGAGGTGCTTTTGGTCTACTTCTCTGTGTCAGGCAGCTCCTATTTAAGTGATTTCTTGATTGAAACAGGTGTGGCAGTAATCAGGCCTGGGGGTGGCTACGGAAATTGAACTCAGGTGTGATACACCACAGTTAGGTTATTTTTTAACAAGGGGGCAATTGCTTTTTCACACAGGGCCATGTAGGTTTGGATTTTTTTTCTCCCTAAATAATAAAAACCATTTAAAATTTAAAAAACATCATTTAAAAACTGCATTTTGTGTTTACTTGTGTTATATTTGACTAATGGTTACATGTGTTTGATGATCAGAAACATTTTGTGTGACAAACATGCAAAAGAATAAGAAATCAGGAAGGGGGCAAATAGTTTTTCACACCACTGTAAGTAATCAACGGACACCTGAGCGTTAACGTTTGCACTGCACCATCTACTGGAATGAATTTTATAATGCATGTAGTAATAAAATGCATTAGCATAAATGTTTGTGATGTACCATCTACTGGAATGACTAATGAAATGCATTTTATTACCACAAATGCTTTTGATGCGTTGGAATGACAGAGACATAGCAACCAGATTGACACACTTACAGACACTTATCTTTTTATTAAAGTGGATAAACAGATACATATATACACATACAAACTCAACACCCTATAATCTATGTACAGCTCATGGATGACACTTTAGATTCACAAAAATGAATCTCGCTCATATATTCCCAAGCAGCGTACAGTAAAAAGCCACACAACATGAAGAATTGAATGCAGTGAAAGTTTATTTGGTAATACACACATCAGTAACGCCAATTTATACAACCAGCGTGAAGAATTTTAAGGCTGACACAGAAGTGTCTGTTTATAAACTTACTACTGCATTCATTTTCATGCTGCATTTCAGCATGCACCTTCAAGTGTCATTCCTTCCATTTGAACTGCTTTGCAAACTTTAGATATTTTCGGTATGTGTTGTTTTTCACCATTTTTTACACATGGCCAAACATACAGTGTGTTACGTGGTTTAGAGTAGCCTCAGGAACAAAAGTCAAAGTAAGGGCATACTAATACAGAAACACTAGTTATTTAATTCAATAAAGAGTTACGTAAGCATACAAATATAAACACAATAGTCATATAAGCACACAAGTTACAAAGAAGCATGTAAGTGTACAAGTTATTTCTCCATTTCTCATTGTTCTTGTGTGCTTATAGCCATTAGTACTGCATGCCTGGTCAATGTTACAGCCTTCTTTCCACAGATGTCGAATGTGCCGTTCTGGACAGTTTTCTTATTGTTCAGCACACTGTGTCCTCCTCATTGGCATAAGCCAACCAAACAAATATGAGGGTTAATTGTGTGAGACTAGCACTGCTCCAGTTGTACTCCCACCATGCACCTGGTGACTGTGTGGAAACCCTCTGGCTGGACACTGTAGCTCCAAGTGAGCTAAACTAGATGAATTTTAAAATGTATTGCAAGCATACCATAGCATTTACTAAGATGCTGCTAATCAGATTATCCTAACCTTAATTCTTAATTTTCAACAATAGAGAACAGAGAACACCGTATGAGGTAATTTCTGCCAGCAGCCATTACACTGTGTAATAAGTCCCCCTGCTGCTGGGATGATATTGATATTTTACTTTTTGAAAATATTGAATTGTTGCTTGCAATTTATATAAACCCACACTTTTTGTGTTTTAGGATTGCCACTTTTACTTCTGAAATTTCCTTTGTTTTTTTACTTTCTATCAGTGCCTTATATTATCTATCTATCATATGGTGCCTTTCATGTCTGTCTACTTAAAGGAGTGATCAGATGTACTAGAATGTACAGGGACTATAAAAAGTATTCACCCCCTTGGACGTTTGCACATTTATTGTTTGACAACATTGAATCACAGTGGATATAATTTGACTGTTTTTGACTTTGGTCACCTGAAAAATACTTTGCAATGTCAAAGTGAAAACAGATCTCTGCAAGGTTGTCCAAATTAATTAAAAATTGAAAACACAAAATATTCGATCACATAAGTATTTACCCTCTTCAAGTCAGTATTGGTATTAGCAGATACCCCTATGGTCTCTGTCAGCTTTGCACATCTGGGCACTGCCATTTTTCTCCATGTTTCTTTGCAAAACTGATTAAGCTCTGTCATGTGTCATGGGGGAACGTAAGTGAATAGACATTTTCAAGATCAGCTACAAATTCTCATTTGGACTGAAGCCTTGACTTTGACTCGGCCACTTGAGGACATTAACATTATTTTTCTTCAAGCCATTCCTTTCTTGCTGGAAAACAAATTTTCTGCCAAAGTTCAGGGGTCTTTCAGACTACATCAGGGTTTCCTCCAGGATTATCCTGAATGTAAATGTTACAATCATTTTACCCTCACATACCTTCCAGGACCTACTGCAGGGAGGCAAACCCACATCATGATGCTGACACTACTATGCTTCATGGTGGGGATGGTGATTTCTTGATAATGTGTATTGTATTTGCCCCTTTTTTGACACCTATTGCATGCCCGGTCTACCTACAAGGGGTTTGTGTGTGTGTGTGTTTGGGGGGGGTGGGGGGTGTGGGCTGTTCTTTTATTTCTTGTCTTTTTAGTGAGTCAAGGCTGGAGGGCTGGTGAAAAAGAGAGCCTGTTATAGCCCATTAAGGCATTCCTTGTGTGCTTTTGGGGTATAAAACAAATAAATTGTTGTTGTTGTAGTTGTAATGTGTGTAGTGCAACGTTCAAACATGGAGTTTAGTCTGATAGTAAAAAGCTTAATTTTGATCTCATCAGAAAAAAGAACCTGCTTCCTTCCTGAGCTGAGATGTTGTGTGTGGCTTACTCTTTACCACTTACTTATGAAGCTGTGAATTGTGAAAGACCCTGGCAACAGCTGTTGTCTGCACAGTCTCTGCTATCTGAGTCACTGTAGCCTGTAACTCCTTCACAGATCTCACAGGTCTCCTGGTGGCCTCCCTAACGTGTCTTCTTCTTGTACCATCTATCCATCCACCCTCTTCCACTTATCTGAGGTCGGGTCGCGGGGCAGCAGCTTGAACAGGGAGGCCCAGACTTCCCTCTCCCCGGCCACTTCTTCTAGCTCTTCCAGGAGAATCCCAAGGCGTTCCCAGGCCAGCCGAGAGACATAGTCCCTCCAGCGTGTCCTGGGTCTTCGCCGGCGTCTTCTCCCGGTCGGACGTGCCCGGAACACCTCACCAGGGAGGCGTCCAGGAGGCATCCTGATCAGATGCCCGTGCAACCTCATCTGACTCCTCTCGATGTGGAGGAGCAGCGGCTCTACTCTGAGCCCCTCCCGGATGACTGAGCTTCTCACCCTATCTTTAAGGGAAAGCCCAGACACTCTGCGGAGGAAACTCATTTCTGCTGCTTATATTCGTGATCTCGTTCTTTTGGTTACTACCCATAGCTCATGACCATAGGTGAAGGTAGGAACGTAGATCGACTGGTAAATTGAGAGCTTTGCCTTACGGCTCAGCTCCTTTTTCACCACAACGGACCGATGCAGAGCCCGCATCACTGCGGATGCCGCACCAATCCGCCTGTCGATCTCACGCTCCATTCTTCCCTCACTCGTGAACAAGACCCCGAGATACTTGAACTCCTCCACTTGGGGCAGGATCTCGCTCCCAACCCTGAGAGGGCACTCCACCCTTTTCCGGCTGAGGACCATGGTCTCGGATTTGGAGGTGCTGATTCCCATCCCACCCGCTTCACACTCAGCTGTGAACTGATTCAGAGAGAGCTGAAGATCACGGCCTGATGAAGCAAACAGGACAACATCATCTGCAAAAAGCAGTGACCCAATCCTGAGTCCACCAAACCGGACCCCCTCAACACCCTGGCTGCGCCTAGAAATTCTGTTCATAAAAGTTATGAACAGAATCGGTGACAAAGGGCAGCCGTGGCGGAGTCCAACTCTCACTGGAAAAGGGCTCGACTTACTGCCGGAAATGCGGACCAAGCTCTGACACCGGTTGTACAGGGACCGAACAGCTCTTATCAGGGGGTCCGGTACCCCATACTCCTGGAGCACCCCCCACAGGATTCCCCAAGGGACATGGTCGAACGCCTTTTCCAAGTCCACAAAACACATGTAGACTGGTTGGGCAAACTCCCATGCATCCTCGAGGATTCTGCTAAGGGTTGCTAAGGGAGTTGAAGCTACTTCTGACAGAGGACTCTGTCAGACGTTCCCAGCAGACCCTCACAACACGTTTGGGTCTACCAGGTCTAACCGGTATCCTCCCCCACCATCGAAGCCAACTCACCACCAGATGGTGATCAGTTAGCAGCTCCGCCCCTCTCTTCACCCGAGTGTCCAATACATGTGGCCACAAGTCCAACGACACGACCACAAAGTCAATCATTGAACTGAGGCCTAGGGTGTCCTGGTGCCAAGTGCACATATGAACACCCCTATGCTTGAACATGGTGTTCGTTATGGACAATCCGTGACGAGCTCTTCTTGTACCATAACTCAGTTTTTTGTGGACGCCCTGCTCTAGCAGATTTATTGCTCTGCCATACTCTTTCCATTTTCTAATTATTATTTTCACTGGACTGCAAGGGATACTCAGTGTTTTGTACATTTTCTTGTCCTCCCTCGTCCCTTTTTCACAGAGTTGTTTGGAGTGTTTTTTTGTTTTCATTTTATAGGTTAGGCCACTATAGTGACACACCACAAACTGGACCTTCCATTTAGACTACAGTCAAGTGAAACCCCAGACAAGTGATCTCCTTGATCTTCTACAGTGAAGATTTAGGTGTGTCATATTAAAGGGGGTGAATACTTAAGTGATCAGTTATTTTGTGTTTTGTATTTGTAAGAGATCTGCTTTCACTTTGACAGCAAATAGTCTTTTTCATAGTCTTTTTTGTTGATTAGTGTCAAAAAAGGCAAATTAAATCCACTGTGATTCAATACTTTAAATTAAAATGTGAAATCTTCCAAGGGAGGGTGAATAACTTTTATAAGCACCACATACTGCAAATATGTCCTCGGATTGTTTCGACTTTCAAGCCCACCCTCTCTTGCCGATTCTGTGTTTTATATCATGCAGTGTATCTTGTATTGCATTGTTGTTGCAGCTCACTTTGAAAGGCAGAATTATAAAGGTAAGTCAAGAATGTCTGATGGTCTTGTGGTTTCCCAGAGGAGATGAACGTTTTATTTCAGATATCAGTGGATAATTTTTCTAAGCTTTCAGCAGTATAATTTCAGGCAATTATTGTTTCATTTTAATTGAATGGGTTTTGCCTAACCAAAGGCTATTTAAAACTTCAAGTGACCCTGTCCCTTTGTTTCCCTGTCTAAAACAGCAAGATTAAGATCTTTAATTTTTAGTTTATTCTCTTCAGCTGCCGTGTTCATTAATTTAAAAGCCTCGCTTGGGTAAATTTTACACAGTACTGTAAACAAATCATCACTACACAACGTAACTATAATGAAAGTGAATGCAAATGAACCCTAATAAGTTGTAAGCAATAATATGGCTGAGAATTTCCTTGTTTTACTTCCTGCACGCAGTACACACTGATAAACAATTTTACCTTGTCTTCCAGGATAGTCAAGACATGACAATTACTGTTATTGAGCCTAAACGCACAGCCTTATATTGACAGATAAATTACAGAAAAATATATCCCGCTCGTGAAAGATACATTACCAGGCGTAAATTATTCAAGCAATTTCTTTTGTGCAAATAAGCTTTTAGCAGCTTTTAAAATGCATGGCCATTTATATTATAAGCAGAATGCATCAAACTGTGTAAAACGTGGTTATGATATATGTAAATAAACTCAGAATCCCATGACACCAGTTTGTTTATAATGACATTCTCTTAAAAGATGCAACAAAATATAATTGCACCCTAGCATGTGGAGAGAGAAAAGTAGATTCTACTGAAATTAAGGAAAAGGAAAAAGATGACATGGGTCATGGCAGGGAAAACAACATGTATGATGATGGAAAGAAGAATTTGGAAATGTTTTATGTATGTGAAAGCCTCCTGCTCATTTCAAACACCACTCTAACTACTTTTGTAGAAAGACGGATTTCAGTTGGAGATTGCAGGGCTGCAAGTTAGGGGTCTGTGGCCATGCAGGATTTTAAATAAAAAACAGTGTTGCTCATGGGTGTGTGCCGCTAAAAAGCTGTGTGTCCGCGGGCTGTTCAATGGAGAAATGAGCTGAGCACTTCTTAACGTGCAGATGAGATTGGCTCAGCTGTTCCTCAGTGACACTATGTGGGTCGTTAAGCAAGCCATCTACAGCCAACAAAGGTATAAAAAAGTGTCTGAATAGAAAAGAAAGGGTGAAGGATTGAGAAGGAAAGGAAAAGAAAAGAGAAGAATAAAGAGAGAGGTTTGGGGAAAAAAACACGGAGTGGATCGGGGTATAAGCCAGTGCGGAGAACAGGAGGCAAGGAGTTTACCGTAGATCCCGGAATATAAGCCGAGAATTTCGTCCTAGATTTTTGGCTTGGAGTTTGGGGGTCGGTTTATACAACGAGAATCGTTTCAGATTCAAGATTTCCAGCGCAATGCCGGTTTTGCCGATCAATACGGAATAATGACGAAACCACAGAGCCATCTTTCAGATGAAGAAGTAACTTTGCATGCCGGTACTTTAAATTGAATAAAGAATTTATTCAAAAAAGTGTTTTAGTTGTTGATTTTATTAATAAAATTTATAATAAATTATCGGGAAGTTTAAAATAAAAATTTTTCTTTTGATTTACGACCAACATCTTGTGTTACGACCCGAATGCGGTCACATGTATCCACTTGCGCGATTGTAAACAAACAACCGAGAGCGTTAGTAGCGTCAGTTGGAGCCCAGATACATGTGTTTGTGGATGTAATTTCGGTCACTGCAGTGATTTACCTATATATATAATTCACTAAGACCATGCAAGCAAGACACATAATTGCTAAGGAAGGAAGAGAAGGTAAAAAAAGTGATCACAATCGAAACGAAGATGGAAATTGTGTGGAAATATGAGAGTGCTGTTCGTGTGACCGATCTCGCTAATATGTACAGCATGTCGAAATCCACCATCTCGACAATTTTACAAAGAAAAGATTTGCATAAGGAGGCTCCTTCTAAACAATAACCACCTTCCATTTCGTTCTCCTCCTCCTCCTCCCTTCCTGCAGCCCAAAGATGTCAAATTAAATGGTGAGTAAAGTATGAAATTGTTGTTTCTAGAATAGAATAGAATGCCTTTTATTGTCACTATACACATCTACAATGAGATTAAAAGCAGCTCCTTCAGTGCAGAAAAAAAGTTCTGTATAGGGCTTGTATGGTTGTTTTTTTAGCCTTAGCATAACGCCGGATCTGCAGCCCCGCTTCTGCTTTCATTCCCTTCTCCGTCTGCGTTGTCTCCTAGACCCGACAACAATCCATGGAGAGCCCGCTGGTCTCGCTATGTTGTCTGGGATGTTGTGCGTGTGATGAAAAACACTCGAAACAGATGTCTAGCTCTGGACACCGATGTCTATAAGGTTCTGACGGGTGAAGCGGATGTTCGCCGAACCGATCGTGCACAAACAAGGAAAAAACAACAAAAAAGTGCACTGAAAAGGAGAGCCCTGGGCCGCTGCGACCATGCGCGCCGCCATGCTCTTAGCTTAATCTAGCCTACTTCTGGTAGGCTAGGCACTTTTTATAACTTTTTGGTTAGTACATTAGAAAAATTATTGGTGTTTTGGTAAATTACGCACATTATACAACCCTTTTTTATTATGAAAATGTTAAGTAAGTGTTGCAGTGGGAGGTTCGGAACGCATTATGGGTTAGCCTTTGCGAACGAATTAAGTTCTTAAGTTAAGGGTCCACTGTATTGCGTATTTAAGTTAGTCAAATTTATAACGAGTCTCCGGAAATCCACCCGCCGATGTACCGTATTTGCGTATATAGTTTCAACACAAAGGTTTCATTTTACCAAACTTCTCTGCAATCACTTCCTGGTTTCCATCAAAAATGCCGGAAGTCTCAAATTCTCGCCAATAAACATGATAAATATACCTGAAGAGACACTTTTAAGGAAATTTAGAAAATTTTGCTTGGAGAAGGGGGTCGGCTTAAATACCGGTCATCGGCAAATACATGTAATTTAGTAGGTAGAGAAGGGGGTCGGCTAATATACCGAGTTGGCTTATATTCCGGGATCTACGGTAGGTGGCCCCATGTGGGAGTGAGGGCAACGGTACTCCAGGGGTGGGTCACTCCCGCTGAACAAGATGAAGGAGTAGGAGCAATTGAGTGCTCCAGGTGCACTGCTGTCCATAGCTCTGCCATTAGCCTAGTTAAAGCTAATGTCAAACGAACACGGACACACCGCTGAAGGATAGCACCATTGTTGAAGGCTGAAACTCAAAGAAGAATGTTGGCTCAGTACGAAAGTGTAAACATCATGACTCAACGAAAAGTTTATGAATGAGCAGAAAGATTTACAACAGGAAGGACAAATGTAACTGATGAAGCCTGACGTGGTCAACCATCAACATGGTGAATGCCTTCATCAAAAAAGACCAACAGATTATACTGTCCACTGTTGCTTTGGATATCAGTTATGAATCTGTACATGCCATAATGCATGATGCCTTGGGGCACCAAAATTGCTTACTGATCTGCACAAACAACAATATATTTAGGTTGGAACCCAATTCATGAAATGTTATGAAGAAGATCTGAGTGTTTTAGAGTGGATTGTCACCAGAGATGTGACTTGGATTCATCACTGTGAGCTGTGAGAAGCAAGAGACAAAGCATTCAGTGGAAACACCTGTGTTCTCAAGCAAAGAAGAATTTCAAAACAACAGCCACCCACCAAGAAAATTATAATGACCTTCTTCTAGGGCATTAAGGTTTCTATACTGGCGTATTTTCTGGAACACATGCAATCAGTGACCAGTACAACATAGAGTGCTATGCTTAGAGAGAAAATAAAGCGTGCACTTTGCAGCAAAGGAAGAGGGATGCTGTCAAAAAACAGTCTTGCTGCTCCATGACAATGCATGTCAGCATGCAGCGGCCACAACAGTGGAGGCATTGCAACAGCTGCAGTTTAAACATCTTCCACACTCCTGATCTAGCACCATGCAACTATCACATCTTTGGTCTGCTTACAGAGGCCCTACGTGGTTGCAGGTTCATGTCTGATGACGAGGTTAAGGACGTGGTACAGTCCAGGATTTGGGAGCAGTCGAAAAGCTTCTTCTCCCAAGGAATGAGGAAATCATTATAACAATACAAGAAGTGTATCAATCTGCAGGGAGACTATGTGGACAAGTGCTATAGCTATTATATTCATCTGGTCTCCCTTGTAGAAAACTACAAAATATTACAAGGAAATTATGAACAAATAACAATCTGTGATACCAACGTATATCATCCTGCGGGTAAACTGAAAGAAAGGTCAGAATGTCAAGGCAAGTTATAAATCTTTTCCTGAATAAATGTGTTTTAAGTTGCCCTTTAAATGAATGAATTGATTCAGCTAATCTCATTCATTCAGTGGGGGCACCGAAAAGCCTTGGTGTAAAAGAGCGGAATGCTCCGTCACCCATAGGGCACAAAGAGACTGCTGGCATGAATGGACCTTAGTGGAGAGACAGATGTGGATTGATGAAGGAGGTTACTTATGTGGTCCGGTGCAAAGCCTTTTAAAATGCTACAGGTTGGTAATTGGGTTTTATATTCAATCCTATAAGACCCTGAGGGCCAGTGAAGGTGGAGCAGTACAGGTGGTAGTGCTCACTGTTGTGGGTCTGTGCAGCTCTTACTGACAAATTTTGAGCTGACTGGTGTTGATATAAAAGATCAGAAAAGGGACCTGCCAGTGGGGGAGTTACAGTGGCCAATGTAGGATGTACTACAAGCATGGACAAGCTTCTCAGTATCGGAATAGGAGAGGAACGAGCAGAACTGGAGGCAGAAGTGAGACAGTGACTTAATGTGATTTATGGGGGTTTAATAAGAAGGGAGGGAATCATAAACGACATCAACATTCTTTATAGAAGAAAAAAGTCATCAGCAAATAAGTAAACTCTTATGTGAGTTGCTTATAAATTGCAGCCCAAATGTGCAAAGCTGACAGAGACCTGTGCACACAGAGTCAAAGATGTCATGGCTGCCAAATGTCAGGCAGTCATTGTCCAACCCACTATATCCTAACACAGGGTCACAGGGGTCTGCTGGAGCCAATCCCAGCCAACACAGGGTGCAAGGCAGGGCCCACCCACTGCAGGGCACATATACATACACACACACACACACCAAGCACACACTAGGGACAATTTAGGATCACCAATGCACCTAAACTGCATGTCTTTGGACTGTGAGAGGAAACCCACGCAGACATGGAGAGAACATGCAAACTCCACGCAGGGAGGACCTAAGAAGCGAGCCCAGGTCTCCTAATTGCGAGGCAACAGCGCTACCCACTGTGCCACCGTGCC
This sequence comes from Polypterus bichir lapradei, assembly GCA_026402145.1. Classification (NCBI taxonomy): domain Eukaryota; kingdom Metazoa; phylum Chordata; class Cladistia; order Polypteriformes; family Polypteridae; genus Polypterus; species Polypterus bichir. Next base: position 28,611,198 of record JANRMT010062846.1, on the reverse strand, counting down.
ACCCGCAGCCAAATGTACAACTACTAAATACTGACTTGAAGAGGAGTGAATACTTAGTAACCAGTTATTTTGCGTTTTATATTTGTAATTACTTTAGACCACTTTGCAGATATTCATATTCATTTTCACATTAAAGATTCTTTTTCTTTTGATTTTCTAGTGTCTAAAAAAGCCAAATTCAATCATCTGTGATTCTACTTTATAAAACAATAAAATGTGAACACTTTTAAGGATTTGAATATTTTTTTATACAGTAGTCAATTTATCAAAAATCTTGCTAGCAAGACTTGGTTGCAAAGAGAGGAAGGAACGAGACGGGGGTCTTTAGGGCAGCTGTATTGTTTATTGGACACATTTTTGCAAATGGCATACAGTATGAATAAGATCCCAATAACTCTGGACTGGATTAAGTTACTTCTAGAAGGTTCCAGCAGCTAACACACCCTGCTTCTGGTCATCTATAACAATGGTTCAACACCTGACTTGCTGTCTTCTTGGGATTCAACAAGCTGTTTGGCCTTTGGATGTTTTCTTGAAACCAAAAAGCGGGAGACAAATTCAAAACAACAGAGGCCTTTGTCTTGATGAAGTTCTGCCTGCCTGTGCCTCGACAGATGTTTGTTTCCTGATGTTAAATTAGCATTAAAAGTCAAGCTAAATGCAATTTTCTTCTCTGATGCTTGAGTGTTTTGCCCTTTTTGTTGTGTATTTTGAGGTAGATGTGTTTGCAGAAAGATTAGGCAATTAGTGAAGGCTTTAAGTTAAAATAGCCTATTTTTCAGAGACCTTGTGCCCCTCGCAAAATAACACCAATTTACAATCTCTATATGTGGCTGAAATAAAACATGTAAAAGGCATGCTTTCTGTAAGCCTTTCATAATTTGCAAGTATAATAAATAAGTGCTTTTTTTGTGATGTTTTTCCAATTAGTTTATCTGTTCTACTGCATGGTGCTTTGCAGTAGTTTCCCGTGTGAAAGGCGCAATTTAAATCAGACATCATCCGCAGACCAGATGCAAGTTTATAACAGGCCATATTGGAGTCAACGTCTTTCACAGTTTACAATAGTTGGAACTGCCGAGGAAGTCCATTAAAAAGTGCCCCATCACTCAATCTTTAACTAAACTACTGAACTGAACTTTAAAGCAGGCTGACACCATCCCACTGTGCCTGCCTTTTTTAAAAGATACAAGCTTTTCACCGTTCTGGAGAGCAGCTTGAGGCCCTGCTGCAGTATTTTCTATGTGAAGTTAGTTCTTTTGTTTGCAACATTGTTCGGCTGCGTTTAAAAGCACCCCAAATCTCATCTGTCTATTTAGGCCCACATGCCATTCACAGGTTGGTCTGAGTGTGCACTGTAGGGCATGTATGGATGTAAGCCAGAAAGCAAAAAAACAAGAAATTCTGTTGATAAATGAAGTAGTTTGGGTTTTTAATAAACACAAACTGCAGTGCCTAGAAACAAATTTTAATGACATTTACTGATACAGGCAGTGACACATAAATAATGAAAGTCATTTTTTTGTTTTACTAAAACTATTTTGAAATTACAGGCTTGCATACCCAAGGGACCTACATTAATTGCTTGTGGCATGGAATGTAATTTAGCAATAAGACAAGGAATAAGATAAAATAATAAGACTGTAACCTTTCTGTCTACCACTTGATTGCCAGAGTCAATCCCAGAAGCTCTGGGTGCAAGGCGGGAAACAAATGGGTTGGGGGGGGGGGGGTGCACAAGTCCACTGAAGGGCCCACTCCTGAACAATCAATATGTCTGTGCCTGTCGTCAGTAAACTGGCATACTTTAACCGTGCGATCACACCTCCCTCCAAAGATATTAAGATGCAGGACTAAAACAAATTGAACCTATAAACACCCTTTAGTTTTTTTTCCTCTCCTATCGCTGCATAAATTGGAATCATTAGTTTTAAGGTGCAGTATACTGTTTTAAGCTGTATATACATGTTTTTGTTACTTGCATAAAGCTTTATGTATTTATATTTGGTTTGCTATATGCAGTCTTTGTCACATAATAATAATCATAATAACAAACAATTGCAACAGTTACTAGTAACAATCGAAACATATTCAAAAGATATACAGTATATATGGAGTTGGGACTGAACAAATGTAAAACAATTAATGTAGAAAAGGAAGTCCTTAGGAAGGTGGGTACATACCCTCAAAAATGGCAACCGAATTGAGGCCATGGCAAATGGTGAGTGATACAAATACCTCGGGCGCCAACAGGACCAACATATGCAACATCAACAAGTACAAATAAAGTACACATCATGTCTTTCACAAATACTGAAAACACACTGAGATGCATGCCTCATATTTCAAGCCATCAATACATAACACCATACCGATACTCACTCCATCAGACTTCTATATCGGTGGCAAACAGACCAACACCAACAGCTCCAAAGGAAAACACCAACACCACCCCAAAACAGCCATTGAATTACTTGTTGTTTCACATGCTGAGAGACAAAGGGGTCCCTTAGATATAATTAATTTACGTAACAGACAGGTTAATAATTTAAGACAACTATTCCACACAAAACAGCATTTATCAACGCTACACAAAGCAATAGTTCAAGCAGACACAAACAATACACCACGTAATCGACATACCACAGAAAACTTCACAACTTAAAATACAAGTATGGACCCAGAAACCATCGTAGGGCAGACATCCTCATGAACGTGATCAGCCACCTGCGGAGAACAATGTCCCAAATAGGAGGCTATGCTATGGTGATTTGTTTGGCGAGACAGAAGGGTTTATGCTAGCCGTACAAGCTATAAACACGAGAAACTACAGAAAATATATATCCTAAGGACACAAACACAATAGAAAGCTCATGCAGATATGGCCACAAAGAACAAGAAAAATTCCTACACGTCACAAACTACTGACACAAACAGACGACATGACAGATATAAGACACCAAGAACTGGCATCACATAAGTACACCCGGCCCCACCACAGTACAAGACAATGTCACATATATGGGACAGAACTATACTGACTGACAAAAGTATCCACCAAAACAGACCAAGATGACCCAGCCTGTAGGCAAACAAAATAAAGCTACATACATTACTGGCATTGCTGTACCAAATAAAATGCACACATACATAGACATGACAGAAAAAATATATTGCTTGTGGGGAATGGATAAGGTGATCAATGTGCCATTTTTTGGATCCACAACTGCTGTCATCCTACAAACGTTACACAAAAGTCTACAGACGTTACACAGAAAACAAAACATATTTAAAACTACAGAAAACAGCCCTTTTAAATACTCGTCACATAGTGAGCAAATTCCTCAACACAAACACAACCCCCTAAAATGTATACGCATCACATCAAACTCCTCTATGTCTTGGCCTAGGCCCAAATATAGGCAGTGGTAATGGTACTATCCCAAAAAATACTCTGAATAATAATAATAATAATAATAATAACAACAATACTTATACACCCATTAACGACATGTATTATTGGAGCCAGACTTGGTAGCATTGGGAGCAAGGAATGAACCAATGCTATTTGGCATACTAGTCCATCGCTGGGCACATTCCTTTGATTTGAAAAACATTAAAAACAAGTCATTACAATTTTGGTGAACAGCTGGAACACCAGGTAAAGAACTTAGAACGACATGAGAAGAACATGCAAAGTCTACAAGGGCTAGGATTTGAAGACAGTTTCCTAGAGCAGTGAGAGTCATCACAATCAACTGTGCCACTGGGGAGCTTATTAATGATTATTTATGAATTAACAATTACTATACTGAATTTGTCAAACAGCAGTGCAGTAAATACCACCGCTGCCTTAGAGGTGCAGGAGGCTCATTTATAAAACTTTGTGTGGTTTTGAGCGTAAAAACATATGTATGTCAAAAAAACTGCAAAATGCATATGCCAAAAAAAAACCTAGTTTATACAACTTGGTGTACGAACAATTCTACATGATTTACCTTTATAAACCACAATCATCTTATATATGTGCATACGGGAACGCGCCTCTAACCATCCTGAAACAACGACATATGGACGACGCTAATCAGCCTCATACATTTCAATCCCTCCCTCCTGATATCACAATACCAACATTTTTGTATTCAATACCAATACCATTGAAAATTTACAATACTCAATACCTTTCAATATTACAACAAAACAGAATTCCCAGTAAGTGCCTTTTTATTAAAGTGCCAATATTATTCAAGTGAATAATACAGTGCCTTTTCTGTAATACAACATAATATATATATATATATATATATATAAAAATACTAACATTATGAACAGCCTTAAAATACTGACATACCCATCAAGTAGTTACAGGGTTGTCATTTAAGTAAGCATATATTGGCACTCATAAATGCAGAGCTTGAATTTTAATCTGAGGCAGAGATGGAGATCCCCCTGCGTAACAACAAATGGGGGTTTATAATTTGGGGAGGATTTCATTATAGGGTTTATAAAGAATGAAATCATCACGAGCTACCTGATAGATCTTAGCATGTGCACATTCGAAATTTATTCTCTGACATTTTCTCTCCAGCGACTGACAGATTCTGCTTAAAACCCACACTACACATAAAAACTCAAATCTTATTATATTTGTGCTCCTGGCTAAGTGAATTCCAAGATAATTCAGGATATTCCTATATAAATAAACTCTTTAAAGCGGGTTTTGTAACAACATGCTTTTAAAGTCTGTTTTGTCAGAGATCCACTCTGTTTAAGCTTGTAACATTTTCTATGGTATGATTTATATTTGTCACATTATCTGGTTAAAAAAAATATAACTAAAGGGTAATGTTTAACAGATGAGTTCAATTCATACTTCATTCAATTTTTAAATGTCACAAGCTCCAGGGGCTTTCATTTTCCAAAACTGTTCTTTTTTTTTAACGTTTGTCTCAACTTTAAGACTTCCTGTGTGAAATCTAATTTGTCAGTTTTACATGAATCGTTTATTTCAGAACTCCTGTAAAACAGCCTTTGTTTTTTTTGTTAATTGCTTATGTCTGTGTACAAATCCAACATTTGAAAATTACTTGGGCTGCCGTTACCTGTACTCAATAACTTTATAACTGTGAGACAGAATGCATTCTTCAGCGTACCTTTCAAATATATGACACGTGTGCTTATTACTTATGGGTTTTACTAATAAATGGCAGTTTGATTTCAAAAGCCAAACGAATGACATAAATTCACTGTTTGCAGACTCGTATTTAGCAATGAAGCATGCTGTTTTGTTTGTCCTGCCAACTGCATGGTTCGGTGATTATGTGTTTCTGTTAACACAGTACATGTTGCATTAAGAGATGGATGTGCCTCATCCCTTGAAGCTTTGAAACACTAAATACATTTTATTTAGGTGCTAACAAATGGAGCAACTCATGTCATCACTGGTGTTAAGTCTTGTTTTTTCGCTACAACTGTTGTTAACACTGCCAGTCCTCTTATATCCAACAGTACACATACAATATAGGTAACGGCGGATGAATGTTAGGTAGCCCCCACGATCCTGGGCCTGAACTTTATACGCCAGTTAGAAAAAGGAAGGATGTACCCATTACAATCAAAGAATGAATGCAAAGTCTCCATTCTTTTACTGGGATTGTTTTCACACCATTTTATAAATGCATGACAATACAAGTTAAATGATTACACCTCATCTGTTTGCTAACATTTATTTTGCTCCAATAGTTCACAATAATCTGAGTCAGAACTAACTTCATAGTTGGATATAAGCAGCAATATTGGAAGCCTATGTGTGTGTCTGTTTATTTATTTACAAGGGGTGTTCAGTTCTAAACAGGAATTTTCATGCTCTGTTCTTATAAATATTGTAAGGTAGACCTGACTCATTAGACAAACACACGCATATATGAACTTGTCGTTAGTAGTGCTAGCTGATCTCTTCCCCCTTCCTGTCAGTTTTAATCAACATGTCGGAGCAGGAGGTACACGGTAGTGTTGCACAGCGCATTATTATTCAATTTTTGACAAATGAAGAAGTCATTCCATCTCAGATTTATTTGAGACTGAGTGTCTCTCTGTCTCAGTCTGGAGTGTATGATTGGTGCAAATCATTCAGAGAGGGTGCCTATCATCTCTTTGGTCCAATTAAGGAATTTTTAGGAGGGAAGAAATTCAAGCCGAATGAGGAGGTTATTGACGCTGAGCAAGAACGGGTCAACATGCAGTCAAAAGACTTCTACTCTTTGGGGATTAAGGAGCTATACGAGCACTGGAACAAGTGGATTAAAGTGGCAGGAGACTACAAAAAAAAAACAGTGTGTGTAAGTCATTTCATTGTATTCAATAAATAAAGAATAGCTCATAAATTCCTGTTTATATTTGAATGCCCCTCATATTTTTTATATGATTCCTGTACTGAAAACACTGAAATCCTACTGCTTGAAACTTCAAGCACTTCCAGAAATTATGTCTGCTGTTTTTCTTTTCAATGTGTGTTGATACAATGCTGCATTATCACCACCGTGAGCCATTTCCATATGAAGTTTTACTGATTTATTGTGCCGCCTTAAGTAATTCATCTAGATGCAGCCGCACAATATGGCACCGATGTTCTCAGTATTAGCAATACTGTAAAAAAGCTAGCACTGTTACATTGTTGGAACTTTAGTTTCAAGCTTAGGGGAGGAAAAACGATTCTTGTGACATCCTTATACCTGACACATCAAATCCTACGCTGCACTCTGTAACAGAGCACATAAGTGCATGTATTGCGCTGTAGCAACTCTCCTCTGAGGTCTGCGGGCCAAGGAAATGGTAGCCACTATCACCTGGCACACGTAATGACATAACTACTGTTACAATGAAAAGTACAGGCCATATGAAAAACTGAGGGTTCAGCCAGTTACCTTACCAACTAGTAAACCAGCACATTCAGCACCATCATATCTGATGAGGACCTAAAGCAGCTTCATTCTCGCTAGGTTCCCTTATTGCAGTATGAGTGCTGTGATTACATTTGGAGAACCGGACGCTGCTGCAAACTGCCTTTTTGTGTTAGCGGTAGCATGTTATATTTTCCAAAAACTGGATGTAGCTCCTCACAAATTAGTTAATGGAGTTCAGCACAGTGAAGCTTGGCCGAGATATTCCTGACCTGATGGCCAGTTCACTAAGAAATGACAACAAAAAAGTTCTTTAGTGCAAATATACAGAAGTGGTCCCCTTAAAAGGGACCTAGAATAGAGCCTGTATTGGTCACTTTTAAGGTTTAATATGTTTGTCATATCAACGTACATTATAATAACGGCCGGTGATATGAATTATTATATGCATGAGTCGTCACTTAGCTGGCTTGGCTGCATTTCCCTACTTGACAAGAGTGTCATCATTTCCCAGTTTCTTCTTTTTTTTCTTTTATAAAGCCCGTTGTTTGTGAGGATTGTTATGTACACACATTTCAGGCTTCTTTTTGTGTGTACACACGTTTTATAAATCTGACCCCAGAAGACTGGGTTTCAATTCTGGCCCTAGCACCGTCAGTATGAACTTTCCACATTCGCTCCATGCTTGTGCATCGTATTTTTTCCCACAGTATAAATGTCTGTATGTTAGGATGAATGCCAGTTCTAAACTCACCCAGTGTGGCTGAATAAAATTCTTATAGAAAGTACTCACAGCCTTGGACATTTTCTCATTTTACTGTTGTCCCACCTTGAGTCACAGTGGATTTAATTTGTAGCACTTTGCAGAGATCTGTTTTCACTTTGACATGTTTTTCTATTGATCAGTCAAAAAAAAACTAAATAAAATCCACTGTGACTCTGGTCTGCCTCCCAGTACTGCCAGCTTTCAGTGGCCCTATATTAGATAAGCAGGTTTAAAGAAATGGAGGAATGCACGGACGTGCCTACTATTGCAAAATTACAATGTTCTTAATGCACAGTAATTAGACAAATGTATGTTTTCCTACTGATAACATTAAGAGAGTACAGCAATACTCTTAAATTCAAGTGCCTATTATTGGTAATTCTTAGTTTATACAAAAAATGCCCTTAACAGCCTGGCCTGTTTCAAAGGCACAATGCCCATGAACTAACACGGCCTCCTAAATGCATTCATTACTTTAGCAATAATGGCTATAGCCAACGTGAAGAAGGCACATGTGACAAGTAATGGCTGGTGTGTTTTCAACTAAGACAGCTAAATAACACTCTGCTATGGTGTATGGTTTCAGTCAAGAAATGCATGATATTGGCCTGTTTACTTTCCCTGGGGCTGCATATAGATGATTTATTTTGAAAATGAATATGAGATCCACTGGACAGATAGAAAAGTGATGTAATATACAGGGGTATCTCCACCCGGCAAGACACTTGTGTGCTGGCATTAGATTCTTCTGAAGACCATTACTCCATGCCGAACACACATAAATACTCCTTATGATAAAAGCAAACTTTCCTGTGTAAGAACATACCACACATAATTCTCAGCCACAAATCTTAATTGTGAATAGCTTTAAAGTTATTGTTTTGGTCATTCAGAGGCTATTCTTATTATGTAGACATTACAGGAAACCTCACGCATTGTAAAGAGTGTCTGCTAAAGAAGGAGGTGATGTTTGTTCAGGAATATTTATAAGCAGCACATGTGGTCTGTTTCCCTTTGAACATCTCCCCAGACGTTTCTTACCAATGCTTTTACTATCAAGTTGGGCTTTCAGTCATGTCTGACCACATATGTCTCTCTGGCAATTTCTGGCACTTCCACTGCTGGTGAACATAACTGAACTAGACTACTGTATGTGCAGACCTCCACAAAGATAAGGACACCCACAGTAAGAAGGGGAGTACCAGTTAAAGGAAATCACAGAAAATGGAGTTAATTACAACGAAGGAAATCGAGGTAAATGTAAAATAAAGCACAGAAATGTTTCAGAAAGTAGCAAAGTTTCATGGCCACAGCTGCCTTAACTCACGACTTCAGAATCTATATGAATACAATATTAATTTTAGCTGTGGACAGTTTCGGGTAAAGCTGATCCATCAATGTCGTGGAGTGTAATCAGTCAGAGAATTTCTACCTGGAGGCCAAGTGAAAGTGATCCATGATGGAGCTCTGACAAAGGTAAGAAAAGGAAATTGAAAAGTCATCACCTGAAACAAGTGAAGGCGGAAGACTAAAAGATTAAGTAGCAGTGTAATAGGATATGTCTGGGGGGAAAACCACAACAATTCACGGTGGGTAAAAGGCAAGCTGCAAATCGTACAGTATTTTGAATTGATTCTGAGATTTCATCAGCTTTTCAGTTACTATCTTGAACAGAACTATGAATGCATGTCAGTAGAAATTTACAGACGGGGTGCAGAATGTCTTAAAGTGAGAGATGAAATAATACATCAAAGAAAATTGGAGAAGCATTTAAGTAAAATGGGCATAAGAGACTGGAAAATGTTTATAGACAGCAAGCAGTGATCTTTTACCTCTGGGAAATGCTCATTTTACCAGGTAGAGATAACTGCCAGAATAGCTTTACATATCTTACTGCATGATATTCTTTATAGACAGTTGAGTCATTCTTGCAATGTCATTATTGACAAGTGGGGAAAAAAGTATAAATTTCGTACATGTGTTAACTATTTAAAAGGAAAGAGCAAAACAATTACCTTGTATTGTGTAAAAGTGTTGAAATACTCAGTACAACTGCTCTCTCATTGCGCTTACCTATAAAAGTATTCACCCCTTTGCGAGTTTTCATATATTTTATTGTTATAAAACATTGAGTCACGTTGAGTGACTTAGTTTGGCTTTTTTGACACTGATCATCAGAAAGACTTTTTAACGTTAAAATGAAAACAGATTTCTGTAAAGTGGTGTAAATTAATTACAAATATGAAACACAAGAAGAACTGACTGCATAAATATTCACCCCCATTAATATGACACACCTAAATCATCACTGGTGCTGCCAGTTGACTTAGAAATCATATGATTGGTTTAATGGAGATCACATGTCTGTAGCCAAGTGGTCAGACTGTAGTCTAAATGCACCTTATCTAGAAAGTCCAGCTTGTGGTGAGTCAGTATGGTGGCCTGACCAACGCAATGAAGACAAAAGAACTGTCCAAGACAACACCATGAAAACGTGATTGAAAAGCAAACGTCAGGGGACGTAAACAAGAAAACACCCAAGTCATTTTATATCCCCTTGAGTCCAGGTTACGCAATCACAAAAGAGCAGTAAGAGTAACGCTTAGCTGTAAATCTACCTAGAGCAGGCCATCCACAAAAACTGAGTGATCTTACAAGAAAACAATTAGTGAGGATGGCCAACAACAGACCTATGAGCACTCTGAAGGAGTTACAAGTTAAAGTGACTGAAGGGACTGTGCAGACAACTGTTGTCCAAGTGCTTCACCAGTCACAACTTTATGCTGTTAATTAAACCCATTATTTAATTCCATGGCTTGCTGCTTCTCTCATTCTGCCACAGCAGACATTTCCAAAACTGATTGATTTTTCTGTTTTTTCTAAGAACACCATCAAAATGTTTTGGTGACCTGAGAGATCAACCTTACCGAGACCATCAACTTTCTTTATTTTCAGGTATTGTGTAATGGGCACAGGTAAGCTGGTCACGTGGCAGCTCATTTTGTGTCTCATTATTGTTTGGCTACTAATTAAGGAAAAAGAAACAACTAAGGGGCCTGAGTCAGGTTAATTCAAACTAAGGCAAAAGAAGTAAATTAACAGCAAAAACTGGTCACTAACAAAGAAGATGGTTAGAATGAAAACCTGCAGCCACTGTGGCCCACCAGGACCGGAGTACGATACCCGTGAGTTAGAGTGTGGTGTTCCCCAAGACTAATAGCCACGGACAGAAAAAAAAAAAGTCCAAAATAACCTGACATACAGTACTGTATATTTCAGGACATGGCATGCTGTAAGTAGCTGTGCATTTCATTTAAACTACATGTGTAACAAGGGTGCAGCATACTGGTCCCTTTCTCTTTATCTGCAACTAATCACAAATTTAATTTCAAGGACACATCTCTGTTTTTCAAGTTCAAGTTTCACCACTATATGTACAGGGTACAATTAAACTGTTGCTTGCATTACCAGGACTGGTATACACGTTTGAGCCATAGAGCCTGTGCTTGGTATATTAATAATCTAAAGATTTACCAGGGATGTTCTGCAAACATTGAATCCACAAAACTGAAGGTATTAGCTATGTGGGCTCAGGTTCTCTGATGTGGGCAGAACATTTCTGCACTGATTTCATCAGTCAGAGATTACAAGTGTTTGGGCCATCGCATAAGAACAGCCTTGCCAAGTGAATTAGAAGGACTGTTTTGTGCAGGGGACAAATATAGAATACCCACAGGCAGGAACAACAGAAAGAAGGATGTAAGCTAAGCTGATGGCTTCATGAAAATGACTCACACCCTCTGGGCAGCCTTTGCCACCCCATTAGCTGAATGGTAAACTCTGCTGGCGCTCCAGAGACTGCTACTGGAGGTCTTGGCTTTCATTAGATTTTACAAGAGATGTTTCTTCAGCTATTTTAATATGCTAAGTTTAAATAAATTATAGGCATCTTTATTAAGTTCATTTTAATGTTAGAGCCATTTAAGTATTTTCTAAGCTAAAATGTTTGGCTTTGCACAGCCACCTGGAGATAATGGAAGGTTCTGAATTAACCAACCTACCAGCTAACATGTAAATGCATTTTCTAGCCTGTGCCCTTTGCTGTAATTCTGATCTAATAGTAAATGGCAAGTTATAAAGGCATACAGTATTCTTACCATAGTCATGGAGCCACATAGTAAAATAAGGAAGCCTAGCAAATACACAGAAGCCTAAAACTGAAACATCATGGATGAGAAATCTTTGTTGTGTAAGTTATGAAATTTCTCTTTATTTTGTGTAAACTGTTTTACTCTGATTTACAATAAAAAGCTTGAAACAAAGATACCTGAACTGTGAAATATGTATTATGCTTGATACTTAATTCTTGAATTTTTGCCATGCCAGTAATTACTGAATTCGGAAGCACTGAAAAAACAAAGCTACAATTTAAGGGTGTATTCTGTTTAGTGTTTACATACTGGACATCAGACTGCCATTAACAACACTGCAATATTCTCGTGGAATAAATAAAGTAGGTTTGTATCTATCCATTGTTCATTCAGATTATCCACTGGGGAAGGGTGCACAGTTAGTCAACCATCTGTCCGTTTGCCTTATTGCTTTCAAGACGCCAACTTGGATGAAGAGCAATAATCCCATTTTAGCTCCACCTGCTAACCTTAAATGACTGGACTACTCATTTTCACTCTTCATTTTTCATGTAGGGATCACCACAGATGCTCCAGAGATTACTGGACTACTGGAGGTCTTGGCTTTTATTAGATTTTATAAGAGATGTTTCTTCAGCTATTTTAATATGCTAAGTTTGAATAAATTATATGCATATTTTATTTATGTAGTTATCTTAATATTTAGACATCTTTATTATGCTAATTTTAATGTTCGAACCATTTCAGTATTTTCTTAGCTAAAATGTTTGTCATTACAGAAGCAGATATCATGAGAAGCAAAACAATCACAGAAACACCGGGACAACATGCACTGAACACAGGTTTAAGATAAATCTACATCATAGGGCAAACTGGGCACCCATTACCCTGGGTTTTTGTAGTTGTTGGGCAAGTGAGATATGAATTGTTTCCGTTACTAAAGCAAATATGAGAAAAAGATTTTTGAAAGCTGATACTGCTCACTTATAGACAGTATGTAATTATTATATGTATATGTTTGCAAATGGGAAAATTTTGAAAATAACAATAATAAAAAGGAAGAAAAAAGAGGTGATTGCCAATAATCCATAAACAGTAGAAAGTAATGAACAGAGGACAAGTAATAACCGCCTTAAAAAGATGATCAGAAACCGAAAGTGAAGTTGTCATGGAAGAAAGCGACTTTTGGGATTTTTGATTCTGACTTGAAATTATAAAGACAAGACGCCACCGAGACACAGTCAGCAAGAATTTAAATAAAGTCCTGCGGTCTGTGCTGATGGTTGCATTTGTGTCAAATTTATACAGAATAAGAGAAGAATTAGAGTTCATTCAGCATTTGATTATATTAAACTGACAAATTTACTGCTACTAGGGGAGCAAACCACCTAAGACGACAATGATTTAATTCTATGCCAAATCAATATGATAAAAAAAGATGAACAGTTGATGGTTACACCAGTAAAGGCATAAGAGAACCCACTATAAATAATAAATAATGTGGTTGTCTTCATAAAGATGCAATAAATAGGAAGAACATCAAACTGTTAGAGTAAAGTGTTGACTTTCACAGACAGGCACTGTACAGTAGGAGTAGTGTGTGCAGGTATGCCATTGGTAATTTATTTGACTGCTATGTGTACAGTAAATGTTCTTTAGTTTTTATTTTCTTTTAATACTGTTTTGCCATTATGCATGCACACTAAATGGCTAAAAGTATGTGGGTGTTTCAGCCGCAGCCATAAAATCAGCACACAGCTATGCAGTCTCCATTGACAAACACTGGCAGAAGGATGGGTCGCACCAAAATGCTCAGTGACTTTAAACATGGCACAGTCATAGGATGCCACCTTTGCCACAAGTTAGTCTATAAACTGTCTAATCTGCCCTGGTGAACACTGTGTACTATTATAGTGAAGAGGACATTTCCAGAAGCAATAACAGCTCAGTGATGAAGTGGCAGACCATGCAAACTCACAAAGCAGTACCACCAAGTGGTGAAGCACATAAAAATCACAACAGATTTCCAAACTTTCTCTGGATGCAACAGGAGCGCGGGGTCTTTGTGAAATGGACTTTTATGGGTAAGCACACGAGCCTAAGATCACTATGTGCAATGCCAAGCATCGGATAGAGTGTTGTAAAGAACAAGGTTATTGGAACTTGGAGCAGTGGAAACATGTTCTCTGGTGTGAATGGCAGTTTACTATCCGGCAGTCTGGAGGACGAATCTGGGACTGATGGATGCCAGGAGAACGCAACCTTCTGGATGGCACAGTGCTTGCTGTAGTGTTTAGTGGAGTAGATATAAAGGCCTGAGGCTTTTTTCAGGGTTTGGGACAAGCCCCTTATTTTCAGGGAAGGGTACTGGTAATGACACAGCACACAAAGGTATTTTAGATAACTGTGAGGGACCACCTTTGTGGAAATAGTTTTGAAAAGACATTTTCTGTTCCAGTATGACTGATCTTGTTTACAATCCAGGTCCACAAAGATATGGAGTAAGCTAAGTGACCTGTACAGAGTGCTGACCTCAACCCTAATGAACGCCTTTGGGTTGAATTACAATGCCGATTGAGAGTGAGGTCTTATTGTCCAATGTCAGTACCTGACCTCACAAGTGGTCTTTTCACTGAATGGGCACAAACTTCCACTGACACACCCCAGAAATCTTATGGAGAGCCTTCCCAAAACTGTAGAGTCTGTTAGATTGGGGTGATAGCACCTCCAAATTAATGCCTATAGCTTTGGAATGGGATATCCATAAAGCTCATATTGAAGTGATGGTCAAGTGTCCACAAACCTTTGGCTATAAAGTGTATGAAGATTTGGTACAGAAATAAATGTTATTTCCATACATTTCCTTTTTCTTTTATTTGGGTGGAAAGCTTATCTTGTCCCAAGGATCCAAAGAAAGCCACAATGTAAAGTTAACACAAGGACATACTGTAGTGTTACCCTGTGGTCAGCATTTGCTGTCACATGGTCTTGAGTGTTACTCTGCCACACCAACATGAAAGCAGGTCTGCACAAGGTGTTCAGCTCTTCTGATCATTTAGGAAAAGCTGGACTCTTTCATTTTGAATTTCCTTTTCTTAGCACCTTTTGCTGTTTTGCCTGTGGTTCTGTTTAAGTTTGTTTTTCTAATTCTCTTTGTTAATTTCTCTTTCTGCTGTTCCTGCTCATCAGGGATTAGTTAAAATACAAAAGATACCACACTTGTGAGCACTACACAGGGTAACCATATTGCTACTTTTGAGGTTATTGTTACATCCTGTTAGCTTTCTGGCACCATTTACTGTTTCCTTTGATTTGGTCACCTTATCTCTGCTTATATTCAGGGAACCTAGCAAACATTCTTGTGCCAAAAGAAGGTTTATTTTTATGTGCATGCTACAGGGGATATAAAGAGTTTACACACCCCTGCCAAAATCACACATTTTGTCTAATAAAACAATGAAACCAAGATAAATCCTGTCAGAACTTATCCACCCTTTATTGAAAAATTACAATCTATACAAATCAGAAACTTTTTAGTGAAAAAAGGAAAAAAAAATCCTACAAAAACATGGTGTCATTAGTGTGCACACCCTTTAATATTCAAGGATGTGGCTGTGTTCAGAATCAGCCAATCACAGTAAGTCTCATCTCAATAGTAGTTAGTATACACCTGACATCAATTAAAGTGGAACTGACTGAGCTTAGATAAAATATGGCTGTTCCTCCAGGATTATTCTGATAATCCTCTTGGTTGCAACATACAGTGGAACCTCTGTTCATGAACGTCTCGGTACACGTACAAATCTGTTTACGACCAAAAAGTTTGTCAAACTTTTGCCTTGGTTCACGACCACACACTTGGTATACAAACAAGCCAGTTTCCCTTTTGGTTTGTACATGTTCAGTCTCTCCCTGTGCAGCGAGCGAGTGAGGAAGAGAGAGAGAGCGCACGCGAGAGACACACACACACAGGCGCAGGAGAGAGAGAGACACACACACACAGGCTGGAAAGAGAGAGGCGCACACACACACACACA
>JANRMT010062846.1:28568439-28595335 GCA_026402145.1 Polypterus bichir lapradei | reverse complement strand
CACACACACACAGGCTGGAAAGAGAGAGGCGCACACACACACACACAGGCGGTGAGAGAGGCACACACACACACAGGCGCAGGCACGCGAGAGAGAGGCACACACACAGGCACACGCTAGAGAGAGACACACACAGGCACTCCAGGCTCGTGAAAGAGAGACACACGCACACACGAAAGAGAGAGCGAGCAAGAGAGGGAGGGCTGGACGCATAAGGTAGAAAAGGCTTGTATTTGTTTTCAGTTTTGTTTACAGCGATCAGTTCATACCGTGCATTGTGGCAATGTTACTTTTCTTGGTAGTTTATTAAATTACGGATTTTTCAAATGTTCATTTTTTTCCCTGTGCTTAAAACTCATTAAAAAAAAAAGAGTTTTTAGCGAGCAGTTCCTAGCACTACAGTGCGAACTATTGCAGTGTTAGTTTTCTCTGTGTTATTCAATGTTTTTACATTTAGTTTACTATTACGCTGTGCATTCTATGGTATAATTAGCTATATTTGTGCTTAAAAACTAAAAAAATATAAATTTACATATAGTTCGTACGGTCTGGAACGGATTAATTGTATTTACATACAATCCTATGGTGGAAATTGCTTCAGTTCACGACCAAATCGGTTTACGACCAGAATTTTGGAACGACTTATGGTCGTGAACTGAGGTTCCAGTGTACTCCAAAAGCCATGATCCACACAGAGCTTTTAAAACATGAACAGGATCTCATCACTGAAAAGTACAAGGACATGGACAGGGGGTATAAAAAGGTATCCAAAACCTTAAACATCCCATGTAACATAGTGAAGACAGTCAAATAGAGAAAATATAGCTCAACAGTGACTCTACCAAGATCAGGACATCCCTCCAAGATTGATGAAAAGACAAGGAGAAACTGGACAGGGAGGCCACCAAGAGGCCTACAGCAACATTAAAGGGTCTGCAAGATTTCCTGACAAGTACTGGCTGTTCCCTACATGTAGCAACAATCAATCTATTTTTCATATGTCAGGGTTGTGTGGTACGGTAGCAAGACAAAAGACTTTTCTAACAAAGAAAAACATACAAGCCCAGCCAAACTTTGCAAAACGGTATACCCAGTCCCCCACAATCAAGTGGAAAAGTATATTATGGTCTGATGAGACCAAGGTTGAACTATTGGGCTATAATTCCAAAAGGTACGTTTGAAGCAAAAATAACAAAGCACATCTTCAAAAGAACATCATACTCACGGTAAAGCATGGTGGAGGCAGCATCCTGCTTTTCTTCAGTTGGAACTGGGGATTTAGTCAAAGCAGATGGAATCATGAATAGCTCCAAGTATCAGTCTATTCTGGCACAAAACCTTCAGGAATCGGCTAAGAAGCTGAAGAGGAACTTCACCTTTCAGCATAACAGCAATCCAAACAAATCAAAATCAGCAAAGTAATGGCTTCATCAAAGGGACATCAATGATCTGGAATGGCCCAACCAGAGCCCAGACCTCAACCCAATGAAAAATCTGTGGGGTGACCTGAAGAGGACTGTGCACAGGAGATACCCTTGTAATCGGACAGATTTGGAAACTTTTTTGCAAGGAGGAGTGAGCAAAAAATCTCCAAGTCCAGATGTGCCAGACTTGTCAAGTCTGACCATCCTTTGATCATTCGAAAGCATCACAGGGCAGCCCACACCACTGAACCCGGTCCCTTGCCAGGTTTGTGAGATACACTAGCCATGTCTTGTTATATATAGTTCTTTCTGCTCAAGCCAAATGGGACCATAATAAAATTTTCATCTGATTTCTGAAGTTGCCGTTTCATTGTTAGGTGAACTCCCCCTCTAGGTCTTTTCCATCCAAATTCAGGTTCCAAAAAGAGAAAGGCATTATGAATTCTAGATGGTGCTATTCTCAACACATGCCCCACATATTTCCAACGTCTTAAGGCTGAAGTTTCTGATAAAGTTTGGTTTATGGCACACAGTTTAGTAAGATTTTCATTTGAAATAGAGCCATAGGGTGTACCAGCAATAGTTCTAAGACAGTTGTGGTCAAAGACATTGAGTATTTTTTGATCATTAGCCATTAGTGGACAGGTTTCTAACTTTGTTTTTTAATGAGATAATCTTTTGTCACCGAAATGACCAAAAGCCCTATCAGACGGTTGAAGACAGTATTTTATATCACAAGAAGTGCTTCCATTACTACAGATCTGGCTACCAAGATGCTGAAACTGTTTCAGAAATTCAATGTTCATTCCATTTGTTGATATTATTATGTTTTGGTATCAAAACAGTTTGTTAGGATTTTATCATTTTTTTACGGTTTAGGTTATACAGTTGAAAATTAGTCTGCAAGAACAGCCACATCATCAGCGAATGTCAAGTCTATTAGGCATCTACTGTTTGGAAACATACTGATACCACCTGTTGCTGGGAAGGTTCGTAATATATGAGCAACAGCCAGGCTGAAGAGTATAGGTGAAAAAATGGAGCCTTGACATACCCCTGATGTGACTCCAAAAGGAGTACTTAACTTGCCATGCTTTAATTTGGCACAGAGTCCTTTTATACATTGATGAAACCACATTAATCACTTTTGGCGGGATGCCACACTGATTAAGTAGACTTAAGGCTTAAGTAGACTTGGGGCCTGTGCACACTGTCAAATGCAGGTGTAAAATCCAGGAATACGACAAGGGTTCACTGCCTACATTCATACTGGTGCTCTATAATTTGTCATAAGGAGAATATTTGGTCAAGACAGCTTCTGCCTGGTTTTCTCCTGTATTTGAGTCACATGGTTGCTGTATGTGATTGAAGATTACTGCTTTTAAAATATTATAAGCTAGTGGTAGCAAGGAGATCCCTCGATAATCGGAGCATTCTAGCTTGCAGCCTCTTTTGTGAAGTGTAAGCAGTAGAGTTGTCTCCCAGTCTGATGGGATTGTTTCAGTTTCCCAGACCATTTTAAGTAGTAGATGAGATGTGCCAAACTGATAGACTTTTACCCTAAAAAGATTGAATGCTGTAATAAAACCAAAAGGTGCTTTAGGTAAGTATTACAGGTAGTCACCAACTTACGACTTCTGTGTCTTACGACCGCTGCTGCATCTCATGGGCAAACGACGGGTTTTGCCATGCCAGCTCCATAACTCATTCATCTCGATCTATAACCTGCAGAGGTTTCGACTATTTTCAGTTACATTTGTTTTACAATTACAAGAAATTATTTTTAATAGTAATTTTACAAGTAATTTCAACACAAAAATTAAGGTGATCAAGCAGTATGAAGAAGGAAAGAAAGTGAATTTGATCGCATGTGACTTAATTTAAGTTATTCCATTGTAACCGGTCTACACCACATGTGATGTACTGCTGGACTCTGGCTTTGAATCTGGTTAACCTCCAAAGCTTCTGCTTTGATGTGCCGCTACAGGCTGAAATGTTAAAAAAGAAAACATATGATGCTCAGACTCTGTCCTCCTCTCACAGCTTGAAGCTGTTCAAGGTTTGGCACCCATGCAAGCAACAGTAATAATGAAATAAAAATAATTTACAAAAAAATGGTAGAAAATCTACACAAAGTGCTAAGAATGGTGATAAAAAAAGGATATATGACTTTAGGGACTTATTATACAGTACTATACATACGGTCAGCATTGAATACACATACCGGCCCACCTTATGTCCAGACTGACTTACGACCCGTCTGTCAGAATCGAACATGCTCGCAAGTCAACGTCTATTTGTAGTTCAAGGCGTGTGCACCAGGTCTTTGTATGATTTTTTTTCCCTTTTCAGATTTGTTTTCACCTTTTTTGTATAGATTGAAATTTTGCAAAAAATGTGGAATAAGTTCTGACAGGAACTTATCTTGGTTTCATTTTTTTATTACACAATTTTGGAAGGAGTGTGTGGATTTTTTATATCCACTGTAGTTACGATTGACTAACTGTTGTCCAAGTCACAAGGAATCCAAAATAAAAAGATCAGCAGCATCTAAAAGGAAATGCAAATACAGTATACACATCAAAACTTTCAGGGTTATAATTAATAAAGAACATGTCAAGGAAACGTAGTGGTCCAATTTTAAGAGGAATGCTACCTTGTTCTTGTAAAATACTTTTGGAATAGGACAGTTATTTAAAGGCATAAATTGGACATTAGCAGAGTAGAACATGTCTTTGGGTAGTAGGCAGCTGTGCTATATCTTGTACCGTACAGACAGATTTAAACCCACTGAAAGCCTGAAAATAAAAACTGTAGGAGTTCCCTGAAAACAATTTTTAAAAACATGTTATTGCGTTATAAATCACTTGGTGTCAGAAAACACTGTAGTAATGTGCAGGAAGCTCATCAGAGGGAGGACTGGAAAGCAGAGGTCTGCAAGAGCTTTGCAGGCCAGACGGGGTGAGATGTTTGAGTGGCAGGAACCTGCTAGCAAGGAAGGAGAGCACATCCTTTAAATCAGCAGAAGTCAAGAACCTGGGTGGATTTTCCAATAAACTGGAGTCACACATGGTTGTTACTGCATGCCTGTTGGGGCATCACCTCAATTATGATGAAGAGTGTGATGAATATTGCACATACTATGATACAGTGTTCAAGCTGGCAACAGTGTGAGGAAAGCCAAGTGGTATTTGTAATTTCCTATGGCCAATAAAAGCAGACATCATCCCTCTCATTAGGCTCGTGGCATTGCTATTAGTTTTTCTTCAATAAACAAGCCTGATATTGGGGTGAACCAGTGGCATTACTACCAAGAGAACTTCTCAGAAATCAGCAAGAGGGGCCGATGGGAGGAGGCATTGATCGGCAGGCATTTTAAAGGGGGTTGAGGGAATTGATCATAGTGGAGCTGCAGGGGTCTGTCACATGCTGTTAAAGTGCACATGTGTCACAAAGAGAGGCTGTTTGGTGTAATGCTGGTCAGAAACACAGAGCGGCATGTTGTTTGTTGGCAGACTGCATATCCGTGTATAAAGTGATTTGTCTACTTAATATAGATACATCCTAAGTGACAGCACACTCCATAGTTAACTTATTGTAAATTCCATAGTAAGTGACTAAGATTTCAGTGTTCCGCTAATGCTGGAATGGTAATGGGACACCCCTGATTATAACACTGTATAAACCTTAAACAAAGACTACAGTTTAAGGGTAGAGATTCAGGTTGAACTGATTAAGTCAGAGTTTCATAAACACGAAACTGAAACTGTAATAACCTTGATAATTAGCTACACTTAAGTCCCCCAAAATAAATTTAAGTGAATAGCATCAAGAAGTGCACCTAGCTAAATGAATGTGACTTCAAATGACTAGGTGGCCCATAATATCCTAATCTACTGAACCGACACTTTACTGCCACACTTGCTCTTTAATGTTACTATTTAATGAGCACAACCACCATGTACCCAGAGGTAAATATTAAATATGGTTTAATTAAAGAGTGAGATGCCAACATGTACATTTGTGTCTAATGACAAGCCACCAAGAGACTGTTGTAAAATGTTCATCATTCAGTTATTTTCTTGTGCTGCCATTACATCTTAATAACTTGTTTGGTTTCTAAATCAAACAGCCTCACATTCAACATTTTCATTTGAGCAGAACTGGCTCAGCATGATTAGGACTTGCATTACTTTAAGGCGTGTTAAGTTAATTATCGTGTCTAATGGATTTCCTAGAAAAAAGTTTTCTTAAACATTTCCCAAAAGAATCCCATATCCAACCGGCATTTCAATTACCCAGCTGCGTCATTAGGCAAACAATTACTAATGTATTCAGTCAGGGTCTGCTTGCAGAATTCCACCTTGCACTGAACTGGGCGCCCGCACATTAGCATCACAATCAGCCTCGCTTTATCTCAGCTCCCTGACAGTCCACTATCGATCAGAGTGACTTCCTACATCAGTGACTTGCTCATCTCTCAGGGCTGGCACGCCTCCAAGCCCTGTTTGGTGGTCATGTATCTTTGATGAACACATTATCACTTTTTAATGTATAATTATGTACCTGACAGAAAACGCTCACCAGCATTCCAAACAGTCGATACTAATGCAGGTGAGTCTTTGTACATTCTTGGCAAACAAACAATTGGATATTTAAAAACTTTAGAAAAAGATTAAAATGTTCGGCTAAAGATATAAAAATACACCAGATTTATAATAATCATCAAATGACTGAGCTCCATTCATTTTAGTATAATAATTATTTTGGTGGTTTAGAGTCAATATACCAGTGATTTCTAATTGTCTCATTATCTGCTTAAAGTATGTCGGTAAAAATAAATGAATACATACATCATCAAGGATGTGACTTTCCATATGAGCCCACTAGGAATAAGGCAGTTTCTGGATAGGTCAGACTAATCACATATCTGTTTGTTTCATTTTGTGTTCTGTTCTGTGTATTGTATTGTATTGTATTGACCCCCTTCTTCTTGACCCCCACTGCACACCCAACCTACCTGGAAAGGGGTCTCTCCTTGAACTGCCTTTCCAAAAGTTTTTTCCATTTTTTCCCTACAAGTGTTTTTTTTGGGAGTTTTTCCTTGTCTTCTTAGAGAGTCTAGGCTGGGTTACTGCCAGAGGCAGCGCCTGTTAAAGCCCATTGCAGCACTTCTTGTGTGATTTTGGGCTATACAAAAATGTATTGTATTGTAATGTATTTTCAGACCTGAAGTTGCCAATACTAAAGTTTTATGACCTCAATGATCACTGCATAACTCTTCTGTAGTGTCACTCCCACCTCAACACCCTTTAGAAAGCCTGTGCACTTGATTTGCAGGAGTGTTCATTTGTGACAAGTATAAGCAGCTTTCATACCTGTGCAATAAGTAATAGTGACATTGTCCTAGTGCACCTATTTTCCTCATCAGTAATATATGGGCTTCAATCCTGGTACCCCTACCCTTTTCCAGTATGCATTCTTTTACAGCACAGGTATATCTATATATATCTCCATTCATCCTTACTGTATATAGGGTGGTCCAGATCTAATTATGCAATTTTCATTACACTATAACTTATTAAGTTTATTACATAGAGAATTCACAAAAAATTATTTTTGTTGCCGATAGATGGCAGCACCTGCCCTGCATTCCAAAATGTCAGGGAGACGGTTGTCAGTTGAACATCGGGTGCGATGTGTTTGCCTTTTCATAATTGCATAATTAGATCTGGACCACCCTGTATTTTCTAAATCTAAACAATCCAAATTTGGGGTCACAAGAGGTTGTAGCCTATTCAGACAGAAAGGCAGGACCCAACAGTGCACGATACACCTGTCCCACACAAGACACACTCAGTCATACACACTCATTCATACACTCAGTCATACTCACTCTGTTTAATGTAACATGAACATTTTTGGTACATGAGATGAAAATTGGAGTGCCTAGGCGGTAGAAGAAGGGATTAGGTTAAAAAACATCACACAGGATCCAGATCCACTCACCTTGAGCTGTTAAAGATAACCACTACATTATTCGCAGCTCTATTTATATTGCGAATAATTATCTGATTGGCAGGGGATTGCCAGGTATGAAAGGCTGGCATGAAGGCAGGGCTGTAAAAGAGAGAAAAACACACTCTGGCAATGTGCATGAAGAAGGGTATCTCTAGAAGGCACTAAGATGTACGCAAGTGTTGTATGCCACTGAAAGGCAACAGGTTTGGGCAGCAAAGAAGACCGAGATAAGTTACAGGTAATATTCCTCCTGGAAACAATGGCTGGCAGCTGGGGTGTGTATTGTAATTACATTACTTATAAAAAGTGCAAGCATCTTGGAAATTTTCAAATTTTATTATTATACATTATTAATTCATAGTGGTTTTAATTAGGATTTTTTGACACTGATCAACAGAAAAAGACTCTGTAATGTCAAAGTGAAAACAGATCTCTGCAAAGTGGTTTAAATTAATTGTAAATATAAAACACAAAATAATTAGTTCCAGAAGTACTTCTCTTTAAAAGATGTACTAAACAGATGTGCCTGTGGTAGTCATGATAGCATTGAGTCTGTGTGGACAGGTCTCTATTAATTTTGCATATCTGGACACTGCCATTTAAAATAATTGTAAAAATAATGTTTTTCTGTTGATTAGTGTCAAAAAAAAAACTTAATCCACTCTGATATAATGTAATATAACAATAAAATGGGAAAACTTTCAGGGGGCTGAATACTTTTTATATGAACTGTACATAGTGAGACAGACAGACACTCCAAAGGACTGGCAGAGGGCTGGGACACATCCTGGTCAATATTGAGCAGCACATGGTGACATGCCAATAGTAAGACATGGTTAAGTCCAAGCTGAAGTTCATGGTCATGGGTACAGAGTGCTCTGAAAGTCTTGCAAGTTTTACCCACAAGTAACATGTCACCATGAACATGCAAGTATTACTAATCAAACATGGACTTTATCTCCTGGGAGCCATGTTGCTGACAGCCTTCTACAGAAGCTCTGTCTCTCCACTCCATACTCCTAGTTTTTGATAAACATTCATTTTTAAAAGTTACTATGTATTAATATTAAGATTAGATGTGATCTGGCGTCTGGCTTGTCACCATAAATTTTCAAATGGATTTTTCAATCGATGATATGCAGCTGTCGTCGCAAACCCGAGCTTGGCTCATTTCAATTACCTTTCAGAAAAACTGCAAACCTGAGATGTCATAAGGTGAACGTAGAAGATGTGAAGTCTACCATATGTTACAACACAGGAGAATGTAAGAGACTTGAACGAACATATTCCCGTACTCAGCTAGTAGCACTGGAATCGTTAGCACCTAAGGAGTTCTGTTACACCTTATCAGAGGAGCAGCTCATCTGAGGATGGCAAGTGTGAATATCTGGAGCCATGATAAAACAAAGGTGGAAAGGTTTCAGATTTGGTCTGCCTCTGCATAATGAAGAATGTTTGATTGTCTTTAAGTAATTTGGATGAACTGTTACATCTCAGGCGAGTCGCAACAAATTCAGGCATAATGGAATTTTGGGTACAGCATAGAACTGGCTTAACTTCTTAATTCAGAATCAGACATTATTTTAATGCTGGATGTGTTTCATCTGATACAATCAGATAGAGTGGAAAAGGCTGGTGGGTAACAAAACATCTATGTGAATGAGCACATTACAATTAGAATTAAAATGTGTAATCCATACATTGAAATACTGGCTGAATTTATCCACATCTCTGCCTAGGGTGAAAGGTTAAATCATCCTTGTTAATGTTTATTAACTAAGCAACAAAAATGATGCACTCCGTTACCAACACTCTAATGATGAATCATTCTGACCCTTGAATGCTGGTGAACCTTAACCAGGGGTACTTTGGGAGGAACAAATTTCTTTCAGCATGTTCCATTAGTGGACATGACAAGATGGACCTGCTCTGTCCAAATGTTAATGCCTTTAAATGTAAATCTGTGGCTCAACTGAACAGATCTGACTACATCTTACTGCCACCAACAAACCTGGTATCAGACAGCAGTAGCTCTATTATTATCCCAGCCAGACATTGTGGTTTGTTATGATATTATATATTATTGTAATATTATATAATATTTTTATCTGAATTTCTGTAAAGTTTTAATTTTCCCTTGGGGACAAATAAAGTATTATCTACCTACCAGTAACGGTGGACTGCACGATAACATGCAATGAATACACTTGACTTATAGTTTGCATACTCTTTCTCTGTACATTTAGCATTCGTTTGCTTAGAGGTTGATGCACTTGCTGCTTTGTGAGCAGCTCGTTTTCTAAACCCTAGCAGGCCGCTTCTTCTCTTCTTCTGTCCGCATCTTTTCGCCTTAAAACTGATTAAGTCAGGTTTTGTGCTGCAACTACTTAGTACGTTTTCTTTAATTTTTCACTTAAGCTGGAACTTAAGTGTTCCATCTGCCTCAAGAATGATTTAACATATGAAGAGGTAGGGGAATTGACAGCAAAGGTGGTAGGGATGAGAATGGCGCCCATACACATGCGCCGCACGGCCATCCTGCTGCCCGTGCAGAGACTTGATTCTACAATAAAATAAAATAAAAATAAAAAAGTAATAAAAATTATCACCCCGGAAGTGAACAGTAGAGGTCACATAGTATATGTGTACCAAATTTTAGGTCAATAGGTCAAACAGTTTGCGAGCTACAGTTGATTTAAAATCCTGGACAGACAAATGGACAGCCACGGAAGCGTATTATATAAGAAGATCTATATATCCATCTGGCATCATCCCTTATTTAAAGTGATTTGTTCAAAAGGTATGGTGGAAATCACAGAGACGGTGGCTGATTATTTCATTTAATTAAAATTAGCTGTCTCCTGTGGCTCCGCCCATGTAGTACTGAAACAGGACAAACTTTACAAAAAAAAAATGCAATTCTGGCCAAGCGGAAGGTAGGTGCGCTCCAAAGTGAAAGCTGGCACTGTATCTGATCATGATCAGCACTGACGGGAGAGCGTCCCACCTATGGGGAGAAAAGCACGTGGCCGTGATATCTCTGGCAATCAGCAGCTACCCTTTAAAACACAAGTAGCTCTGATCTCTCTCTCAGAAACGTCAAACGTTACTCCTTTACAGTCTGTAGATGATAATATCTGTTGAACAAGGTATTGCTAGCTAAGTGGAGGCTATGCTCTAACACGCAGCAACAGGGGAAAACGACTTAAACGGCGTCTGGCACGTGAGAGAGGAGGGCCCCGCTGCCTCTCTCTCAGATTCACGCAAATAAATAGGTTCTGCAAGTGAGCTATGATACTTAGTGCGATGAGAGAAATTGCAAAATCAACCGGAATATTCAAGCAAATTCTAAAAAAAAACACTATCTATCTATCTATCTATCTATCTATATATATAGAGAGAGAGAGAGAGAGAGACAGGTCAGAGCTTAAAAGACATACTCTGAAAATGTTTAATTTCATGTTGCCCTTTCAAAGAAGGGCATGGGAGGACTGGCAGGAGGGAGAAGGAGTGGCCCATTCTGTAACGCCACACAGAAGACTTTTAAAGGGATACAGAGGTTCAAAGGCACATTGCTTCAAGGACGTGCTAGTCAGCACGGTGGTGCCATTGCCCTCAGACGTTACTTCTTCTGACCCTGGATGTGACCTAGAGTGAATATACACATACACTAAATGTACACATACTTTATATACTGTACAAATGCTGTATATCCAAAAAAAACTATATCCGGAAAAACAATCTTAATTATCTGAGTGAAATGAAGGATTAACTTACCTTGGCCACAGTATATTTAGTTATTTCCACATGTTGGTAATTGTTTAAAAAGTGAAACATTTTACCAAAAGAGGATTCGTATTGCCACCCATTCAGATCTTTTACCTGACGACAATTTGCTTGGCAGGGCTTTACGGTTGGGTCAGATTTCTGTTTCTTAACTCTCTGATTACTATTTTCCTCATTAATCTGCAATTCTTCAGACATAATTTTCCTGGGTTTCCTCTAAGTAATTTCAGGGTGAGAGGATGTGCACAACTACACACAGAATTGAAGACGTGCCCTGGTACTTGCTATGCTTAATCTCAGCAGGGGTCCTCTGTACCCATTGTGTGGTCTACCTGCACAGATACGGAATGCAAGTAGTGATTTGCTTCCACTGTAAATACAGCTATATCTAGAGATGTATTTTAATTTTTTTCTATGATAACCAACACAGTGGGCACATATTTGGAACCCTATCTACATCATCTGCACTGAATTTGGTAAACGAGCTGCCAAGTTCTGTCATATCTCAGTATGATCTTCATCCTCATCAATCACTAGCGTGTTGCCAAGCGTTTAGTCATATGAAACGTTCAAAGTCATGGAGAGTGGAAATATCAGGACAGTTTGTACATTACAGTATTTATTTGAGAACTCAAGGATAATAGCCACTTGTCCCAGTGATGAATTTGATTTTGATGGCCTTGGTCTGTCTAATTCATCACTCTTTTTCACTGTCGGGTCATTTAGTATACTTTCTGTGTTCGAAGGAGCTGTACTTTCAGTCAACTGCAGATAAAGTGAGCTAACAAAAAGTACCATATGGCCCATACAAGAGCAAAGCAAAACATATTCTTCAACAATAGTAATAAAAGTTCTGCAATTCAAAATTTTAAATAACTCTATGAAATATTAATGATGGCTCATTGGTTGAATTGGCAATCTGTCCTGGGTCAGCACACGTTACAGAAAAAAAATGAAATTTTTCCCACTGTCCTAAAATTGGTTTCTGACAACTAAAAGGCAACTCTAACACTTTTCCCCAAGTTTTGGAGTTTCTGTATCAGAGCCACATAATTTAACATATTATGGTTTATCTCCACTTTTTATGGAGTGATGTAAACTAAAAATTATTCTGAAAATAAACATTTTATAACTTTTCCTCTAATCTTGTGGCCTTGGAGTTCTTGCATATCAATGTAGAAGTAAATAAAGCAGTAAAACAATATATATTTTGTAAACACTTCCATGAATTTTCAGGTGGTACTGGCCTAAAGTTCACCCACTGAGTGACATTTAGTCAAATTTCAGACATTTGAGACCAATGACATATAAGTAAAATTTCATTTCATTTTTTTTTCTTTACAGTACACTTCATTTATAAGGTCAGAAACTTGCTTGATTCACTTCACGATCACAGGGGCCAGAAGTCTAAGAGTACTAGCAGAATTAGATATAAATCCACATAATTTAACATCTTTGGTGTGTGGAAGGAATCAAACAAAATCAGCTATGAGAAGTATGCGCAAAGTCTACACAGACAGTGACCACACTGCACAACAAAGAGTAAGCAAATGCAAGTTGCTGCAATATCATTGTCCTTCGAGAGGTGTGAGCCCTTTGCAGCCACAACACAATAATTTGAGCAGAACACTGCTTCTGCAGGACTAACAATGAAATCTTGTATTTGTTTAAAAACATGTGGGTAGCTGGGATGCAGGCTGTGCTTCATCCTCAGTAGAAAAACAAACCTAAGAACTCACCAAGTATTAAAATAGCAGTTACCTAGCCCAAGTGTATAAATTCTACTCTAGACAACTAAAATGAGCCTTTAAACACACTTCTGTATACAAGTTTACTTTTTTGTGATTAGTAATGTCAACACATTTTTTATCATAATGCACATTTATGCAACAGTAGTTCTTGATTTAATTCCTGAGCAATGATGGATACATGTCAGTATCTTAATCATCAACACAAAATAGAGACCATAAACTTCATACAACATGACTACTTAGGCACTAGTTAAACTATATATAAATATGAAAAAAGCAGAAATTATATTAGCTGGAGGAACCACTGCAGTCAACAGAAGTCTACTGTCGAAATATTAGTTTTGCCGAACTGGCACAAAATATAAGCATAATCTTTGACACTAATCTAGCGTTTAGTACTCACATTACTACTCAACCCAAGACCTGCTTTTTCCAGCTAATCAATACAAAAAAATCAATACTTTACCTCACTATGTGGAATACAGAAAAGTTAATTCATGCACTTCTTTCAAGTAAAAGTGACTACAGCAATGCTTAATTCACAGGTCTATTCACGGAGATATGTTTCTAGCTAACAGTTAAGTCAAAATGCTGTGGTCAGGATTATTATTAGAGCTGGGAAGTAGAGACATATGCACATCCTGCAAAAGTGTGGAAACACACAGACATTTTTACACTTTTGATAGAAATTGATACCTTTTTTATTGAGACAGCATTAAATTGATTTTAAAATACAACCAAGACATTACTAGTGTTGCTAATGACTGATTTTTAATTTATTATTCACATATGACCGTAAAGCCCCATTCTTAGCAGCCACTCCTTCAATGTTATGATGGTCACCACCCTTGGCTTACCCTTAATTTGTCATGTTTAAATGGCAGTTGGTTATTAGAGAAACCTTTGTAATTGCATCAGCATCGCTGAAAGCTGTTATGCTGTTCACTAGTTTTGTAAAGTACTAGAATTCCCAGAGTACAGTTCTGGGTTCAAAAATGATCAACATGAAACAGATTTTTCAAAATTAGTGGTACTCCATGCAACAGATTGTCAAAAAAATGAAGACTTTATAAAAAGGTGTCTACTACTGAGAGAAGTGGGCAGATGGGATCCAACCAGGACAGAAGAAGAAGGGGAAGGTGCAGATGCACAGCTGCATTACAGAATAAGGACATCAGAGTGTGTAGTGTAAGAAACAAACACCTTACAGGTCCCTCAGTTGGCTTCTTCATTTAAAGAATTCCAAACACCAGTGTCATCTGCAACAGTGATAAAGATGACTTCAGGACGATGACCATAATACAGTTTTTCAGTTTTCCTTCACATAATGTATGTGGTCTTTTGACTATTTTGTTTTCTTTTCATTTGCCAGATTCAGATATGTTTTTTCTTTGAAACTCTGCTTGTAAGGACAGCATACTGGAATTGTCTTTTCTAGTCCTGGGGTATGTCAACCCAGCCACATAAGATGTACAAACCAGTCTGTTTCTTCATTCTAGTCCCAACCCCAGATACATGGGGAAGGTTATGTCAGGAAGGGCATCTGGTGTAAAGTTTTGTCAGATCAGTATGCAGACAACAATACAGATTTCCATACCAG
Source organism: Polypterus bichir lapradei (assembly GCA_026402145.1). Taxonomy (NCBI): domain Eukaryota; kingdom Metazoa; phylum Chordata; class Cladistia; order Polypteriformes; family Polypteridae; genus Polypterus; species Polypterus bichir. Next base: position 28,580,753 of record JANRMT010062846.1, on the reverse strand, counting down.
ATTGGTGGAGACACCGGTTAATAATGGCCACCACCAGAACTATCAGTCAACAGGGTGCTTGGGGAAATTGGGCTACTGTTGGCCAAAGGAGATGATGAGGGAGAAAGCGTGTCTGGAGGCAGGAAGAGGGGAAAAAGGTTAGTACAGTGGAAGTGAGGGTAGGAACTTTGAATTTTGGCAGTATGACTGGCAAATATGACAGGGTGACTATAGAGGAGTTGTGGTATTGTATAAGGAAGTTGGGAGGGGCAGAGAAGGATGTAAGAGTGGTACAGGATATGTACGAGGGAAGTGTGATAGTGATGAGGTCTGCAGTAGGAGTGACGGATGCATTCAAAGTGGAAGTGGGATTAATGGTGAGGATGCAGGGAGCAGAGTTGGAAAAAGTGGATGAGTTTAAATACTTGGGATCAACAGCACAGAGTAACAGGGAGTGCGGAAGAGAAGTGAAAAAGAGAGTACAGGCAGGGTGGAATGGGTGGAGAAGAGTGTCAGGAGTAATTTGTGACAGACGGGTATCAGCAAGAGTGAAAGGGAAGGTCTACAGGATGGTAGTGCAACCAGCTATGTTATATGGGTTGGAGATGGTGGCATTGACCAGAAAGCAGGAGACAGAGCTGGAGGTAGCAGAGTTAAAGCTGCTAAGATTTGCACTGGGTGTGACAAGGATGGATAGGATTAGAAATGAGGACACTAGCGGGTCGGCTCAGTTTGGATGTTTGGAGATAAAGTCAGACAGGCGAGATGGTGTTAGTTTGGACAAGTGCTGAGGAGAGATGCTGGGTATATTAGGAAAAGGATGCTAAGGATATAGCTGCCAGGGAATAGGAAAAAAGGAAGGGCTAAGAGAAGGTTTATGGATGTGGCGAGAGAGGACATGCAGTTGGAAGGTGTGACAGAACAAGATGCAGAGGACAGAAAGATATGGAAAAAGATGATCTGCTGTGGCGACCCCTAATGGTTGCAGCCGAAAGAAGTTGTTGTGGGGTATGTCATTTTTGCCAACATCAGTTGCTGATCTTGTCACTGGACTAAGTCAATTTAAGTGGCTGCAAAGCGCTGCCCATGTCACATTTACTGACCTTCCAGCACAGTTGTTCGCCGCTTTCTCTGACAGCCAATAGTGTGCTGCCTGATTGAGCTGGTACTGTACAAAGGGGTCAATAGCCATGGCGGGTTCAACCACAATCTCTGGCCTTTTTATTTTTTTCCTATTTTTCATTCTGTTGTGATATGTGAAACACTCAACATCAGGCAGATAAACTTCTCTTTTCTTTGTGAGGTCCAAAACACCCATGTTCCTTATTCATTGTTGCTGCATTATATGCATTGTACTCCCGGATGAGCACTCATTGGATGTCAGCCCTCATTCACACAGAGCCCATACCTACAGCTAAAGACAAAAATAAAAACGGTTTGATTTCATTAGGGTTTCCTCCGGGTACTCCGGTTTCCTCCCACAGTCCAAAGACATGCAGGTTAGGTGCATTGGCGATCCTAAACTGTCCCTAGAGTGTGCTTGGTGTGTGGGGGTGTGTGTGTGCGTGCCCTGTGGTGGGCTGGCTCACTGCCCGGGGTTTGTTTCCTGCCCTGTGCACTGTGTTGGCTGAGATTGGCTCCAGCAGACCCCCGTGACCCTGTAGTTAGGATATAGCGGGTTGGGTAATGGATGGATGGATGATTTCATTGGAGTAAATCACAGAGTAGTTGGACTGGGTTGCTGGGCATGTCACATTATGTGCCTGGCCACATGGCGTATACTGCAGACTGCCTCCAACTAGCTAAGATTATGCAAATGAAGGCTACGACTGAAAATCATGGGAAAAGTCGTGTATTGTGACATAGCTTTAAGTGAATTGGTGTTGTTAATTGGCTCCTGGAATGAGTGTGTGGGTAATCCCAGCAGTGAACTGATGTCCTGTCTATGAACTGTTCCTGCCTTTCACTCAATGCTTGCTGTAAGAGGCTCAAGCTTCCCCGCAACTCTGCCCTACATAAGCAAGTTAAGAAAATGGATAGATTGATCATCTTCCAGCATTACTTCAATTATAATTCAACCAAAATGAGTGGGTCCATTTGTTAAAGCTATATTACACAGCTACTGTAAATGAAATGTGCTAAATATCATCACACTGTTATGTTCCCTCATCGCCAAATACAACAGCTCAGGTAACTCAACATTAAATGGCACACTTTTACTTACAACACGTTTTTAAATGTCTGTGATGTGACTTGTGTACAATTGTGGGAAGAAGTGCATTCTGAGTGAATGAGAGTAAGCGTGAGGATGGTGAAGAGAGTAAACAGGCCAGGCACATTTTTTAAGCAGCACTAAATTGAATAAACTTCTCTACAAATAACAGATTCAAATGAAAATTACGCAAATAAAAATAGAAATCAGAATGCCTTTACAGCTCCTCTCCATCTATTTAGTCATAGTTAATAAAACTAACAGAAGTTTGCTGCCTTTCTTAATAGACTTTCCCACACCCCACACTGATTAATGATTTGTGAGCAAGCCATTCTGTCCAACATTACTTAGAAGACAGCAGACAATACAGCTATTGTGAAGATACCGTACATGTGCAAACAATTCATAATGTTGGTGGCTTTTGTTATATCTAGCATATGATTAAACAGTATATTAAAAAACTTTTACCCGGCTCAGGTTGAAAAGAAGGATGCCTTTTATTTATTAGGCTGATAGACATTATGATATATTTGAATACACTTGCTTGCTTTGGTTAATTTCCTTTTTTATCAAAAACTGAAGCTGTATGTTTCAGTTTGCCACTGTTTTCTTTCAGAGGCATTGAGCACGTATGTCTGTAAGTATATTGTGTGACTGCACAGTTTAAATAATTTGGCTTCCTGCATAAAATGTTCAGTTTATCAAAGAGTTGGAATTGGCATATCTTTTTTTTATTGTAAAATTAAACATTAATTTTGTTTGTAAGCTAATGAGGTTTCATTGTTATGTTACTGCCAATTTGATCAATGTTAAATTGTGGCTTGCAAACATTCAATTTTGTATGTATTTGTGTGATTCCAGACACTATTACTATTAATGTCATCCTTTCTAATCTACTTTTGCAGTGACTCATTTCAATGAAGATAATAAAGGTTGTTTCCTGGATCTTACCTGTTAGCTTTTTGACAAACTAATCAAAGACATTAATGAGAGCAGAATGATTCACTGGCTTTCCATAAAGTTGTGTTGAGAAAAAAACAAAACAAAGAGGAAGGCATATCTTCACCCCACCGCAGGAGATGCTGAAACACATTTGAATGATTCAGTAAATAAGGCCCTCACTGAGTGGACATTTTAAAGTACCCACAAAAAATGCACTGGCTGAGACATAAGAAACCCCATTAAAATGAAATGAACAATGAAAAATTAACAAAATACTTAAAATGAATAAAAAGTAGCAATACCATGCGATTTCCCTAAAAAGTGAAAGTGTATTCCCATCCCCAAATGGTCCCTGCCTTCAACCCTTTTCTATCTTGGGTTCGCTTGACCCTGCACTGGATAAAACACGTTAAGAAAACAGAGAGATGGCTGAAATAACACTCATTATATTTTTACGCCAGTTTTGTCATTGCTTAGAAGTGGCACTACTTTTGGCTCCTGCCTTCCAACACCACAATTATGTACATGTACAGCTATACTGTATATTTTACAAGTACAGTTCAGGCAGGCGGCTAAAGTTCTTACTAGTAAACACAGGAGATGATTTAACTGTTAATTTTGATGTTCAAAGTCCAGTGCATGAGCCATGTCACCACATATACCACTATTTATGCTAAATTGTGTTTTTAATGCAGTGTTGGTTGCATGAGAGCTTATGCTATGAGGTTGTATCCTACAGCGTGCCAAGAACGTGGCATCTTTTTTCTTAGCTTTCATTGAAGTTTCTTTACTATCCATAAGATGGACCAGAGTGCTATGAGACAAATTAAGTGCATTCATGCGTGTTATTTGCATCACTTTGGTATTCCATGAAGCACGCTTAGCAATTAAGCTTCTGTTCAATTAAAATGCTGGGCTTATCTGAGCTGGTTTCGATTCCAACAAAGAGGATTTGGACTTTATAATTCTGTTCCCCCCGGCCTCTCCTACTGCAGATGCTTTCAGCAGTCCATGTTCTGAGGTTGCATCCAAACTATATTGAAAAAAAATGGATATACTGTACAAGCTTGCACATCTGTGAAAATGTAATGTTTCAAAGTCTACCGTAAAAAGTGTCTCTTCTTCACTTTTGAGCCACTGAACTCCAAAATATTCCTCTGGGTCACTGCTTGCTACTTCTTGGCGAAATGGTGCTAACACAAAGCGCATTACATCTTTTGAGACACGGCTTCTTAACATAACGTCATTTTATTAAAACATGTTCATGTTACTTGAGCTCCCAGATGCCATCTGCTGGTGAAAGTGGTGCAAGTACATTAAAACAACAGAAAACAGCTTGTGTCTCTTGGGTGCAAGTTATGAATTAATGAATCTGTACACCTAATTATTCATTCCTCTCTTAGATGAACACACTTATTTCAGTTTAGGGTCATGGTAAGCCAGAAAAATAAATACTGTATATTACAATAAAACTGAATGGCATTGGAAGGACTAGACTTGACTGATATCTCAGTATTAGTGTGGGTGTCTAAGGGAGTGTGTCCTGGAGTAGACTGGCATGCTACCCAAGGCTGGTTTTTGCCTTGTGTGAGATCATGTCAGGATAGACCTGGGTCTCAGTGATTCAATAACAGAGGAATGGGGTTCAGAAAATGAATTAAATGAACAAATAGAAAATTAAAATACAAAAGTGTTGGAACTATAACCACCTTATACATTTCAGCTGCCAACTCCATCAAAAGGCAGAATTCTACGTGACCATCATCATCAAGCCTTTCCGTGAGAACCCTAAATCCAAAGAGGACTGTTTCATTTATGTTAGGTAGAATGCCCAGAGGGGACTGGGCAGTCTAATGGTCTGGAATCCCTACAGATTTTATCTTTTTTTCTCCAGCCGTCTGGAGTTTTTATTTTGTTTTTTCTGTCCCCCCTGGCCATTGGATCTTACTCTTATTCGATGTTAATTAATGCTGATTTATTTTGTTTTCTTATTGTGTTTTTTATTTTTCTATTCTTTATTATGTAATGCACTTTGAGCTACTGTTTGTATGAATATGTGCTATATAAATAAATGTTGTTGTTGTTGTTGTTGTTACATCCTCCTCACACATTTAGGAAATGGTGGAATGAGCGACATTTCTGTTAGCGTGCATGTGTTTGTGTTGTTTTACTATGAAATTGATATTTCTGAGTACTAATTGCTTAAATTTCATCTTCCAAACTTTTCTGTAAATTTAAGAAAGCAAAGAGTTATTGTGTTGGGACTAAATATGATTAAAATGACTAAATATGGGATTATGACCACTTGAGCCAACCAGAGAGGTGGGGTGTCACATGCCAAAAGTCTGACTTGTGCAGCTTCAATTGTGAATTATTGCAGGGCAGGCTGTGATGGTGATGTAATTGTAAGAGAATATGACCATAAATTATAATAAATAACTCTGGAGATAATATGCCCCCCCCCCACCCCAAGTGTAGCTTGGGGCCATTATAATAGTAGCAAGAGAACTGTTTCTTTAATAAAGCACTTAAATGTAAAGGGTGGAGTTTTGTTGTGGAATTACACCATAATCTATCCCAGTTCACACATGAGCACTATGGTGACTGCTGGTGGTCAACTGCAAACCTGTGACATCTGGATTATAAAGGCCCTCAGAAGCAGCTTCTTTTACACTGAGCAATAAATGACCTCTAATGGAGATGTACACAGGGACTGCCTAGAAGCAGGGTTCTTCCTGGTGACATCAGCAGAGTTTCCCTCTCATTCAGCCTTATCTTCTGCGCAGCACCTCCACTTCAGGCCGGAATCAAACCTTTATTTCTTGGTTGAAATGTAGGCTTGAGTGTGTCTATGAGTGGACTGTGTGATAGTCTGGTGCTATGCACATGGCTGCATCCTGCCTTATGCACAATTATGACAAGATATGTGCACTGGCTCCCACAATCCTGAATTGGGTTAAACAGGTTGGAGAATGCTATGAAATGAGCATTACAGTTTGATTATTCAAAATTCAAAGGTCTCTAATCAGTGTTCCATTACTCCTGATGCAGAATAACATCATTTTTTAACTCACAATCTAACTTATTGTATTTTCACATCATTTCCATGAACAACCAATTCATATTTTTGACTGGACTGCTATTCCTCTATCAGTGTAAAAGATCCAATGACAGCCTTAATTTACATATTCTAATTTTATGTTAAGTCCATTTTTACTTAACAATTATATATTTACAAGTATATAATTTGCCCAGCTGTTAATATCTAATCATGATTCTTATTAATGAGGTATGAAAAAATAAGTAAAGTAATGATCTAAATTAAACAATAAAAATAAGTGATACATTCCGACTGCATTTAAAAGTGTATCAATGACATTGTTTGGCTCAAATACATATTTCTTTTTGTTTAGACTGTTCAAATTAATTTTGCATGTAATTCAAATCTGATAAGACTATGAACTAATATTCATCATGAATCTGCAAAATGAATAAAAGTTAATTCTTTAGACAGAATTGACCTACTGTAATAAACAAACGTCCTATAAACGATAACCATATAGATTATATTTAGGACCTTAAACTTAACTGATTGGCCTAAAATAATCAAATAATTGAAATAAATCAACATACCGGTATAACTATCTTTAAACATGATTCCTGTTTAATATAACCTCACTAATGTATGCAAAGAATGTAGTATCACCCTAAAAAAATGCATGGCCTCAGTTTTACCAGTGAGGCACTGGCTTTGACAAAATTTTTAGTGAAAGGAGAGATTGTGAAGAGTATAGCCATCAAGTCATTGATCATAGTAAACAACAGAGGACAGAACTTCAAATTAAATATTTTTTTATCACATACAGTTATTTATACACCCAGTAAAATATGTAGTGATATGCTTAAATGCTAAAGTTCGTGACTTTGCATTAAAGGAGAATAAGGAAGAATACAAAAGGACTTTACAAATATCAAAAAAATCATTATATTAAATGAAAGCAATAGTTTGCATTACATTATAATTACAAACACTTAAACAAAAAATAAGAGAATCAACAAATGTAAGCCTATTTGAGAGATGTTTATACTTTGAATTAAATATGTCTTTAGCGATGCATTCAAAATCTACAGTTGCAGAGCTTTTGATGTTTGCCATTTAATTTTCCTTTGACATGTCTGTGTGTCCTCAGCTACACCAGTTTGAGGATTATTGTTATTATTATTGCTGAATTAAATTTCAACCAATGGACAAATACATTCTGTCTATCTATCTATCTATGTTGTAGTCTAAAATTATTTTTCCTTCTCCAACTCTCCTTAATGTTTATGATGAGTTAGCGCTCATGCATGTAGCATTGTAAATACACTGCATATGTCATGTTGTAAAATTTTGTTAATTTCTGGAATCTGTTTAAGGCATTAGTGCAATGTGTGTTCAGATATCTTTAAGCTTCTAGGACAGAGTTTAAAACAGCCAAGGTATTAAGCGAACTGTTACTATTTTGTTTCGTATTCAGTTTCATATTATACATATGTTTTATCGTTTTAAAGCTGACCTTTTTCACTGTTTTTCATATTTTACTAAAATAACCTTATTTATTTATTTTTTGTCCAAATTTAAGAGAATGCATTTTATCACAACGGTTATATACAGTAGCATAGGGTTTCTTAATTTTTCTTTTTTGTCACAACCCAATCTTTCCCTTTTTAGTGTCTTTGAGACCCATTTTTTAATGATCATCAGAGGGATTCCCCCTGAAGTACTGTCGCTGATCGTCAGGGAGGTTTGTAGTTGGAGTATGTGGGTCCCTATTGGAGAAGGTGGCAACCCACAACCCATACTTTAAGAAACTCTGATATAGCAATATGTACTATTTATGAATTAAGTGTATTGTCTTATGCCTAGTAAGGAAATATGGGTTAGTATGGTGGCAAAAATGTAACTTGCCTAAGTCTGCATTGTTTAACGCAGTGACCCTGGCAGACAGGTAACCGTGTGTCTTGTTTGAAAAGAAAATGTGGCAGTTTGTTGATGTAATTTGGCCCAAGTTGGGTATATAATATAAAGGGTTATTTTTGTCCCTCAATAAAATGTAAAAATAGTATGAATTATTATAAAGTTATGTAAAAAGCATAAATTACTGTATACGAATTAACGGATAGTCACCAACCTTTACTTTACTGTATGCACATGGCCCTGTCACGATTTAAGTAATTTTGTTTTTTATTTATTTATTTATTTATTTATTAACATCTTTGAAAGAGACATCATTTGGGAGATGTTGAGTGTTTGTTATGAAGACATTACATAGTATCAGAGTGCAAAACAACAGGACTCAGCCTGTGCTGTCATTGCAACCAAGCTATAGAAGATTGGCTCATGGTTTGTTTAGAATCTGTTCTTTATTCTCTCTAGCACTATTTGAAGAACTCATATTATTTTTAGTTTAATGGTTTCTTGAATCCTTACCGAATTAACTCACAACTTCATTTATGCCCTTGATTTACTTATCTGTCTTTTACTACCCGACTACTCTTTTGGTATCTCCTTTTAACGACAAGGGATTCAAATCCTTCCTTTTCTAACTCTCTTCACCAAAGACATTCCACAAAATGCTACAGGTATTCATGTCTGGAGAAAAAGATATATATTTTATATATACAGGGTGAGCCAGAAATAAAGTACCACAGTTCTCAAAGGTCATTGCATGAGGTAGAGGCAGCCGAGTGGGTTGGTGTTGGGGTCCTTTGATGGACAATCTCTTGTAGTTTTCAGTCGGCAACATGCTTTAGTCCTGTGCGCACCATGCTTTTGCTGTCGAAGTCCACTTCAAATACAATGAATCCATCATTACTACACAAAGCACCTTCCGAACGTACTTCAGCATTCCTCCTAATGGTGACGCCCCAAATCAGAAAACAATTCTTCAGTGTGTGGCTAAATTTAGACAGACAGGTACAACACTGAACACAAAATCTCCAGGCCATCCTTGAAAACATACAAGCTGTAAGGGCATCAATTTTGCAGTCTCCTAGATGTTCAACGTGCAAACATGCTTCTGCCTTAGGCATTTCCAACAAGTCTTTTTGCATGAAGACCTTAACTAGCATCCATACAAAATGAAGATAGTGCAGGAACTCACTGAGAGAGACTGGGAGAGCCGTAGAGAGTTGTGCACGAACATTCTGTAAACAGTTCATCAAGATGCCATCGTCATGTGCAGCATCGAGGCACAATTCCATTTGAATGGTTGCATAAATAAGCAAAACTTCTGCTACTTGGCTGAAACCAACCCATGTGAACATCATCAGAAACATCTACACAGTAAGCGTGTTACAGTTTGGTGCGCCGTTGCAGAATTTGGCATTGTAGGCCCTTACTTTTTTGAGGAGGGGGGAGCAACTGTCACCGTCACTTCAGAACGTTACATTGAAATGCTAAAGAAATTTTTGCAGCCCCAACTGGAAGGAATGGATGTGGTGGATGCCTGGTTTCAACAGGATGGAGCAATAGCTCATATGGCGCAGAGATCCATGCAAGTTTGTTCCTGTGCAGCAATGTCGGGTGACCTTCACATTCGCCTGATCTCGCGCCGTGTGATTTCGTCTTTTTGGGGTGATCTCAAGTCAAAGGTATACACACACCGACCACAGACCTTGAAGCCCTCAAGAATGCAATTCGCTACAAAACTGTTGCTATTCCTCTTGAAATGACTGAACGAGTCATGCGAGAATTCAGAAATCGTCTTCAAGAGTGTAACGATATTGATGGCCACCACTTTGAAGACATAATTTAAACACAGTGTATACCCTTTACATTTTGTATACCCTTTCTTGTGTCATAATGAAATTTAATTTATCTTGTAGTGTTTTTGTAGAATAAATGTTTGAAATGTGGTACTATATAAGCAAAAAAAGAAACGTCCCTTTTTCAGGACTGTGTATTTCAACAATAATGTTTTAAAAATCCAAATAACTTTACAGATCTTCATTGTAAAGGGTTTAAACAATGTTTTCCATGCATGTTCAATTAACCATAATCAATTAATTAACATGCACCTGTGGAATGGTCGTTAAGACCTTAACAGCTTACAGAAAGTAGGCATTTAAGGTCACAGTTCTAAAAACGCAGGACACTAAAGAGACTTGTCTACCGACTGTGAAAAACACCCAAAGAAAGATGCCCAGGGTCCCTGCTCATCTGCGTGAACGTGCATTAGGCATGCTGCAGGGAGGCATGAGGACTGCTGATGTGGCTAGGGCAATAAATTGCCATGTCCACACTGTGAGACGCCTAAGACAGTGCTACAGGGAGACAGGAAGGACAGCTGATCATCCTCGCAGTGGAAGACCACGTGTAACAACACCTGCACAGGATCGGTACATCCGAATATCACACCTGCATGATCAAAAGTCTCCGCGTTCTTTGGAGGTCATTCATATACAAAATACCCGCGCCTCGCAGCGGAGAAGTAGTGTGTTAAAGAAGAAAAGAAAAAGAAAAGGAAACATTTTAAAAATAATGTAACATGATTGTGAAAGTAATTGTTTTGTGTATTTGGCGGCAGCGTCACGAAGTTGTTTTCGTCTAGCTGCATTAGAAAATGTACCACGACATCTGACACGCCTCCTTTTTACTGTTTTCTCACAGCTTGGATTGCTGCTGTCATAATGGGTTTGAGTCTACATATATATACATACATATATACATATACACATACATATCTTCATATCTATATACATATATACATATCTACATATACATATATATATATGCATACCTATCTACATCATATATACACACACATATACATACATACATACACAGACACACAGGTATATATATATATATGTGTATATATATGTATATATATGTGTGTGTATAGCTTTGATCACTGAGTGCAAGGGAAAAATAATAAAATGTAGTCTATAAGTTATTAAACAGTAAAACATTAACGTTTTAAGAAGTAAAGGTACATTGAGCACTACTGGAGTGGTTGCGAGTAAACTACATTTTAAAGACGGTATAACAGAACAGGTAAGTAGTACTAACAGCAGCTAAAATGTATATGGATCATCTCTTGGTAGTAGATCCCTTTTGAAAGGCGCTACACGACGGCTGTGGTATAGAAATTACATTTTCTATGTGAAAGTCCAAATTTCTGCCTCTGGTAATGTGCCTTACCAGCAATTAAAGAAAATTAGTTTTGTGTCCTCTGCAGTGTTAAGAGAGAAAGGCTTTGGTTTGGGATAAAAGGAAAAAAGGTGTAAAGAAAGGAAAGTTGCCTTTTTCTTTTATATAGTATAGAGAGATGTGTTCGGTGACGATATGAGCGCCTTTTGGGGACAGTCGCGGTGGGTCTTGTGCAGACTGGTGAGACATCCCAGCTATTAATCGGCTGTGATGGCACTGTCAGTCCTTCACTCCTGTGCGTGTCTTAATAATCCGAGCTGACGACCTCATAATCGTATACGTGCAAAATAAAGTGCGAAGCGCCTTAATATTATTTTGCCGCGGTGTAGAAAAGGGGTCCCGTGTTTGCACTTGTCTGGGCTATAGCTCAGGGGGAGGATGAAAAAAATTAAAAGTGCTCACTTTGAGTTAAGGCAGAAGCGCAGTCAGCGTCTCAAAGGCTGGTACAGCTATGCGCGCGCGCCGGCTGCTCGACTTTTGCTGGGCAGGAGACGCCAGTTTTTGCAGACACGTTCACATGATCAAAAGTCTCCGCGTTCTTTGGAGGTCATTCATATACAAAATACCCGCGCCTCGCAGCGGAGAAGTAGTGTGTTAAAGAAGTAATGAAAAAGAAAAGGAAACATTTTAATAATAACGTAACATGATTGACATTGTCATGAGTGTTGCTGTCATATATATGCCTGCCTAAATAAGTCACCCTCGCTTCTCTCTTACTTTTTTACCGTTCATTTAATCATGGCTAGTGGCGGAAAAATTATAAAATGGAAGGAGGATTACACCGAGTATGGCTTTACCAAAACAATTATTGATGGCGAATCGATTATTCATAAAGCTTGAATTGGTGATCTGTTTTTGTGTGTTAACCTCATATTTTTTCATACTTCTTCTCAAACCAAGGTGGTGCGAGGCTAAAATGAATTGGGATGCGCTGATCAATGTAATCGGTGTACCAGGAAATCATGCATTGACAAAAGTTCCCCTTTG